>VZTD01002909.1:0-51460 GCA_013397725.1 Rhagologus leucostigma
TCCCCAAAACCCCTGGAGGCATCTCAAATGCATGGGAGGCATCCCCAAACCCCCTGGATTCAACCCCAAATCCTTTGGAGGCATCTCCAAAACCCCTGAGGCATCTCCAAAACCTCTGCAGGCATCCCCAAAACACCTGGAGCATCACCAGTTCCGCTGGATTCATCCCCAAACCCCTTGGAGGCATCCCTCAATCCCCTGGAGCATCCCCAGAATCTCTCTAGGCATCCCCAAAACTCCCTGGAGGCATCCCTAAATCCCCTGAAGGCATCCCCGAAACACCTGTAGTATCCCCAAATCCCCTGAAGCATCCCCAAAACCCCTGGAGGCATCCCCAAATCCCCTCGGAGGGCATCCCCAATCCCTTGGAAACATCCCTAAATCCCCTGGATTCATCCCCAAATCCCCTGGAGGCGTCCCCAAAAACCCGTGAGCATCCCTAAACCCCCTGGAGGTGTCCCCAAAACCCCTGGAGTCCTTTTTGAGGGATTTCCTGGTGTTCTTGCCACTTTTCTCAGTGTTCTTTCCACTTTTCTCAGTGTTCTTTCCACTTTTCTCAGTGTTCTTTCCACTTTTCTCAGTGTTCTTTCCACTTTTCTCAGTGTTCTTTCCACTTTTCTCAGTGTTCTTTCCACTTTTCTCAGTGTTCTTTCCACTTTTCCTGGTGCCCATCCCACTTTTCCCCATCCCCCCAAGGAATTCTGCCTGGGCAGGTCTGGCTCTCGCTGCACCCTGGAAGTTCTGGCCCCACTAAAACCTCTCCAGTGCCTTTCCCGGGTGATATCCTGAGTTTTTTTCCGGGTTTTAATTCCAGAAAACCCCTCAGGGGTTGTTTTGGGGCGTTCCTTGTGTTCTCACTCTGCTCCAGCCCCCAAACCCGGGCACAGCTCGGTGCTGTTCCGCTGCCTCTCAGCGGCCTCAACAGCTCTGAGGACAAAAATACCCCCAAATTTCATTTCAATAACTGTGGTGGAAACTTTTCTATGGAAAGAAGCCACCCCAAAAAGCCCCTGAGAGAACAAAGCCCGACAGAACGACTTCCTCCCGCTGCCTCCTTTTCCGTTCGCATCAGCCCTGGGCCTCCCCGGGGCTCTGCCCTTGTGGTTCTTCGGTGTCACCCAGCAAAGGTGCAGCACGGCCTCGGTGCGCAGGAGAATTTGATGCTTCTTGGGGTTCTAAACTCCCTGATAAGGCCAAAAAAAAAAATCCCCCTGAAAAACCCTTGACTCGGCTGTGCTTTGTACGGATGGAGTGAGTGGCGTGAGTGGAGCTGAGAATTAGAATTAGTCAGGGAGACGCTGCTGGGCTGTCCTCGGGATGAGGAGGATGGAGAGAGAGAGGGGTGGCACGGAAACAGCCAAAATGTGGGAAATTCCCGGCCAGGGAGCTGGGAATTCTGAGGGAATTCAGCCCCGGGGGCTGAGCTGCTGCTGGCCAGGCTGAGAGAGCTCAGCTTGTGGCGGGGTGGTTTTGTCACAGATTTATGGAATGGTTTGGGGTGGAAGNCCTTTTCCAATTTGAAGCCATTCCCTGTGTCCTGTCCCTCCAGGCCTTGTCCCCAGTCCCTCTCCAGCTCTCCTGGAGCCCCTCCAGGCCCTGCAAGGGGCTCTGAGCTCTCCCTGGAGCCTTCTCCTCTCCAGGTGAGCACCCCCAGCTCTCCCAGCCCGGCTCCAGCCCTGGATCAGCTCCTGGTTCCCTTCAGCAGCCCCACACCTTCCCTGTGTTTATCCCGCTGGTGAAGCCTTAAATCCCCCAAAAGGTCCCAGTCTGGGGCTCGGTGTGCCAGCGCAGAGCAGCGCAGGAGGTGTCCCTTGTCCCCTCGCTGCTGGTGGGGTGGGGAGGCCGCTGGGACCTTCCTGGCTGTCTCCTCTTGGGATGAGCCTGGAGATTGCTGTTTTGGAGGCTGCAGGGTGAAATATTTCATTTTTCACCGCTGGGAAGATGAAGCCAAGAATTTTCCTGTAATGCGTCGTTGGGGCACAGGTTTGAGCATCTCATTTTCTGTGCCCGGCTGACATTTTGTGCTCAGGGATGGAGCTAATGGCCGATGTTCTGCCGAGACATTTTGGGGGTTTTTTTCCCCCCTGCTCTCTGGCTGATTGCATCCTCACGGTTCAATCTCAGTTCACGGCCGCTCTCCACTTCCTTCGGCGCAGCACAGAACTTCTCCTCTGCAGAAGTGTCAAAACCTTGAAGTGCCTCGCACTTCCCCATGCCTGTGACTCTCTTAAATGACTTCTAAACACAAAGATCATCCCGAGCAAACCCTGAGAGCCCAGGTTTGGGTAAAATAAACCCAAGGAGGAGCAGGAATGGGCCACAGGGATCCTCTTTCTGTTGGTTTTGGTGCAGTTCTGGTGTGGCTGAGGGGGAAATGAACAAGCAGAAGCTGCCACAGGCACCGAGGAGCTCGAGAGAGGATTCATTTCCAGGGCCTCGTGTTTGGAATGTGCTTTCAAAACTTGGGAAAGGAGGGATGGGGATCTCCTTGGGGCCTTGGAGTCAGGACATGCCTGGAGCTGTGGTGCTGGAGAGCCAATCCATGGATCCCTGCCAGGCCGGAGAGGTTGGAGCTGCTGCTCCGAGGAGCCACATCACAGAATCCCGGGGTTGTTTGGGTTTTTAAAGGAAGGGACTTCAAACCTCGTCTTGTTCCACCCCCTGCCATGGGCAGGGACACCTTCCACTATCCCAGGGTGCTCCAGCCTGGCCTGGGACACTCCCAGGGATCCAGGGGCGGCCACAGCTGCTCCTGTGCCCTCCAGGGAGGTGACAAATGGGGCTGCACCCACCCTTTCATCCCAGCTTTTCACGGAGACAGGACCTTGTGCTCTCCTTCCCTTACCAAACCTGCCTGGAGCTTCGTCGTTTTCATGGCAGTGAGTGACCTCATGAGGATCTGGAGCCTGATGAGGTCAGGGATGGGTATTTGGAGGAGAATCCAGAGAAATTCCCTTTTCTCAGCTGCTCCATCCGTGATTTCAGAGCAGCACAAACCGCTGGAGGTGCTTTTCCCTTTTCATACTTTGATCATCTTCAGCTCAAGGTGCACCTTGCTCCCCCCAGATCAGCTCCAGGCTTCTCCATGGCCCCTTCCAGCCTGGGAATGTGGAAACAAATGGGAATTCTGGGCTTGGGAAGGGGTGCGTGGAAAATAAAGAGCCAAGAGGGAGTTCCCCAGAAGGAGAGGTTGGGGCTGGTCCCACCCTGGTGAGTGCGGTCAGCCCAGCGTCACAAGGGCTTGGCTTAATTCCCTGGGAGATGACAGCAGAGGCCTGGTCGGGCACGATCCTAATCTTGCCAGTGCTGTTAATTAATCCTCATTCATTGTTCTGAGCCCCAGAGGCCGGGCAGGAAATGAGCAAAAAGCGTTACTGAGTAAAAAAAATGAAAAAAATCTCTGATTTCACACTCGAGGGTGTGGGGAGCGAGGCTTTGAAGATGCTGCTCTCGCTGCACTATGATATATTCACTTTTTTTTTTGGTTTTGGCTCCTGAAGGGCTCTTTCCCCTCACCCTCAGGAGCAGTGGATGCAATTAAGCTCAGCAGCAGTGGCTCTCTCCAGCTCTTTGCTGTCAGCGGGGCGAAATTGCACAGAAATGGGGCAGTTTTGTGAGTTTTTTTTCTGTCTGAGTGGGTGAGTGGCCACTGCAGAACTTCAGTTCCTCAGTGCTGCTCCCTCCTGAGGGGCTCAGCCTGGCTGGGCCAGGTTTCCAGCTCTGAATCAGGAGCCCGGGTGGTTTGAGCTGCTCGTTTATTTGGCTGGGAGGGTGTTGGGGATGATGTGGGGGGAGATGGGAATCCCGAGCTGCCGCCCTGCTCGGAGTCACTGCCACAGCTCCGCGCTGGGGTTCGCAGAGCCGTTTTCAACCCCAAACAGAGATTTTCCACCCAAACGGCTTCGGGAGCTTTTATCCCATGAGAAGGGGGGAGCATGAGGCCCCTCCCTGGCTGAAGGGAGCTGCGAGGTGCCACTGGCTGAGGGGCCCGGTGGGGCTGGCAGTGCCACCAGCCCCCAGGAGAAGCTCCTGGGAGCTGCCACCTTCCCCTGGCTCAGGGAGGGCCGTAGGAATTTTTGGGGATCCGCATCCGTGGCCGGGATACGAATTTTTATCTTGCACTCCAGCTGCTTTCCCAGTTGCCTGCAGGTGGAAGCCGCCCTGATAAAAGAGGCTGCTGGAGCCGCTTCATCTCCAGTGCCTGTGCTTCTCCTTTTTTGTTATTTTTTTTCCCTTTTAACCTAAAATTCTTTGTTCCAAGCCCAGGAGGGGCCGGTGCCTCTCAGTTCAGGTGTGGCTGAGCAGTCGGAGCCTGGCTGCTGCTTCACAGGATGCGCCTGAACTTAATTGGGGACAAGGCGGGAGCTTCACTTGTCAGAGAGCTGCAGAAGGGAATGTCGGGATGTTTATTCATCAGCAGGGCCAGCAGTTTTTCCCATTGGTATTCCAGCTGTTTTTGTGGCTGGAGAAGCCTCAGCAGCAGGGGAGGGATGTGGCAAAAATTCCCTGCTGCAGCCAGGGCAGCTCTCCCTGTGTGCTCCTGAAATGTTCTCCTGATTTCATGTTATTTTTTAAATTTCCCTATTAAAATGAGAATTCCCTTCTGAGGAAGGCCTGTCCTGGCACTGCGCTCCCCCAGGTTCTCCACAGCCAGGTGGCAGCGAGGGCTCGGTGATCATGGAATTGTGGAATGGGTTGGGTTGGAAGGAGAGTTCAGGATCTTCCCATCCCATCCCATCCCGTGCCTGGAGAGAGGGCGGCAGGGAAAGGAAAACCTCCTGCCCAGCAGGGTGGGGCTGCCCAGAAGAATTTTTGGCATCTTTAGTGGTCTGCCCACAGATTTCAATCCCAACCCTCCATCCCTTCCCAGCCTGGGAGCGCCGGTGCGACTGCTCCTGGTGGGCAGGGCAGCCCAGTCCTGGATTCCCCTCCAGATTTCCTGGGAAAATAGCAATATTCCGGATTCTGCTGGTGCTGGGGAGGTCAGGTGAGGTCACAGGGTTCTGGGGGGCAGAGGAGTGGGGCTGCCTCAGCTGAGCTGCTCCCGGAGCCAGGAACCCACCAGCAACACCCTGTGGGGCAAAACTCAAACCGTAGGATCTGGAATCACAGAATTATGGAATTATGGTTGGAAGGGACCTTAAAGCCCATCCAGTGCCACCCCTGCCATGGGCAGGGACACCTCCCACTGTCCCAGGCTGCTCCAAGCCCCGTCCAGCCTGGCCTTGGACACTTCCAGAGATGGGGAAGCCTCTCTGGGCCCCCTGTGCCAGGGGTGGTGCTGGGAGACCCTTTGGACCTCTTGAGACCCTTGGGAAAATCCCAGCCCATCCCAGAAACGCCCCGTGCCCGGGTGTGCGGAAGGAAGATTTTGTTGGTGACAAGATTGGCCCAAACTGTCCCCAAACGGGGCTGGGACTCCTCTGCCAGCCCGGGGAGGGACCTGTGGCAGCCTCTGGGGGAGCAGCCTGCTGTGGAGCTATTTTGGGACTCTGAAAATGCTAAAAATGTTCTCTGTCGCTCAGGAGCCGTCATCCCCCCTGCCCCCAGCCCCAGCCAGGTCCCTGATGAGGAACCAGAGCAGCTCTGCTGAGCCTTTTCCACGTGCCAAGGAAGGCTTTGCCTGCTCTGTGGGAGGGTGGAGCGGTGCAAAAATAAAACTGTTTTGAGATCCTGTCACGTGCAGGGCACCTGCAAATATGTGAGTTGAAGAGTTTTAATTTTCCTCTGGTTCAAAGAGTAGTTTTGGGGTTATTCCACTGGACGGGGCTCCCCCTCTGTCGATCCTGACCCTCTGTATGATGTTGGCACATCTTGGTCTCTTCCATCTCTGTTTCTTCTCCACAAAATCGATGTCATTTTCCTTCTTTCCCTGTGTAACAGATCCCTCTGCCCGTGTGGGTGGTGTGCTGGAGGGGACACGGCCTCAGCTGTTAATCTGGTTAATTAACTCGGGTAATTGAGCCACTGAGTTGCTTCCAAAGGGTTTTTTCCTCTCCTTGGAAACAAAGAAAATTGGGAGTTCAAGGTAAAGCCACCTCCTGATGGGCTGTGCCTTAAATTCCCTGATCCAGCTGTTGGAGAGCCCTTGAATTCCTTGAATTCCCAGTCAGGAAACACTTCCTGGGGTTCCATGGTGCAGTTTAGGGCCGTGACACCCATGACAAACCCTACAGGTCATTTATCCCTTTTTATGGTGTCCCTTGGGATGGGTTTGAAGAGCAGGGCGATGCCTCCCTGTTGACTACTCAAAATGAGTCCCAGTCCTGGGAATTTGAGTCCCCATCCCTGGGAATGTTCCAAGAACACCCGGATGTGACATGGTTTGGTGGTGGCCGTGGTGGTGTTGGGTTGCTGGTTGGACTGGATGGTCCTGGAGGGGTTTTCCAACTGGAATGATGTCATCAGTGGGATTTTCCTCTCTGGCTCTCGGGTCTGTGCTCTCTCCATCCATCCCGGATCGTTCTCCTTGTCTGCATTTGGGAGTTTCTCTAGGAAATACCCAACACCAGAACCTCCGTGGGGCCAAGGAGATGGAAATTCTCTTTGTGGATCTGGTGGACAGTTCCTCTCTCTGTGTCCCACTGCAGTGTTTGGTTCTACCCCACAGTCGTGTGTTCAGTTCGTGATCCATGGAAATCCCGGGATTTTCCCAAAAAAATCACCCTTGTGCGCTCACTTTGTGATCCATGGAAATCCCTGAGATTCCGCAAAAACCCACTATTGTGTGTTCACTTTGTGATCCATGGAGATCCCGAGATTTCCCAAAAAACCACCCTTGTGATCCATGGAAATCCTGATATTCCCCAAAAACCCACCCTTGTGTGCTCACTTTGTGATCCATGCAAATCCTGAGATTTCCCAAAAACCCACTGTTGTGTGCTTACTTTCTGATCCATGAAAATCCCAAGATTTCCCAAAAAAACACCCTTGTGATCCATGAAAATCCTGACATTTCCCGAAAAAATCACCCTTGTGCGCTCACTTTGTGACCCATGGAAATACCGAGATTTCCCAAAAAACCACTGTTGTGTGCTCACTTTGTGATCCATGGAAATCCCAAGATTTCCCAGAAAATCACCCTTGTGTGCTCAGTTTGTGATCCATGGAAATCCCGAGATTCCCCAAAAACCCACCCTTGTGTGCTCACTTTGTGATCCATGAAAATCCCGAGATTTCCCAAAAAACCACCCTTGTGATCCATGGAAATCCTGAGATTTCCCAAAAAACCACTGTTGTGTGCTCACTTTGTGATCCATGGAAATCCCGAGATTTCCCAGAAAATCACCCCTCTGATCCATGGAAAGCCCGAGATTCCCCAAAAACCCACCCTTGTGTGCTAACTTTATGATCCATGGAGATCCTGAGGTTTTCCCAAAAAAACACCCTTATGATCCATGAAAATCCTGACATTTCCCAAAAAAATCACCCTTGTGCGCTCACTTTGTGACCCATGGAAATACCGAGAATTCCCAAAAAACCACTGTTGTGTGCTCACTTTGTGATCCATGCAAATCCCGAGATTTCCCAGAAAATCACCCCTGTGATCCATGGAAATCCCAAGATTCCCCAGAAACCCACCCTTGTGTGCTAACTTTATGATCCATGGAAATCCTGAGATTTCCCAAAAAAATCACCCTTGTGCACTCACTTTGTGACCCATGGAAATACCGAGATTTTCCCAAAAAACCACCCTTGTGATCCATGAAAATCCTGAGATTTCCCAAAAAAACACCCTTGTGCACTCCCTTTGTGATCCATGGAAATCCCAAGATTTCCCAAAAAACCACCCTTGTGATCCATGGAAAACCCGAGATTCCCCAAAACCCCACCCTTTCCAGCCTGCATTCGTTCCCCTGCTGACCGTGCCGTGGATTATCCCCGCCTTCCCAACTCACCCATCATTCCTGAAGTGTTTTTTTCCCTTTTTTCTTGTTTTTTTTTTTCCAGACCATTTCTACAATTTATCAAGACCATTTCGACTCCTAATCCTGGCCTCCGGAGCACCTGCAGCCCGGCCCAGCCTGGAATCCGCAGGAATTTTAGTAAGAAAAATCTTATTTTCCGCCCTTCAAATCCGTTTTCAAGGTACCAAACTGTGCTGGAGCTCCCGTTTTCCCTTTGGCACCGTGGAGTTGGATTTGATGATCCTGGTGGATCATCTCAAGACGTCCTGGGGGCGCTCTTAAAATGCTGCATTTTCCTGGCAAAAGGTCCAAAAAAGGTCTGAAAAACCCAAAAAAAGGTCCAAAAGCCCAAAAAAGGTCCGAAAACCCAAGGAACTCCTTGGGCTGGTGGGATTTGTGTCCCAAAGAGGGGATTCCATCAGCTTGGAATGTTTGTAATGAAAAATGAGTTTATTTGTGGTGTCGTGGCCTGAGCAATGCTGGTTCTGTGCGGGGTTTGGGGTGTGAAAGGGAAGAAGCTGGGATTTTGGGATTTGAGGATTTTGGGATTTTGGGAAGGAGTTGTTCCCTGTGAGGGTGGGGAGGGGCTGGGATGGAATTCCCAGAGAAGCTGCGGCTGCCTCTGGATCCCTGAGAGTGCCCACGGCCAGGCTGGAGCCCCCTGGGATGGTGGGAGGTGTCCCTGGATGGGGTTTCAGGTCCCCTCCAACCCAAACCATTCCATGACCATTCTCAGGGAATCCGCAATTCAGTTTTTCCCCGTGGATTTGCGAAGTTTTGGCTTTTCCTTCGCTCCCGACCTGCCACGGACACCCCGGAGCTGCCCTTTCCGAACCCTCGTTCCTCACGGAGCGTTTGGGGCCGAGACCCCGAGGGCAGAGATGCAAACAGGGTTTATTTCAGGAACTGGAAGCAGCTGTGGGATCGTCCGTTCCCTTGGAATTTCGCCCTCTTTCAAACGCTGCGTGGCTGTACCTGCGTCCGCACAGGTTCATTTCAGGGCAGAAGGCAAGAATTCCAGGATTTATGACTTTCTGAGGAATAAAAGCTTTATTATAGACCAGATTTATATTTATAAGGCAAAGGGGCAGAGCCACTGGCTGCCCGCAGGGACCAAATCCAGTGGGCAGCCACTGCTGGTGTCCCTGGGACTGCCAGGGCTTAGCAAATAAGAAATGAAAACAAAACCAGGACCCCAAAGGTGATCAGGTGCAAATAAACTCAATTAGTTCCTTGTTTTTCCCTCAGGAGGAGTCTAAATCTGGGCTTTGCTGTTGTGTTTGTCAGAGCGGTCTTGGGTTCAGGCCTTCTCGTTGGTTTTAAAAGTTTAAACTTAAACAAAAAGCCCCAAAAAACTCCTGCTTTTTTTTCACCTCGGACTTCCTAGGAGTGATCATGGATTAGGATTTTCAGCGTCTGGAATGCCAGTCCCATATTCAGGGGGGAAACTTGTCGCTGTTGTACCCGGGCCGGAGATTAACGAGGCATCCAGAATTCAGGAGAACGGAATTATTTATTAATATACAGATGGGTTTTTATATGTTAGTTCGTTCAATGTTTGCTTGAATGGCAGAGAATTATTGGGCCTCTGACCAACCACCCATCAGGGTGATTGGTCAGTCCACACAACACCCGTTTCAAAATATTTTTCTCAAAATACCATAACAATCCTTTGGTAAAAACAGCAGGTGTAGAGATAGAGAAATAGTTTACAAAAACCCTTAACAGTGTTTTTCATAGTTCCTGTGAGAAACATAAAGTTCTCACAGAATGCAGCAGAAAGCTGGAAAATTCCTCTGCTAAAGCTTTTCAGTGTCCACAGAAACTGAGGCACGAGAGGCCAGAGCTCGGCTCCAGGGGTGAGCTCGAGCGGGAAACGCTGATTCCCCGTGACCTGCCTTCCCCAAAGCGACAGGAATCTGAGAGGAAATCTGGGAGCGAAGCCTTGCAACTTGACATTTTCCAGGGCTTTAACGACGTAAAGCTGATTTGCTTTGAGGGGAAAAAAGCTCGGAACATCCCTGCAGGGAGCACGTCGTGTGCGTGGTTTTGTGTTTATTCCCTGCGTTTCAGTGAACGGATGAAACCTCTCCCAGCCACAACGGAATTATCATTATTATTATTATTATTATTATTATTATTATTATTATTATTATTATTATTATTATTATTATTATTATCCCACATTATTGGGATGTGCTCCCTGCCAGGGTGGTGCTAAAAGCAGGTGCACAAAGGGAATTCTTTTTGCAGAGAGGGGAAAAAAAACCCCTTTTGGTACCAGTGAATGATTCTATGCCGTGCAATAACCCCAATCAGGTTAATTAGGATTAATTTGGCCGCCTGGCTTGTATTTGTGTGGAATTAAAACACGTCTAAGGGGTTTTGTTGAAAACCTTTGTAAGTTTTAGTGATATTTTCGAGTTTTTTCACCTGGGCGATGTGAAAATCTCTGCCTGGTTCGGCTTTTAGGGGGAATTATGCTGCACCCAGCATTTGGAGCCATTAATTCTCCATCTCCTCTTCCGTTTTTGTTGTCAGTAAATCCATCTCCTGTCCCCATTCCCATGTGGAGGTGACCCAGCTCTCCCTGGGTGTCTTCAAATGTGGGTTTTTGGGTTTTTTTTTTGAGAGTTGTACCAGATCTCCCCTCTGGCAGCAGCCTGGTCCTGCCCCTGCTCTGCCGCCCCATCCCACACGAGGCTCTTTCCCCTCCTGTAATTTCCCACCCGTGTGCCTCGCCCAGAGCTGCCTCTTTTCTCACTTGCTCGTGCCGCTGACTTTTCTCCTCGCTTCTCCTGCGTCTTCCCCTCGCCATTTCCCATCCCTGCAAGAGCTGCTCGGATTTCCCCCGAACAAACCCTCGCACGTGCGCCTGCCCCGATGGATCCGTGCGGAGCGAGGGCTGCGCAGCAGGGGCTGTCACAGGAGGGAGTTTTCCATCAGCCCCAGCCCCTCCGCTCCCCTTCCGGATTGAATTCCTCGCGGAGCTCCAGCCAGATCACGGACACGGCTCGGGGTTTGGCCAGGCCGAAGGAGCAGGAGGTTTTCCTCAGGGAAGGAGCTGCTGGGGGTCTCGGGGAGCTGGGAAGGGTTGAGGGGCCACGGGAGCTGACAGAGCCTGGTCCTCGTCACCTTCCAAACTCACCTGGCTGCTCTTTGCCCTTTGGTTTTCATGGTCACAGGATCCCAAATGTTGGAAAACTCCTTCAAATCATCGAATCCGACCCGTGACTGAATCCCACTGTGCCCACTGAACCATGTTGGGGAGAACATCCGCTCATTATGTTGGTACCTCCTGGGATGGGGACTCCAAACCTCCCTGGGCAGTTCCAAGGCCTGGCCACCCTTTCCATGGGGAAATTCCTGCTGGTGTCCACCCTGCCCCTCCCCTGGCCCAGCCTGAGGCCGTTCCCTCTCCTCCTGTCCCTGTTCCCTGCGAGCAGAGCCCGACCCCCCCGGCTGCCCCCTCCTGTCAGGGAGTTGTGCAGAGCCACAAGGGCCCCCCTGAGCCTCCTTTTCTCCAGGCTGAGCCCCTTTCCCAGCTCCCTCAGGAATTCTCCAGCCCCTTCCCAGCTCTGTTCCCTTCCCTGGACACACTCCAGCCCCTCCGTGTCCTTCTTATCCTGAGGGGCCCAGAACTGGACACAGCTCAGGAGGAATTAGGTGCCAGCAAGGGAAGGCTGAGTCACCTCCTGCTCCTCAGATAATCATGAAATGCCTTCCTCCACCTCTGGCTCTTCTTCTTCTTGTGTAGCTCTGAGCACACACAAGTTTTAAATCTCCACTTGAATTCCCAGAGGAACGATCCCGTTCCTCATTCCTTCCCTCAGCCATTATCTCTCACTCAATGTGACAACGCTCCCCAAAGCTCTGTGGGTCACTGTCCCTGCACAGAATGGGCTCTGCCAGCTCCCAGACACCTCCAGGAGAAAAAGCTTGTCCAGTGTTTAACGTGACACTTCAGCCTTAGGGGAAAAGCCAAAAAAAACCGTGGAGAAAATCCAAAAACTCCTCCCGGCTGCGCAGGCCTCCGTTAGGATCAGCAAATCACCTCTGCCGTTTCACCTCAGGGCAAAACTTGGAAAGCTCAGCTCCTTTCTATGAATCACCCTCAGCAAACAGCCCCAGCTTAGAGATAAAACATCGCTACCACAACAGCAGCCTGGGCCGGGATTTATTTTTAGAAGCTGCTCGAAATAGCGCGTGGTACCTTGTTGAAACCGTCCCCGCAGTGCTGGTGCGGGCGATGGCAGAGCAGTGAGACACTGCTGAGGGACACGCGCTTCACACCCTCCCCAGGACTCCTGCACAGCACCAGGCTGAGAGAAAACACTGCAAAACATCAGGGGAGGAAGCCCAAAATTGGTCTTAACACCTCCCTGCCAGCGTAGTAAGATGCCAGGGCTTGAAGAGAAGAGTGTAAAGGGATGAGTCAAAGCAGGTTTTGGAAATGACAACATTTCGCGCTAAAAAGTGAGCGGAAAAGGCTCTGTGTGACAGAGCCTGGACATTGGTCTGGGTGACAAGGTGGGGATCAGGCACAGGCTGGACTCGATGATCCTGGAGCTCTTTTCCAGCCTAGAAGCTTCTCTGATTCCACATCCTGGGGGGGAACAGCTTCCTTGCTGCAGCTCCCAGCTCCCAGATTTGTTCTTTTTGATGTTATGTACAACAAATCTTCATTGCTGAGCCGCTCATGGTCACCCTTGCCCGGCCAAACCACGTGAGCAGCTCCCAGAGCAAACTCTGGCCTCCTGTCCAGCCCCAGGATGTTCCCTCTCCAGGGGTCAGCGCCCACTTGGGGATGATTTAGGGCTGGATGTGAAATAAGGAGAAAGAACCAAAAGAGATGAAGGGAGTGGCTCAGGTTCCCTGAGCTGCTCAGATCACAGTGCTGGTGGAGTTTGTGTGCTCAGGAGAGTGCCAGGATCCCAAGGGTGCTGTGCTTGAAAGGCCAGGACCTCCAGAACCGTGATCTCCAGTGGGACAGCGATAGGAGCAAACAATCCCCACGCTGAGGGCAGCGCTGGCATTGCTCTTCCTGGAGATTGGGAGGCTTGGCTTCGCTTGGACTGCCATGAAATGCTTCTCCAGGATCCCGTGTTTCAGCCCCAATACGGGAATGATGCATTTCTACTTTTGTGGGGTTGCTTAGGAGTCGCTGGTGTTGGATTTGGGATCCTGGGATGAAATGGGTTGTTTCATAAAAGTGCTGGGTTTCGAACTGGCAGCAGGTCCTGTAGGCACGAGGTGACCCAGGGGGTTTGTCCCCGTGGGCCTGGCAGCTTCAGGGGATAAGGGAACACCTGTAGGGTGTTCATGTGGACAGTGTGGGATCCTGGAAGGTGTAAGGTCAGCTTCACTGCACCCGGAGCAGCTTCACTGCACCCACAGAAGGTGCTCTTGTGCTGCCAGTGGTGGGTCCAGCGCTGACCAAACGAGTTGTGCTTGGTCCCTTCCTCTTGCAGGAACAATCCAGGGCGTCCTGGGCCCTCACTGGGGCAGCCTGTCCCCTCACCTGGGCTAAGGGAAGCTGCCCTGTGCCCTCACTGGTGCCCTGGGCAAAGGGAACCAGAAGCTGAGCCAGAGCTGTGGCCCAGTCAGTGCCCAGGGGATGTTGTTCCAAACGCTGGAGTTGCAAACGAGGCTTTTCTTCTCCTCTGAGCCTGCTGCGGGGCAGATTTGGGGCAGAGTTTTTGTGCTTCGTGAGGAGGCAGAACGCAGTGGGGCCGTGCTGACGCCCCTGTGTGCCCCAGGAAAGGGAATCAGAAATATCCTGAGCAGGGAGGGACCCCAAGGATCAGCCAGCCCAACTCCCGTCCCCACACAGACACCCCAAGAACCCCACCCTGTGACACCAGAGATGGCCACAAGCCCTGGCCCTGTGGAGACGTGCCCAGCTCCCTGCAGAACAACAGGAAAACCCATCAAAGGGCTGGGAAGTCGTGTGGTGATGACACAAACCCCAGTGGGATCCTGCTCTCCGTGAGGCCCTCAGGGTGTCAGAGCATTGGCTGTTGGTCTGGGTGCTGCCACCTCCTCCCTGCTGGGGTGCAGGTGGTTTTCAGGAGGTGACGGCACCCTCAGAACCTCTCCTCTGAGCCTTCTGGGTGCCACCGGCCTGCAGCAGGTGGGCAGAGAGGCTCTGTGCCTCCTGGAGGAGGTGAGGAGGCTGCACCCCGCAGCTGGAGGGAGGAGGGAGGAAACCATCGCTGCTTGTTTACCCGGCGCTGCCTCAGGATGGAAAAACGAGGCTTATCGTGATCAAAGCAGGCAAAACAGGACGTCAGGGCCGAGCTCTCGTCAGGCACTGCTGCTCCAGGCTCCCGTGTTTCAGCTGCACCACGGGAACGGGGCATTTCTGGTGTTGTCAGGCTGCCCAGGATTTGCTGGCGCTGGATTTGGGATCCTGGGGTTTGTTCAGCTCTGAACTTGCAGCGAGGAAAGGAGCAGAGGGCCAGTTTGGGGCTAATTCTGACTTTATTTGCTGTGCTTTTCAGGAATAGCCGCCTCAAAGGCAGCAAAAGCAGCTGAAAAACCCCAGAATTGTTACCAAGGCAAAAGGGTGCCAGAGGCTGAGGCTGAGCAGAGGGGAATTGGTTTTGTTTGCAAGGGTTCAGGCTCTTTAAAACCGTGTTTCCTTCATTCATCTTCATTAAGGAAATGACACTCAGAGCGAAAATGAAACACCCTGGGGAAATAAAACCCCTCCAGCTGTGGAGGAGATCTGCCCAGAGCTGCAGTGCAGCCCTTTTGGATGAGTTTATTCCTTGCACTGCCTCGTGGGGAAGGGAATGAGATCATCCCCATCCCTGGGAGTGCCCAAGGCCAGGCTGGACGGGGCTGGGAGCAGCCTGGGACAGTGGGAGGTGTCCCTGCCCATGGCAGGAATGGCACTGGATGGGCTTTCAGGTCCCTTCCAACCCCGACCATTCCAGGATTCTGGGATTCTGTGATTCAATGATTCAATAATTCAATAATTCAATGATTCCATGATTCTGTGATTCAATAATTCAATGGTTCCATGATTCCATGATTCTGTGATTCAATAATTCAATGATTCCATGATTCCATGATTCCATGATTCCGTGATTCTATAATTCTGTGCTTCTGTAATTCTGTGATTCTATGATTCAGTGATTCAATAATTCAATGATTCCATCATTCCATGATTCTATGATTCCAAGATTCCGTGATTCTGTGATTCTATGATTCAGTAATTCAGTGACTCAATAACTCAATAATTCAATGATTCCACGATTCTATAATTCCGTGATTCTATGACCTCGCGGAGCAGGCAAGAGACTGAAACCTGAGAAAAATGGGGAAAAAACCCCGATCTCCCTGTTTGTGCTGGAATAACGAGTTCTGTTTAGCTCAGCGGGACGCTGGGGACATCAGTGGTGACATCTGCGCCCCCGGTGCTGCTTGGTTGGGGTTGAGGCAGCGCTGGGAAAGCGTTAATCCTGACATAATCCCGACATAATCCCGACATAATCCTGACATAATCCTGACATAATCCCGGCATAATCCCGACATAATCCCGACATAATCGCCCCGTTCTCCTGGGAGAGGAGCTTTGCTGAGGTGAGAGCCAGGGCTGTGCATGCCAGCAGGGGAATAAACGGGAACAACCACCCTGGGAGGGAGAAAGGCCCTCACTGAGTGTTGTGCCCGTGAGCTCGTCCTGCCGCGGGGCCCGGGGAGCTTCCTCCTGCTGCAGCTCAGCAAAATGTTTGTGTCACCCGCAGCGAGGGCTCTCTGAGCTGCTGGGGAAGCTCTGGAGCTGCTCCTCGTGGCTGACCTTGCTCAGAGTGCCTGCCGAGATGGTGGCCTCTGCTCAGTGTGCCGGCCAGATGGAGCTGCCACCAGCCCCACTCCCGCTGGCCTCGCTCTCCAAACTGCTGGCACGGCCCTGCGGAGCCGCTGCTGCTGCAGGGAACCAGAGCACGGCTTTCAAACCAGCAGCCCACCCTCCCAGCGCTCCCAGTTTGTGCCCTGGGTAGCTCCCAGTGGGGTGGGGGTGCTGTGGGGCTGGACTTTGAGTCCTGGGCTTTGTGTGTTCTGATCTCAGACCCTGGGCTGGTTGAGGGAGGGATTGTACCGCTCTGCTCTGGGCTGGGGCGGGCCTTGCTCTGGTGCTGGGGGAGTTTGGGGTGTAAGAAAGATCAAAAGGTGTTCAGAAAGTGTCCAGAGGTGGGACAAGGGGATGGGGAAGGGTCTGGAGCAGCTGAGGGCCCTTGGTGTGTCCAGCTGGAGCAGAGGGCACTGAGAGCAGAGCTCAGGGATCTGCAGCTCCTCCCGAGCGGCAGCTCCGATCTCTGCTCCCCGGGACAGGGACAGGAGCCAGGGAACGGCCGGAGCTGGGCCAGGGCAGGCTCAGGCTGGAGCTCAGGGAAAGGTTCTTCCCCCAGAGGGTGCTGGGCACTGCCCAGGCTCCCCAGGGAATGGGCACGGCCCCGAGGCTGCCAGAGCTCCAGGGGCGTTTGGACAGTGCTGCCAGGGATGCCCAGGGTGGGGTTGTTTGGGTCCGGGAGCTGGACTGGATGATCCAGTATTTAAGAACATCATTTAAAAAATCTTGGTGCTCCAGAACAAAAAAAAATTACAAATTTTGCCATTGGCAGCCAGCCAGATGTGGCTACAGGAATGTCAAATACTTGCAAAGAATAGAAATATTTTTTAATATTTTTTTTTCCGTTGACCTTCAGCACTGCAGGCCCTCCATGACCAGAGAAAATTGTGATGGTTTCTGGTTTCTGACCATTGCTGCTCATCAAAACCCATTCCAGAGTGTCGCAGCTGACCACAAACCCAGCTGCAGCCGGAGGGTCTGTGTGAGATGCGCAGAGGGCTGACTGAAAGGAGCAGGTTACCAACAATTCCCCAGGTTTTGGTTTGTGCAAGGCCTGAAATGCAAGAGACGCTTCTCTCACCCCAAAAGGGTCTCCAGCAGCAACTGTAGGAGAATTACAATGGGGATTGCTGGGTTTAGGGAGGGCCCACAGAGATCTGTCCTTGGGCTTTGGGAGCTGGGGTGTTCCTCCTCGAAGAGCAGAACCAACAACAACAAAAAAACATCTGGTGTAGAACTGGAGAGGTCTGGGCAGTGAAGCCAGACAAAAAAAGCCTCGAAGAAAAGGGAACAGAATCTCAGCAGAGAAGAAATCAATCACCGGAACGTCTTCACCCAGAGCTGCTGCTTCTGCCACCGCTTGTGGTCTTTAAATCCAGACTACTTTCTATTTTCATATGAGAAATTGAAGCTCAAGGATGAGTCCTGAGCCCGATGCAGAAATGCCCGGGGGGTTCTGCAGGCTGGGTTTAGCAGGTTGGGCTTTGTCAGTCCCTGTGCTGGTCCTGGGCTCAGTGTCTGAGGGTCTCTGAGGAGCCTGTGGGGTTGTGGCACTGCTTTTTGAACCACCAATCTTTTTGTCTTCCTGGGAATGCTGATTCCAAAAAAATCAAGGGCCTTGACTGCAGCCGAGTTGTTTTACAGGAATTCCCTCTCTGCAGCGCCCCATAAATACGAGCAGCAGTGTTTTCGCTGCTCAGTCTGGGGCTCAGAGGAGTTCCCAAGATGAAGGCTGGGCTAATTTCACTCCAGTTCATGGCTGCTGGTGATTTTCGGGAGTTTAAGGCAGCTCCTGCACAGCCCACAAAGCAAAAGCTGAGACCCGCAGGGGCTCCAGGGGTTCTTCTGCCCCCTGGGCACACAAACAACCTCTTGTGCCATGATCCTTTTTAATTTAACCCATTTTGGGGTGATTATATTTACAGTCCTGAGCCGCTTCCCTTGAGCTGCAGGTGTGGGTGTAAGCCTGACGCTTCCGCTGGGGGAGGGAACAGGATCTTCCAAACTGACTTTTAGGAGGGAAAATAAAAACCAAACCCAAAAGGCACCAAAAAATCTTGACGAATGAAGGCATTATAGGCTCACAGAGTGGTTTGGGCTGGAAGGGGCTTAAAGACCACGGGCAGGGAGACTTTCCATTATCCCAGGCTGCTCGTGTTGGACGTTTCTCTCTTTTTGGGTGTGAGGTCGGAGTTCTGCTCATCTTCCCGAGCATCCTCCCTGTGCCACCAGAGCAGGGCCGTATTTGCGGCTCTCCTTGTCCAGGAATGAGCACAAAAGGCTCAGAGAGGAAAATCCTACAAAGCTTTGAGAAACCCAAGGCCGTCGTTTCACGTCCCTCCTCAGCGAGCTCCTCCCCGGTGACCCAACCGCTCGGGTTCCCCCGGCCTTGCCCCCTGTGGGTGTGGGGCGAGCAGCTCTGGAGGGCTCTGGGGTTTCCTGCAGCCCCGGAGATGATTCAGCACCTTGCAGGCAGCTCAGGTCGGGCTGTTTTGGGGTGCGAGCACCATTCTTGCAGCACCACCTTCTGGTGCTCAGCCCTGCTCGGTGCGGGCCATGGAGCAGCGCAGGGAGCTGCTGCTGCCTGCCAGGCCACCGGGGAAGCTCCTGGGTGGCTCCTGGCCAGATCCCGAGGGGCTGGAGCACTCCTGGGGGAATCTGAGCCAGGCTCAAGCTGTATTTTCTGCAGGGTTTCCGAGCCCCGGGGTGCACGGGAGGTGTGGGACCACATCCTGCCCACACCCCGGAGCCTGCGGCTGCAGCCCCAGCGGGGAGAGAATTACTGAGCTGCGGAGTTCAGAGGAGATCCCGGAGCGTCCTGCCCTTTCTCACCATCCCACGGGGGAGTTTTGCTCCTGCTGCCCCTCATTTCCCCACCCTGCCACTGGTTGGTCACCGGTTGGTCACTGGTTGGTCACCGGTTGGGTTTAATGACTTTCCCTGGGCACAAGTCCAGGTTTTATTGCCCTGCACAGGGCTGGAGCTGCTCAGGGTGGCTCTCCCTGTGCCAGTTGTTCTCTTTAAAGCCCTGAACTCCTCCTCCAGCCCCGGCCCTGCACTGAGATCTCCCAGTTCCCCTCCCTGACTGGATGTGACGGAGCCGCCTGTTCGGGGACACTCAGTGACCTCATCCCACACCTCCCCTGGGCCTGTCCCCGCTGCTCTGTCCCTGCTGGGACAGAAATGTCCTGCTCAGGACACTCAGCGACCTCATCCCACACCTCCCCTGGGCCTGTCCCCGCTGCTCTGTCCCTGCTGGGACAGAAATGTCCTGCTCAGCTGCTCTGTAGACACAAGAACCCTCAGCTCTGTGCAAAACCCAGACCTGAGCTCTGCTCCGTGCCTGTCAGGGCCTGCAGCCGTCCTTTATTTGAGGCTCAGGCACCAAGCAGGAATGCTGGCCCCTGGAGAGGGTTTTTTTTTGTACTTTTAGCATTTTTTTTTTTAACCTTTCCTAGAGAGGCTGGAGGCAGTTTCAGACTTGCCTCGTGTCCAAACATTGCTCTGCACATGGAGGGAGAGGCAGAGGTCTTGTTACAACACCTGCTGCTTCTCCACGGGGTGGATTTGACAGGGAATTGTCTTTCCTTGGACCCAAACCCAGCTTGTTTGGGATTACTGAGGGGTCTCTGTGCTGAGGGGAAGGTGCTCAGGGCTGGTTTGCTGCAGCCCCTTGAAGGAATTGCTGGTTAAAGTTTCGGGGCTGTGCTTGGCAAATAGGATTTGTGGAAAAAAAATTGTTACTGCTCTGGGATAGACCAGGAGAAGCCCATTGGGAATCCAGCTGTGAGGATTCCTGGATTTAATCAAGGAATCTGAACAAAAATTCAAAAACTTGTGCTGTTTCTCACGCTGGCACAGTCGGGGTGGGACGGACACCGGCTGAGGATCCACTCTGCCAGCAGCTGATTATTTTAAGTGTTTTTATTTGGTTTGTTTGTTTATTTTTTTTTAAAGCAGCCACTTAATCTCAAGTTCAGATGTGTGGCTGCTCATGCTCTTTGACTGGAGAATTTCTTGCTTGCTTTAAAATAATGGTATTTTTGGTGATCTCTCAGCTGTTCCGTCAGAGGTTTCGTCTTTGGGAGGGTTTTTGAAGCATTCTTCCTGTCAGGGCTCTGCAGAGCAGGAGGTTTTTTGGATCGGTAGCTGAGCACATGCGTAATTTCTGGCTCTGGGTTCTCTGCAGGTTTCAGATCTGTTTTTTTTTTTAATTTCTTAGAAAAAGGTAACACACATTTAAATAAATAAAACAGATTGGATGTGTTGAGGAAAATATTCGTCCATTTTTTCTTGACAAACACATTTAAATTCTTCAAAAAATATCCCCAGATGAACGTTTTGAAGCCTGTTTTCTACTGAGCCCTGTGCTAAGCTGAAGGAATATGCTCTCAGATTTCCTGGATGTCTATCCACAGGGATACATCCACTGCCTTTGCTAGGGACGTGGGTCCAGGCTTCCAAAAAGTATTTATTTGCCTTGAAACCTTTCATATTCGACCTGCAGGTCATTTCCTTGAAGGCTGAGCCCTGATGAGCTCAGCTGGGAAGCGCTGGGAGGTGTTTTCAAGGTATTTTTGGTCACGGGTGTGAGCTCGTTTCTAATTAAACAGGAGCTCACACCTTATCTCATTAGAGACGTGATAATAAATGTGCACAGCACTGGCTGGCTCTTGGAAACGAATTCTCTGAGTCTGGCAGGGTTAGAAAAGGGGGTTTTGTGTCGTTGAATGGTCTCGTTCTCCTGATCCACATGAAGGTGTCACTTTGCTCCTGGCTTGGATGTGTTGGGATAATTTACCCGGTCCCTGGGTGTGACAGCAGCAGGTATAGCTGGAATGTTGCCAGCAGGCACAGACTGGACCTAGGACTGGTTTCCTTGGAAGTTCTGGAACTTCCCAGCTGTGTTTGGCCTCAGTGGTGACTCTCGGTGCCTTCACCTCACAAAGGTGAGGTGCCTTCACCTCACAAAGATTAGCTGGAATGTTGCCAGCAGGCACAGACTGGACCTAGGACTGGTTTCCTTGGAAGTTCTGGAACTTCCCAGCTGTGTTTGGCCTCAGTGGTGACTCTCGGTGCCTTCACCTCACAAAGGTGAGGTGCCTTCACCTCACAAAGATCCGTGGTCAATAAAGGCACCAAAATCGAGTTGTTCCTCATGAATCTGTGGCTGCTGTATCCCTGGAAGGTCCCACGTCAGGTTGGACAGGGCTTGGAGCTACCTGGGATTATGAAGTGGGGTTTCGTGTCACAGGTACAGCTGGAATGTTGCCAGGAGGCACAGGTTGTGCCTAGGATTGGTTTCCTTTTGGCTCAGGGGAAGTTCTGGAACCTCCCAGCTGCTTTTGGTCACAGTGGTGACTCTTGGTGTCACCTGTCCATTTGCCAGCTCCACCTGCAGGTGCCTTCACCACACAAACATCCGTGGTCAACAAAGGCATGAAAATCGAGTTGTTTCTCATGAATCTGTGGCTGTTTCATCCCTTGCAGCGCCCAAAGCCAGGTTGGACGGGGCTTGGAGCCACCTGGGAGAGTGGAAGGTGTCCCTGAGGACTGGATGAGCTTTAGGGTCCCCCCAGCCCAAACCGTTCCATGGTTCGACGATTTCACGTCCAAGTAAAAATCCGGCAGGTGGATGCAGCAAACACAAACCCTTCCCGCGAGCTCTTCCCTTGGGGTATTCCAACCGAAGATCGCCACTCCCACACTGTGGGAATGGGGTTTTGTTGGGAATGGGGTGAGACTGGGGGTCTCTCCCGGGGCGGATCCTCCTGCTCATCCTCACCCCAACCCCACCCCCGACCTGCAGATGCTGTGGTGGCCTCGTGTGGCTTTGTCCTCCCGGCTGCACCCTGAACTCTGTTCCCACTTGGAGCCCTCAAACCCTTACAGGGATAAAGGGAAGGAAAATGTCAGGAAGTGGCATTGGAGCAAGGAGCAAGGAGAAGGCAGCACCAGGATCCTTGGGGTTTAAATTGGCATTTAAATCTTGGAACGGCTGCTCCATCGCAGGCACAGGCAGGAGCCTCCAGGTTCTTATTTCGATAAAGAATTGTTCAGTTTATGATCGTTCTTTGTCCTGCGGCTTTGCTGGAGGCTCAGGAGATTTGTCCCACCAAAGGGCAGAGCTCTTCCCCATCCAAAGCCACCTCAGGTGTCCCAAAGAGCCACCCCAATCCATCGGGAGCAGAAGATGCTGGAGGAAATATTTGGTCGGGCTGCATCCCTGTGGAGGAGTCAGGAATGGGGAATTTCTGAGGGATGCAATGGGGTTGGAGGAGTGGAGACTCTCTGGTGCGGAGGAGATCCCGTCTGGGGTTCTGAGGATGTGGATCTGCTCTGGGTTTTCTTCTGCTCCCCCAGCCAGCGCTGGGCTGTGGATTCCTGAGGAACAGGTTTATGAGGGGAAAAACCAGGAGAGAGGGACACGCAGCCAATGGGGTCCCTAAGTAAATATTTGCCTTCATCTACAAGCAGGATCTGTTAAGAAGAGGCCAATCACCTGGAAATGACCCAAAACACGCTCTGGTGCTCGTTAAGCCCGGCCTGGTTCCCTGGCACAAGGTGGATTTTTGTGTGTGCAGACAAGGGAGGTCTGTGGGGCCGGTGATGACGGGGGAGCAAACACTGCCCAGACTTGACTCCGCTCTCCCTGCACAGCTCCCGACATTCCCCCCAACCTCAGTCATGCTTTTCCTCCCTTTTCCTGTTCAACAAATGCGTATCTCGATGTGAAGTTATTTCTGCTCTCTGTGTGCGCTCCAGAGCTCTGAAACGTGAGGTTCTCCCCCCTGGATCTGGTGTGGGGAACATCAGGGTCTTCCAGGGGGGACAGGTCCTCACAGCCTTCCCCGCTGTGTGAAACTGGGATCTGCCCAGAATTGCCCGGAACTGGGATTTGGCTTGGAATTTTTAAATCAGAATTGCACGTGGAGGGGTGTGTGTGCACAGACAACTCAGGATATAAATATATATATATAAATAAATATAATGTGTAAATATCTACACGATCCTTTGGAAACGAGGGTTTTGGGATGGAAAAACTCCGCCTTATTCAGCTGGCCCTGTGCTCCCCAGTGAATCCCTTTCCAGCAGCTCCGCCTTGCCTGGGAAAATATTTACCTGGAGAAAAGCTGTGTTAATTAACCCAATTCTCCCCCAATTCCCCTGCCACAGAGCGGGAACACAGCAAAGGCTTTTTGGGGCTGAGGGTGGCGCTGGGGACAGGCGGGGACCTGCTCACTGTGCCTGTGGGTTTGTCACCATTTCTGGTACGGGACAAAGTGTAAATGAACTTCAGGATGTGTTCCCTGCGAGGCTCTGGGAAAGGGAGATTCCCAGCCTGGAGAAAGGATCCGAAACGCTGGGTTTGCCCGTAGGGAATTAGGGGATCATTTCCTTTCCTTTCTGCCTTTCTTTTCATTGAGGATAGGGAAAAACCCCTTTGGTCCTGAATCGCTTGGGGAAGTTCCCTTGTTGAATTTCTGCTCAGATTCCAGTTATTTTTTCATTTCAACAGAAATCTTTCAGCATCTCCTCTGTATATTTAATTAAATATTATACAGGCTGGCATAGCACAGCACTGTGTGTGGATGCAGTGTTCAGAGAGTGGAAAATGTGATTTATTTTGATTTTCAGGGGCTGCGCACACAGGTGCAGGAATTCCCAAGCCAAAAATTCCCGAGCAAAAATGCTTTTGCACCATCCTAATTGAGGGGATTTATAATATATCTGCATTTTTACAGTACCTCCTATCCTTCAGAGCACTTGGGAACTCGCTTAACTCAAAGCTGGAATTCCGAAGCTGGAATTCTGTGCATGGAGAGAGGGAAAGGAAAAATTCCTGCCCAGCAGGGTGGGAATTGCAGGCTAGGGTTGCCCAGAAGATTTTATGGCATCTTTAACTGTCTGTCCAGAGATTTCAGTGCCGAACTTCCATTCCCCTCCCAGCCTGGGAGCCCTGGTGTGGCTGCTCCGGGTGGGCAGGGCTGCATTCCCCTCCAGACTTCCTAGGAAAACATCAATATTCCAGATGCTGATGGGGCCGGGGAGATCGTAGGATCTGGAATCACAGAATCGTGGGATGGTTTGGGTGGGAAGGGACCTTAAATCCCCCCCAGTGCCACCCCTGCCATGGCAGGGACACCTCCCACTGTCCCAGGCTGCTCCCAGCCCCGTCCAGCCTGGCCTTGGGCACTGCCAGGGATCCAGGGGCAGCCACAGCTGCCCTGGGAATCCCATCCCACCACCCTCCCCACCCTCCCGGGGAACAATTCCTGCCCAAAATCCCACCCAAACCTCTCCTGTTTAGTTTAAAACCCCTTGTCCTGTCCCTCCCTGCCCCTGCAGGAAGCTGATCCCCCCTTTATGAGCTCGTTCCAAGCACCAGGAGGCCGCACCGAGCTCTCCCTGGGGCCTTCTCCTCTCCCAATCCTCGGCTCTGCCTGTCCCAGGTTATAACTCCACTTTTACCAGCCCTGATCCCTCTTTTCTCTGCTTGAGGGCACAGCAGAAAGCCGAGCGAGCCGAGGGGGCGAAGTCGTCCGAGTTTTCTGCGTGGATTCTCAGCGTGAGGGTGCTGGAGCTGCGGGACCAGCAGTCAGGAGGCTCTGGAGGAGCTCTGAGGTTGCGCCCTGTGTGTTTTTGGCTGCCGGACACGGCAGATGTGAGGCTCCGCATTTTCCTGGCTGCTTTTCCAGCGCCTCTCTCACCTCCACCAGTGCCTGGCATTTAATCCCTGGAAGGATGCAGCCCTTGGCACATCCTGGGATTTTGCTGAAACCCTGTAAAGTCACTTTGTTTTCTCTCACAGGGAAATGACAAAACCCCGTAGATATTTCATGATTTTTTTTTTTTTAATATAAACCAGAAAACATTAAAAGGAAAAAAAAAAAACCCAACCTCAGTAACTGTGCATGGAGCTGCCAAAACAAAACCCCGGCCCCAGAGCTGTGCCAGGGATTGAGCACAGAGATGAGCCCGTGGGTGGGTTCTGGCCCAGGTCCCCTCTGTGCCATCCAGGGAACGGGGAGAAGCTGCCAGCAGCAGAGCCTGGGCTCAGGCAGGGGCTGCTCCTGCTTCCAGCTCCTTTGGGCCTTGCTGGGGCTTCTCTGGAGCTGCTGCTGCCGGGGCATCTTCGTCTGCCAGCAGGATCCAGGAACCCCCGTGTGGGGGTGTCAGCATGGGGGGGTTGGTGGATCTGAGGCAGAACCATCCCCGCTGTCCTCAGGGATCAGAACAAAATTCCTCCTCTGGGGCACAGGCCCTGTGTGCAGCCCCTTCCACCACCCAAGGGGCTTTGAGAAAATCCATTTTCCACCCCTGATGTTTGTCTGGAGGGCAGAAAACTCCCCCGTGATCTCCTACAGATAAATCCATCAGGGAAAATATCAAGTGATTGGAGAAAAGGGTGTCAGTTTGGGGTCTCTGTGGACTGACAGGGAAGGGGTGCTCACCTGGAGAGGAGGAGGCTCCAGGGAGGGCTCAGAGCCCCTTGCAGGGCCTGAAGGGGCTCCAGGAGAGCTGGAGAGGGACTGGGGACAAGGCCTGGAGGGACAGGACACAGGGAATGGCTTCCCAGTGCCAGAGGGCAGGGCTGGATGGGATATTGGGCAGGAATTGTTCCCTGGGAGGGTGGGGAGGGGCTGGGCTGGAATTCCCAGAGCAGCTGTGGCCGCCCCTGGATCCCTGGCAGTGCCCAAGGCCAGGCTGGACATTGGGGCTGGGAGCAGCCTGGGACAGTGGGAGGTGTCCCTGCCATGGCAGGGGTGGGATGGGATGGGATTTAGGTCCCTTCCCACCCAAACCATCCCAGGATTCTGTTCCCCATTGTCCCGTGCCGGGAGGAAGAGAGGGAGCCTTGCTGAGGGCTCGGGCTGGAATTCAGCACAGGGATAAAGCTGATGCAGCTCCCAGCCCTCCACGGCCTCTCTCCCAGTGGAGAGGTTGTTTTTAGGGAGCATTTCTGCTGCTCCGTTCCGCATTCCAAGGGGACTGGCAGCTTTTTGTGGTACCGGCTGGAAGGATCCCTTCAGTGGGGCTGTACAACGATCTCGGAGTCTGTTTAATTCTGTTCTGTTTAAGTTTTATTGCACTTTGCTTAATTGCTTCTGCTTTTTCGTTAACGAGACAAAGAGCAGTTTGTGCAAGACTAAAATTGCCGAGGCGCAGAGCTGGAATTTGCATGTTAAAAGTTTCCTTTTTACTGTTTTCTCTGCCTTCCAATCCCTCATTTGGTTTTGTTCGGTCCTACAAAGCTGCTGTGCCTCGCAGGTGACATCACCGGCCCGGCTGCGTCCTGCCAGTGCATCCTGAGGGAAAACTCCTCTGGATCACGGCCCGGGAAGGTTCTCCGTGGGCAGGCCCAGCCCTGCTCACACGTGGATCGAGGCAGAGCCTCCCTGCCCCAGCCCTCCCGCAGCCTTTCAGTGCTGGGTGCTTCTGCAATCAGCCAGAAGAGTCCCTCTCTTCTGGTAATGGCAAAACACACCAAAATTCCTCATTTTTCCTGTTATGGAACGGCTCCAGCTCCCGCAGCAACCAGAGCTCAGGAAACCAGGGCCTGAGCCAAACAATGCAGCCAACGACCCACGGCACTTCTTGGGGGTTTTTTGTTGGGTTTTTGTTTTTTTTTTTTTTTTTTCAATCATTTTCTTTAGTGAAGCCTGAGGGGAATGCTGCTCTCAGGAAGCCCCTGGAATGCCAAATAGGCTGGGATGGAAATGGTGCTAATTCAGCTGGAGAGCGTCATGCAGGAAACTTGGGAAAAGCTGCTCCTCCCTGGTGTTCCCCCACTGTGGAGAGCCAGGAAAGGCTGAGTGACTACGGGCTGAAAAGGGCACATTTGCAGCCTGATTGCTGAGCTTTCCCTGTGTCCTTGTTGGAACAAACTTCCCAGGGAAGCGGTGGAATCGCCACCCCTGGAAGCGCTCAGGAAACGAGGGGCGATGTGGTTTGTGAACGTGGTGGGGTTGGGTTGAAGGCTGGGCTTACCCTGGAGGGCTTTTCCAGCTTTAATAATCCGGTGTTTCTGTGGAAATCCTGCAGGAGTTACGTGGGCTGGCGTGGGGTCTGGACCCTGGGTGGTCAAATCCGTGTGGATAAAGCACCGGGGAATATTCTGGGAATGGGGATGAACTCGTTATTGCTGCAGCCATGACATCCCTGCCGCTGCCTCCCACCTGTCCCTCAGCTCTGCTCTGGGTGGTCACTCACTGGCCATCTCACTGGTGTGGCTGCAGCTCTCCTGCTGCTCCCGGAATTGTTCTCCGGGATTCCGGGAGAGGGGAGGTTCCGAATTGATCCCTCACGGACAGCTCAGCCTGGGTGTGTGAGCAGCACCTGGGACTGGCTGGGCTTCGCTGTAGGGGAAAAGGAAACCGGCAAAGGGATGGGACAGAGCTCTTCCCACTTGTGGGGTTGGTTGAGGTCTGGTTCTCTCCCTGAGTGCTGAAATCCCTGCTGGGTTCCCATGCTGGGAGTTTGGGATCTCAGCTCCTGCTGGGGCACTGCCTGGGCCGGGATTTGCGCAGGGCTCGAAGGATGAGCCAGGCTCTGGCTCATCCCGGGGCACCTCCAGGAGCCATGCTGTCCCTGACCCGCTGCAGCTCCCAAACCAGCCTGGCTCCAGGGGAAAATGGGCTTATCTGGGAACTCTCCTCATCCCTGGACTTCTTACTGGAGCTCCAAGCTGGACCCAGGCTCAGACAGCCCTGCAGGGGTGTCTGCAGTTGCCCTCTGATCTCTTTCTGAGCAGTCTGGCAGCCTGAGCTCTGCTGGGGTTCATCTGTCCCGGTTCAGCTTCCCTGGGAGCTCTTCCCTCTGCTCCATCCCAGCGCTGGAGCTCGGCTGGAGCAGGAGGAGCCGGCTCCTGAGGGCGGGAGCAGCAGGGCAGTGCCTGGCGTGGAGCGTCCTGCACCCTCCGGCTTCAGAGCCGCTGGGGCTGCTGCGCTTCCAGAAAGTGGAAGGAGCCAGGATCAATTCCTGAACTGAATTCCTGAACTGAAGGAGCTCCCTCCTCTCAGGGCTGGGGTTTGGGTGTGCCCTCTGCAGGAGGGTGAGATTCCTCTGGGAGAGAGGTCCTGCTGCTCAAAATCCTGCTGGAAAATAATCCTTAGGAAAAACCCTTCCTGTGCCTGCCTAGGTTTGGTGTTGGAGATGCTCCATGGGCTGGGTGTGCATCCATGGGCCGGGTGTGCATCCATGGATTGGGGAGTGCATCCATGGGCCGGGTGTGCATCCATGGATTTGTGAGTGCGTCCATGGATTGGGGAGTGCATCCATGGATTTGTGAGTGCATCCATGGATTGGGGAGTGCATCCATGGATTTGTGAGTGCATCCATGGATTGGGGAGTGCATTAATGGATTGGAGAGTGCATCTGTGGATTGAGGAGTGCATCTGTGGGCTGGTTGTGCATCCATGGATTGGGGTGTGCATCCATGGATTGGAGAGTGCAGCCATGGATTTGTGAGTGCATCCATGGATTGGGGAGTGCATCCATGGACTGGGGAGTGCATCCATGGATTGGGGTGCAAATCCATGGGTTGCTGGGTATCCATGGAAGAAAGTCAGGGCAGTATCCAAGAAGAGGCTCAGCCAGGGAGGATCAGGGAGATTTGGGCCCACTGACCCCCCCGAAGCTTCCTGGCTGTGGATCCAGGGCTGTGGGATTGACTCCTTCCCGCTGCAATCCTGAGGTTGAGCAGGAATCGCAAACTCCAGCTGAACCGGAGTTGTCCCCTCCTCCTTTTTTTCCCCACTCCTGCGGTTTGAAACGACACAGGAACGTTCTGGGAGGTTTCTCAATCCCTGGGTTCAAGCAGGAGTCCCTGCAGGGCAACACATTTCCAGGGAAAGGCAATTCCTGCCTTACCTGCATTACCTCGGATGGGATCGCTAGCTCACGACGAGCTGCCTCCCCACCCTGGGTCTGGCAGGCCTGGAGTGGTCAGTCATGAGGAATTCTGAAGGAATCATTAGGCAGGAGTGGTTTAAAAATATTAAATAGTGACTTTTAAAGGGAGAGCAGCAGGGATTTGCACAATCCATGGAGGAGATGAGATGGGAATGCTCGGAATTCCTCACAGTCACAGGCACTGCACCTCGAGGGTCGTCTTAAATGTCTCTAAAAAAGTTGACTTTCTTGAATTTTGGTTGGAAGAAAACAGGATCAGTGTCCTTACGAATGTAAAAATCCCCTCTGGAATACGGGAGTGGGTTGGCAGCGCCTGCAGGAGCGGGAGCCAGGCTGCGAATCCCGTTTTTAGTGATGGAAATGGATCAGCCTGAGCTGCGCTGGGGCTGGGACGGAGCTGGGGCTGCCTGGAGCCTGAGCCAGAGCCTTGTCCTGGCTGGGCAGAGCCGAGGGCTGGCTCCAAGGAATTCATGGAAGTGCTGATGCTCTGCTCCATCCCTGCCCCTCTGCTGCTGCTGCTCCTTGGGCTGCACAGGCCTTGCTGCTTTTTTATTCTTCCCCTCCCCCCCTTCTAGTTCTGATGGTGATATTTCTGGGAATATTTAGCTCTCAAATATGCAGATTTTGCAATAATTTCTCTGTTGTGACTCAAGTGCTTTTCTGGAAAACCTCTTTGAAGTGATGAAACTCTGTAGATTAACCCTTCGCCTTGAACAAACGCAGAGCTGGGTTTGTTCCTGTTTTCCTCAGGTTCCGGGGCCCTTCTCTGCCTGGAAAGGTGGGAGGGAAAATTGCTGAAACCACGTGGGATAAAAATAAAAGTGAATAAGCACAGCCTTTTAATCCTGGGCTTTTTTTAATGAGCGGAGAAAGTCTCCCGGCTGTCTCCCCATCTGGTTCCGGTTAAGAGGATCCCTGTTTATCTCCGTGGGTCTCTCCCTTCCCGTAGGATCCGGGGCCCCCCAGACGCTCTGTGCTGAGTCACAGCACAGCTGTGGGATAGGGAAGTGTCCCCGTTTGGAAACGGGGACGAAGTCAGGCCCGGGCGAGGTGAACTTGCCCAGTTTCACACAGGAAACGTGTAACCAAAGTGGGCTTGGAACCCAAATCTCTCCAGTTTAGCCCTGGGGTTGTCTTCTCCCCTCGGTGATCCGCGGCAGCTCAGCAGATGTTGCTCAAGTCTGGGGATCCAAACGTGAATTCCAGAATCCTGGAATGGTTTGGGTGGAAGGGAACTTAAATCCCACCCAGTGCCACCCCTGCCATGGCAGGGACAGCTCCCACTGTCCCAGGCTGCTCCCAGCCCCAATGTCCAGCCTGGCCTTGGGCACTGCCAGGGATCCAGGGGCAGCCACAGCTGCTCTGGGAATTCCAGCCCGGCCCCTCCCCACCCTCCCAGGGAACAATTCCTGCCCAAGATCCCATCCAGCCCTGCCCTCTGGCAGTGGGAAGCCATTCCCTGTGTCCTGTCCCTCCAGGCCTTGTCCCCAGTCCCTCTCCAGCTCTTCTGGAGCCCCTTCAGGCCCTGCAAGGGGCTCTGAGCTCTCCTCAAAACCTTTTATTCAGGCTGAGCACCCCCAGCTCTCTCAGCCTTTCCTCGCAGGAAAGGTGTTGGGATGTGCTGGGAGGTCTGTGGAAGGTGAGTGTGGAGTGATGAATGATTTACTTAAAACTAAAGGTGGTCTAAATATAAAACTCGAGACTAAATACGAGCTTTGGAGGAAGGGCTGGTCTAGGAGTAGGAACATCTGGTCCAGGAGGGGAATACCTGGGCCAGAGGAGGAATAACTGGTTTAGATGAGGAATACCTGGACCAGGAGAAGGAATAACTAGTCCAGGAGGAATAACTGGTCTAGGAGAAGGAATACCTGGGCCAGATGAGGAATACCTGGGCCAGATGAGGAATACCTGGGCCAGGAGGGGAATACCTGGGCCAGGAGGAATAACTGGTCCAAGAGAAGGAATAACCGGGACTGGAGGGGAAATACCTTACCCGGGAGTAGGAACACCTGGGCCACGAGCAGGAATAGCTGGGCCAGAGGAGAAACAGCTGGTCTAGGAGGAGAGATAACTGGTCCAGGAGGAGGAATACCTGGGCCAAGAGCAGGAATAGCTGGGACAGGAGGGGAAATACCTTGTCCGGGAATAGGAACACCTGGGTAAGGAGGGGGAATTCTTGGGTCAGTGGGAGAAATACCTGATCCAGGAGGAGGAACACCTGGGCCAAGAGCAGGAATAGCTGGGCCAGAGCAGGAACACCTGGGCCAGAGGAGGAACACCCCGCAACGCTGTGTTGTCTCTGAGCGTTGGTGTCACCCCAGGGAGGTGACGCAGCCCCAGGGGCTCCCCTGGGCACTGTTCGTGCCCTGCTGTGGTTACCTGGGCCTGTCTCCAGCAGGGCCCTGGCTGCTCCTCTGAGGTGGCACTGGGATTGTCTGCGCGTTCTGAGCCCAGCCCGCTCTTCCTCCCGCAGACTGAACTCAGAGGGACAACACCAAAATTCCAGACTCCCCAGCCCACTGTGAGTAACCTCTGCTTCTCCCACCCTGAGGGCCTCCCCTGCCCTTCGCCGTGGGCTCCACCTGGGAGCAGGACCTGCCTTTCTCTGTGTCCAGTTTATTTTGCTTTCACGTCAGTTAATTTGAGAAACTTCTGCCTCGTGAGTCCTCCCAGTGCTGCATTTTTATATTTCTGAGGTGATTTCAGGGGGTCTGCCCCTGCTGCTGTTTGCGTTAAATCCCCCTCTTCATCAGTCACTTCGTTTGTTCAAATTTGGGATCTCCCACGACCTCCAGGTAGCACCAGACGCTCCACCCCGTGCTTCTCACAGCTGGTTTTGAACACGGGCTCGAAGTTTTTTGTGAGAGCTGAGCAACACCATCAGCTATTGCAAAACAAAATGGGATTTGTTTTCCCCTCAGATGTGCATCTCCAGACTGATTAATCCCTAATTAAAAGGGGTAAATGCTGGATCCTCCCACAGGCAGAGCCTTTGAGTGGCTGCCAGTTCCCCCAGTGGAACAGAAATAGGAGCTGGTGCTGTGCCTGCTTCCCTCACTCGCACAAAATTTGGAAGATTTAAAGTGTATTTAACAAATGTCAAATACGGTTGATCATTAAATTTGTCTAAATTTGGCTTCACAGTTGTCATGACCAATAAAGAGGTGGATTTTCCAGCAGCCCACCAGACATTCCCCACAAGCCTGGCACCCCTAAACACAGGCTAAATTCGGTGTACAGAGAGAGGAAAACGCTGTTGTGGTTGGAAGAGTGCGGAAAAGGCAGGGCTGCGACAGCTCCCCACAAATCCCACTGGAAAATCCTGATGTCTTCTCAGTGATGTTCCCACCTGGAGCTCAGGTGTCAGGCCCAGCATTTCTCACCCCATACTGGAGGGGTTTCAACCCCAAACCTGGTGGGGAAGAGCTTGTGTGGGTGGGGTGATGGGCCCAGGCCTGAGGCTGGGCGCTAGTCAGCTCTTCCTCAAAGCCTGCAGGAGGAATTGGGAGAGGTTTAGGATTGGGAGAGGTTTAGGACTGGGAGGGGTTTAGGATTGGGTGAAGTTTAGGATTGGGAGAGGTTTAGGGTTGGGTGAGGTTTAGGATTGAGAGGGGTTTAGGATTGGGAGAGGTTTAGGGTTGGTAGAGGTTTAGGACTGGGAGAGGTTTAGGATTGGAAGATGTGTAGGATTGGGAGAGGTTTATGATTGGGTGAAGTTTAGGATTGGGTGAGGTTTAGGACTGTGTGAGGTTTAGGATTGGGTGCGGTTTAGGATTGGGAGAGGTTTAGGGTTGGGCAAGGTTTAGGGTTGGGAGAGGTTTAGGATTGGGAGAGGTTTAGGGTTGGGCAAGATTTAGGGTTGGGAGAGGTTTAGGATTGGGTGAGGTTTAGGATTGGCAGATGTGTAGGATTGGGTGAAGTTTAGGATTGGGAGAGGTTTAGGACTGTGTGAGGTTTAGGACTGTGTGAGGTTTAGGACTAGGAGATGTTTAGGACTGGGAGAGGTTTAGGACTGGGTGCGGTTTAGGCCTGAATGAGGTTTAGGATTGGGGGACAATGTGTGCCTGGCCCTCCTTGCACAATTCGTTTCAGCCATAATAAGGTAATTCGGAATCCCCACAACTGTGACTTTCTAGAGGAGCATTTTTCTGAGCATTTTATCTCAGGCTTTAGGGCAAAACTCTGGTCCCATTAAAATCAGAGGGAATTCTGTCCCTGATTCCTTCCATCAGGGTGGCAGCCTTTGTTTCTGGCACTGGGAATGCAGCGGGCGTTCCTGGCCGTGTTCGCTCCACTGCATTTCAAGTGAAACCCTAAGAAATCCTGTTTGAATGGGAATAAAAGCTGGAATGCCCAGTTTCAGTGCCCGTGCCTCGGACTGGGCCGCAGACGGGCGATGGCAGCAGCTGGAAACCGTGTGCCAGATAATGCATGGGGCTTTTTCCTTTAGGGTTTGCTGTCGCTGTGCCAGTGCCGTGCTCAGGATGCTGAGGGCAAAATAGTGCGGGGTTGGAGAATCACGGAATATCCTGAGCTGGAAGGGACCAAGGATGATCAGATCCTGCCCAGACGCCCCAACAACCCCACCCTGGGCATCCCTGGGCTGTCCGAGGTTGGACGGGGCTTGGAGCAGCCTGGGACAGTGGGAGGTGTCCCTGCTCATGGCAGGGGTGGCACTGGGTGGGATTTGAGGTCCCTCCCAACCCAAACCATTCCAGGATTCTGGAATTCAGATTGGTGAGGTCACAGAGCCACAGAATGTCCTGAGCTGAAGGGCCCCCCAGGATCATCCAGTCCAATCCTGGCCCTGCCCAGACACGCCAAACCCCACCCTGGGCATCCCTGGCAGTGCTGTCCAAACACCCCTGGAGCTCTGGCAGCCTCGGGGCCGTGCCCATTCCCTGGGGAGCCTGGGCAGTGCCCAGCACCCTCTGGGGGAAGAACCTTTCCCTGATCTCCAGCCTGAGCCTGCCCTGGCCCAGCTCCGGCCGTTCCCTGGCTCCTGTCCCTGTCCTGGGGAGCAGAGATTGGAGCTGCCCCTCGGGAGGAAGCTCCAGATCCCGATGAATCTCGCCTCCTCTTCTTCCCTCCCTCTGGACTCTTAGTGGAGAAACACTCCTGGGCTTCATTTTTTGCCTCCCATTTTTTGTTGCACTGTTAAATTTTCCTTGGAGAAGTCCCAGCCTGGATGAACTGCATCCAGCCAGGAGAGTTATCCTTTGCCATTGGCATTCCAGGAGCCTCATTCCCAGTAATGGAATAAAGATGTCCAGAGCAGCCTGAGCTGGCCCGGGATGGCCCTGCTCGCTGCTGTAGGCAGCCAGGTGTGTTTGTTTGTTGGCCTGTTCTTGAATTGTTCGCTTTTGTGCAGAATTCCTACAAAAAAAAAATCAGCTGGGGCCCATGTGTTCATCAGAGGAGAACGAGGATGGTCTGAACATTTGGGGTGATACTGAATTAACTCAAGAATTTTCTTTTCAAGCCTAGTTATTGTACATTTAGGAATTGATGTGTTGCCTGTAGGAGGAAATTCAGTGTTAAAATGTTGTTGAGGTTGAGTTGGGAATTCTTAAATGTGAATATTTGGGCTTGTGGCAGCTCACTCTGCACTTGCTGAAAAAAATCCCTGCTTAAATCCACTTCTGCCCAGTTAAAGTTCTCTGTCCCTGCTTTAATCCACTTTTCCCAAGTTAAAAACCTCTGTGTGTCACGAGTGGGGCAAACCCCAGCAATGTGGGCAGAAACCGAGCTGATAAATCAGCTCCACGAGTTGTCTTTGATCTTGAGTAAGTGCTGGGCTCAAAGTCTAGCCCAGACCACACTCGGGGTTAGTCAGCACTGAGGGCTCTCTGAAAAGGGGTTTCAAAATGTAATTAAATCCTTCTCACAGCGAGAAGCCTGACCTCCTCAGCAAGTCAGGGCAAGAGCAGGTGCTCTGCAGGTCCGGGGAGGTTTGAAGGTTGTGCTGGAGGGGAGCAGGGCCTGGATCTGGGGAAAAGGAAGGTGAAGTTCAAGGCTGGACCTGATTTTGTGTCGTTCTCTGAGATGTGGTGTCACAGCTGTGCAGTAAGAGAAGCCACTAATCCAGTCAGTAAAAAGTGACATCTCAGGGCCACCGATGTCCCTGAACTGAGCCCCTCGTGGGGGATGCACTGTCCCCGTTGGGTCCCTCACTGGCACCTTCCTCTCTCCATGATGGAGTTGCGTCCAAGGGCTTGGCCCTAAATTTGGCCCTCTGAGGTGACGTGTCCAAAGAACAGACCGTTTTCAGAGAGTTGTGTGAAGTCTGGCTGGTCACAATGTGTCCCAGGGTGTCCCAGGATCGTTAGGCTCTGCTAATTAAGCTAAATCCCCTTAAACTCCACGTCCCTTTTCTCACTGCGTGCACAGGGTCGTAGGAATGAATGAATGAATGAGTGGGGAATCCCTGGAGGACTTTGTGGTTTCTCCTGCTGGCTCTTCACTCTTCAGGAGGAAGCTGGGCCATCGCAGAGCTCAAATCGCCGTCCCCTACTCCTCCCTGCTCTGCTGGACTTGCACTTCAGCCCCTTCCCCAGGATCAGAGCACAGGGATTCAAGAAATTTCCCCGAGTTAAACCAAAGCAATCCTGTCCTAGCAAGGCACAGCATGCCAGGGCAGGCAATACCTTCAGAAAGAGGGATCAGAATTCATTCTTTATTATAAATCACACCTATCAGTTCACTTCACTTAAAAAGCACCACCCTTCTTTTCCCTCACAGCATCCCACCCATCCTCTGCTCCATCTCTTGGGGACACTGGCTGATTCCAGTGCAGTTCCAGTGCAGTTCCCTCCTGGAGTGTCCCATCACGAGCTGTGTTTGCTGACGAGGGTGGTTCATAGGGTTTAAGAGGTCCCATCCGCACTCATTTCAAGAGGGTTTCCCTTTAGGAACAGCCCACGATGACACCCCGCACGTGTGCCACAGGAATTGGATTTGCAGCTTTGTTTGGTGACAAAAGGCAGGGAATTAAAGAGGCAACAATTCAATAAAAGCTCCTCTTCACCTGCCTTTGTTGTCGGTGACACTGAAGATCAGCACAGCTTGAGAGCAGCTTTCACCTCGAGAAATCCTTGTTATTTGTCAGGGGTGTAAGAGGCGTGAGGCACTGCCGGGGAGTCAGTCAGTTTGGAAGGGAAATACAATTATGAAAACTTTAAACCCCTAAATGCTTGCAGGAGATTAGGAGGAATTTGAGTTTGAAAGCGTTTTAATGCATTTTTCCAAACTGTCTCTGTTTCCAGTTCCTGTCTTTGGTTGCTGCCTCAGAGCCAGGTTTTGTGAGCATTAAACCGAGTCCCTGAGGTTTGCCTGAGTGCAATTTATGTTTAGGTTGCCATTAAAAGTAATGTCTTGTGAATGGCAGACATTCAGTGAGTTATTCTGAATTATTTGTGTGCAAAATATTCCCTGTGAACCCCCCCAGAACGAGCAGCGTTTAATTACTTACACACAAAAGCTAAAGTCATTTTATTTTTTTTTTGTCTGTTTTTCTTTTGGATGTAATTACAGAAATGTGGGAAATACTTTTCCAAGGCTTTTGAACTCCAAAGTGGCACAGAAGGAAGACACAGGGGGACATCCACCGTTCAGTGTTATTTTCCTTGCGCAGGAGAAAGAAAGAAAAAAAAAAAGGATCTTTCTGAGATGAGCACTAAAGTCTCAAGTTTTCAAAGCTTTGCATAACAAACAAGAGACACATTGTGGGTTGCATCTTGACTTTGAAGGCTTGCCACTGTCAACTGAAATAAAATGGCAAGGTTTAAAGCCTTAACCAAGTTCACAAGGAAAATATTTGGACTGAAAGTTTTGGAAAGTTTTCTCTCTTTGAAGTAGTTTGTCATGTGTTACCAATGTGAACTTTATTGACCTTGAAACTTTTTTTTTTTGAATCAAATAGCAACTAGTGACACTTTAGTAAAATCTTAAATCAACAACCATCTCCTGGCGGCTCCAGCTTCGTAGCAAATGCAGGCAAAACAGGGAATCTACAGAGGAGACCTTTATTATTCGTAAATGAAGCCTGCCAAAACCTTCCCGAAATAGCATTCAAAGACCCTTTTAAGGTCATGGATCCTGAACAAAGCCAGAAGAGCACAAAAAAGGCTGAGGAAAGTCCAAGAAAGAGGCTTCCCAAAGGAGAGGCTTTCCAAGGCAGTATTTCATCCCCAGCTACGTACCAGGGCAGCTCTGCTCCTTCCCAAGGAACCCCTCTCCGAGATATCATCCCGCAGCAGCACTTTTCCAGCGCTTTGCCCGTTCCGCGAGAGGAGCCCCAGGAGAAGCCCGGCCACCAGAAACAACCCAAGCCCTCCTCCTTTGACCACCCTGCCCACGTCCCGCAGCTTCAGCAGCACGCACTGTCACCAGCATTTATGTCCCCGGGGAAGCCGGAGCATGTCCTGGAAGGTCCCACATGGCAGCTAGTTGATCCAGTCAGACCAGGGCCCTCCGCCTCCTTCCCATCCCCCGGGCTGCACTCCCACCACGGCCAGCTCCTCCCGTCCCACTCGCCCATCATTCCCGCGGAGGACATGCCGGCCGTGCAGAAGGTCTTCATCCCTCGCCCTGCCCAGGTGTCCCTCAAGCAAGCCGAGGAGGTGCACAAGAAGGAGAAGAAGCCTCAGAAGCCGGGCAAGTACATCTGCCAGTACTGCAGCAGGCCCTGCGCGAAGCCCAGCGTGCTCCAGAAACACATCAGGTCCCACACGGGGGAGAGGCCCTACCCCTGCATTCCATGTGGCTTCTCCTTCAAGACGAAGAGCAATTTGTACAAACACAGGAAGTCTCACGCTCACCGGATAAAAGCTGGGCTGGCCTCAGGGATCGGAGCAGAGATGTATCCGTCGAGCCTGGAGATGGAGCGGATCGGCGGGGAGGACTTCGAGGAGCCGACGGAAGGGGAGAGCACGGACTCGGAGGAGGAGACGGCGGCGATGTCGGGTCACGCCGTGGAGCTGTCGCCCAGGCAGAAACACACCCTGCTCTCCAGCAGCCTGCTGAGCGCAGGGAGCCAAGGCTCCAGCCACGAGCGCTGCTCGCTGTCCCATTCCAGCATGTCCCAGTCCCTCGAGGACAGCTCCCAGTTCGTGGAGCCGTCGTCGGAGCACACCCTGAGCCATAAGTCCGAGGATACCCACACCATCAAGCAGAAGCTGGCGCTGCGCCTGAGCGAGCGCAAGAAGGTGATCGACGAGCAGGCGTTCCTGAGCCCCGGCAGCAAAGGCAGCACCGAGTCCGGGTACTTCTCCAGATCCGAGAGCGCGGAGCAGCAGATCAGCCCTCCCAACACCAACGCCAAATCTTACGCCGAGATCATCTTCGGGAAGTGTGGGAGGATCGGGCAAAGGACGGCGGCGCTGGCTGCAAACACGACCCAGGGGTTCCCACACCTGTCCGGCGACGAGAAACCCAGCATGGTCCCGCTGTCTGTGCCTAGAACACAGGTGATCGAACACATCACTAAGCTAATTACCATTAACGAAGCCGTCGTGGATACCAGTGAAATCGACAGCGTGAAGCCCAGAAGAAGCTCCCTATCAAGGCGTAGCAGCATTGAATCCCCCAAGTCTGGTGCGTACAGGGAACCATTTCAGTTCGATATCAAGTCTGGTTCCAGCAGCCAGCTGGATGCGGCGAAAGTGTTGGCGTCCCACGGTGAAAAAATGAAGCCCGAACAATCATTGTTGTCACTTCAGCAATCCCACAGTGCCACAGAGACAGTGCCTCTCCTAAGAAGCCACTCAATGCCTTCTGCTGCATGCACTATAAGCTCCCCACACACCTTTAGAGGTAGCTACTCATTCGATGATCACATCATGGAGCCTGAAGTCTTAAGCCGCAGCCAAGCGTTTTCCTCCCACCCTCGAATGCTAAAACGCCAACCAGCTATCGAGCTGCCCTTGGGAGTGGAATACGTCTCAGAGGAAGTCAGCTCTGCCAGCAAAGAAACTGTTCCCAAACCTCCCGAGGAGCCTGAAACCAAGGAAAGCGATCTTACCAAAAAGTCCCGCAAGGGCCCGAAGGCGAAAGGGTTCATGTACGAGTGTAACGTGTGCGGCGCTCGCTACAAGAAAAGGGACAATTACGAGGCCCACAAGAAGTACTACTGCTCAGAACTGCAGCTCGCCAAGCCCCGCTCTGCCACGTCCCACGCCTCGTCAGAGCCGGAGAAGAGCGCGGCGGATCCCGACGTGTGGCCCCAGATGATGCATTACAAGCTGGGCAGCACCTTGGAGCTCACCCCGCTGCGGAAGAGGCGGAAGGAGAAGAGCCTCGGGGACGACGAGGAGCCTCCAGCTTTCGAATTGTCTGACACCCCCTCCTCCAGCACCGGCCCAGGCACTCAGTTTGCAAACCCGGCCTCGTCTGATGTGGCTCTAAACCTGACCCGTGAATCCTTGAAGTCACCAGCAGACTCGGGAAAATCCGCACCTTCCGAGGCCAGTGCCAGCTTCCATTCCAGGAGCACCAAACCGGCTTCGAGCGCGGAGGGCAAGGAGAGGAGAACGACCTCGAAGGAGATCTCTGTCATCCAGCACACGAGCTCCTTTGAGAAGTCGGACTCCATCGAGCAGCCCAGCAGTTTGGAGGAGGACAAGCCCCTGTCCCAGTTCCCATCTCAGCCCACACCCCAGCACAGCCGCCCCCCTCACTCCCTGCAGCCCAGGCTGGTCCGCCAGCCCAACATCCAGGTCCCTGAGATTCTGGTCACAGAAGAGCCGGACAGACCAGAAACAGAGCCAGAACCTCCTCCGAAGGAGCCAGAGAAAACGGAGGAATTCCAGTGGCCGCAGAGGAGCCAGACTCTTTCCCAGCTCCCTGCGGAGAAACTGCCACCCAAGAAGAAGCGGCTGCGGCTGGCAGAAATGGCCCAGTCCTCCGGAGAGTCCAGCTTTGAGTCCGTCTCTCTCACCCGGAGCCCCAGCCAGGAGAGCAGCCTATCCCACGGCTCCAGCCACTCCATCTCCTTTGATCGGGATGACCACACCAAGCCAGAGTCGAGTAGCCAGCCCTCCGAATCCCACCCGAAACCTCCTGGCGTTGGCTCCCACATGCTGATGGTCCCCAGCCACCATCACCATTCCAGGGAAATGCGGAGATCAGCGTCCGAGCAGACGCCCAACGTGTCCCACCCTTCCCAGATGTCAGAGACTCGCAGCAAATCCTTCGACTACGGGAGCTTGTCGTCCACTCCTGCCTCCACCCCCGGCCCCTCCACCTCCTCAGCCCCCCAGGAGAGGAGGAAATGCTTCCTGGTGCGGCAGGCGTCCCTCACCAGGCACCCCGAGCACGAGCCAGACCCGGCCCCGCCGGGCTGGCCGGACGCGGAGGATCCAGCTCCTTCTTCAAGCAAATCTCCTGCCACGAGTTTGTCCCATCAGCCGACCTCGTCCTCCCCTTTGCCCTCTCACGGCACCTACCCGAGTGACAAGAGCCAGCCAAAGGACAGCCCCGAGCCATCCTACAGCCCGCCATACACAGAGGCTCTGCAGGTGTTCCACCACCCCGTGCCACAGCTGACGCTGCACGAGAAGCACTTCATGGCCCCCCAGGTTTCCATATTCCCCTACCAGCACCTCCTGCCGCAGCCGGGGCAGTCTGCAGAGCTCTTCGCTGCCCACACCATGTCTGACATCCTCTCTGCCCAGTTCTCCATGCCTCAGATCCCTCCCTCCATATTCCAGACCCCGCCGCTGCCCCTGCCGCAGACGCTCATCCACCCGGGCCCTCTTCACATCGCTCCTCCCTTGATGTCTCACCCCGCCGAGGTGTCCTTCAGGCACCCGTCATTCCTGCCCGTGCACTACCCTGGCTCTTCCCCGATCCCCTCAGCCTTTTTCCTGCCTCTGCAGTCCCAGTTTGCTCTCCACTTGCCAGGCGATGCTGGGGGACATTTGCCACAGATCAAATCCAGTTTGTTCTCGGCAGCAGGAAGCTCCAGCCTGTCCCCGTGCACGGATTATGACTCGGACAGCAGGTTGCACCCTCTGACCTGCGCGGCGAGTCCCGCGGTGTCCGTCACCGTGACCCAGCTCGTTGTCCCCACCCGGACGGAGCCCATGGTGTCCCTGGTTGTCCCCGTCCGCATCCAGACCAACATGCCCTCCTACGGCAGCGCCATGTACACCACGCTCTCCCAGATCCTGGTCACGCAGTCCCAGTGCAGCTCCTCCACCATCGTCCTCCCCAAATTCGATGACCGCCAGCCCAAGGGTGCCCTGGTGTGCAGCGCTGACGTCCATGGGCTGGGTTTTGACCTGGCCCAGATGATCACAGAGGAGCAGAGGAGCCTTTTCCAGAGCCCATACCTGAGGGTGCCCCTGCCCTTGCCAGAACGAAAGGGCTACATGCCCCTCACCTGCCCCTCGGACAGCGTCCTCGGCCTGGAAGGGGGCCCCTCCACAGTTGGGGGGAGCAAGAGGATGCTGTCCCCGGCCGGCAGCTTGGAGCTGACGATGGAGACACAGCAGCAGAAGAGAGTGAAGGAGGAGGAAGTGTCCGAAGCAGAAGAGAAGCTGGAAGTGGTGAAGCCGCCCAGTGCAGTAGAGGAAGGGAAAAAGCAGGATAAATCTCACTTCCTCGCAGAAAGCCAAGACAGGGTCGAGGTTGAGACACCACCCAGCGTGTCCGTGGAGCAGCCGGAGCCAAAGGAAACCCCCAGCAGTTCCCAGCAGGCCGTGTCGCGCTCGGGTTCCCCGAGCTTTGAGGCCCTGCAGGAGTACGAGCAGCCAGCTGGCAAACAGCTCCTCAGCCAGGAGCCTCTGCAGCCCGTGAAGAAGGAAGACTCCAAAGAACCGGTGGAGCAGCCTCCACCAACCCCTGCCAGCGCTGCCCCCGTGCCCGAGGGCGCCGCCAGCGCGGGGAAGGCTCGGGAAGGCACAGACACCAAGAAGGTCCTGCAGTTCCCCAGTCTCCACACGACCACTAATGTCAGTTGGTGCTATTTAAACTACGTGAAGCCAAATCACACCCCGCAAGCGGACGGCCGCTCCTCGGTGTACGCCAGCTGGTGCGTCAGCCTCTACAACCCCAACCTGCCCGGGGTGTCCACCAAGGCAGCCCTGGCCCTGCTGAGGTCCAAGCAGAAGGTGAGCAAGGAGACCTACACCATGGCCACTGCTCCGCGGCCCGAGGCGGGCAGGCTGGTGCCGGCTAGCTCCAGGAAGCCCAAAATGACCGAGGTAATGCAATCCTATCTCTTTCTCCTGATCCATTTGGATGCGTGGGCAGAGGGGGCTGAGGGCCGGGGTGTGGCCGTGCTGAGGTTGGTCGGGGTTTACTCGTCCCGCTGGCGCTTTGGGAGGCGCCTGGTCTCGGTGAAGCTCTTAGAGTGAAGAACCCAAACCCCACTGAAACCCCAGCCCAGGAGGCAGCAGAGCCTGCTCCAAGGCCAGGTTTCTGTCCTCCGGTTCCTACTTGCCTCGTAACCCAAAAAGTAGGAATCACCACCACCACCACCCCACGAACCACCACCGCTCCAGCACAAAGGATTAGACTTCATTTGCATTTGTCTTGATATTTCAAATAGCTTTATGGCTTTTTTTTTTTTTTTTAAATGCTGTTATAATTCCCTACATTTTGCATGTTAGAAATGGAAAAAAAAAAAAAAGGATTACCTTGGGGAAATGGGATTCTGTCTGGTTGTGCATCTGCTCATCTCACATTAATGAACATGGAGAGGCATGCTTAAAAGTATTTAAGAAATATTAAAGGGAGATTTGCAAGTGTATTTAGGCCCCTGAAGAAGCGCAAAGGCTGGCAGTGACATTTGTAAAAGTGCCTCAGTGGGTCAGACACGTTTCGTTAAACACCCCTGCGGTTTGGTCCGTTTGGTCCATAGCTGTCCACCTGCTTTCCCAGGTATTTAAGGATATTTTACGCCTGGTTTTAGAGTTGAGACTTCACAGTGGCTTCCCAGGGGCAGAGCTCCCCCAAGGCATTGCTCACACGGGCACAGAAGTCTTTAAGACGCTCCTGTGAGCTGCCTAATTTTATGTATCTCATTTTAAAGCCAGACTTTACCCCTCCTGCTTAATGCTGAACCAAACAGATCCCTTTAATCCAGATCATGTTCATGTAGATTAGCAAACAGAATCGCTCTAAAGATTTTGCAATTTGATATTCATCTCAAGTCAATTTATATTGATGGATTATTCATTTTATTTCTGTGTCATGAAATGAACTCTGAATATTAAATTTATCATAATCGCTGCTGCAGCTGCTGCTTATAAATATGTCTTAAAATACACAGTAGAGTGGCTTTGATTCAATAAATCTTTATTTCTATTCAGCATTTCCATCGCTCTCCCGCCGAAATCCAAGAGACAGATTTCCAGGGACACAGGGGCAGATAATTACCTGAGCAGTGCAATAACCGCACTGAGATTCATGCGCTATTTTTCCCAAGGGTTTTATCCGAGTGCTGCCGTAGCACCCTCGATTCCAATCCCCGCAGGAAGTGCCTGTGCTGCTCTGAGCTCTGCTCTTTGCCATGGTGCTAAAGCGCACACCCGGTGTGCGTCCGGAGGTGCAAGACCCCCCACGCCCCGAGGGGACAGGTTAAACAGCAGCGGTTCAGCCCTCGCCCATCCAAACCCACGTTTCACTGCACGCGTTTCCCCCAAAGCCTCCTAAACCCCCCCACAAAACCCCTCCAAGCTCTCTGGTGGTGCAGGTTCAGGCTCCCGTGGCGCGATTTGCGAAAGGAACACTTCGCCCTGCCCAGTTCACCTCCATTCAAATCCCCTGCCGAGGGCTCTGGAGAGGGATTTGTGCCCCTCCAAGGGCTTTGGATGGGGATTTGTGCCCCTTCAAGGGCTTTGGAGAGGGATTTGTGCCCCGCCAAGGGCTTTGGAGAGGGATTTGTACCCCTCCAAAGGCTCTGGATAAGGATTTGTGCCCTCCAAGGGCTTTGGAGATGGATTTGTGCCCCTCTGAGGGCTTTGGAGAGGGATTTGTGCCCCTCCAAGGGCTTTAGAGAGGAATTTGTGCCCCTCCAAGGGCTTTAGAGAGGAATTTGTGCCCCTCCACGGGCTTTGGATGGGGATTTGTGCCTTCCAAGGGCTTTGGAGAAGAGATTTGTGCCCCTCCAAGGGCTTTGGATGGGGATTTGTGCCCTCCAAGGGCTTTGGAGAAGAGATTTGTGCTCCTCCAAGGGCTTTGGAGAGGGATTTGTGCCCCTTCAAAGGCTTTGGAGAGGGATTTGTGCCTTTCCAAGGGCTTTGGAGGGGGATTTGTGCCCCTCCAAGGGCTTTAGAGAGGAATTTGTGCCCCTCCAAGGGCTTTAGAGAGGAATTTGTGCCCCTCCAAGGGCTTTAGAGAGGAATTTGTGCCCCTCCAAGGGCTTTAGAGAGGAATTTGTGCCCCTCCAAGGGCTTTAGAGAGGAATTTGTGCCCCTCCAAGGGCTTTGGAGAGGGATTTGTGCCTTTCCAAGGGCTTTGGAGGGGGATTTGTGCCCCTCCAAGAGGAGGGAAACGGTGGATCCTAAACCCAGCCCTTCCTCCCCACGTGGCTGGCAGAACCCCTGGTCACTGCAGTGGGGATTCGCGGCATTCTTGCCAGGCACAGAGCTAATCAGTGGTCAGTGGGAGTGAAATCCTCCGTGCAGTGTTTAAAACGCTCACAGGCTGGCACGGGTGGGGAAGCAGCGGCTGCCAGGACGTGCAGGAGCAGTAGCATCGCTCCAAGGCTGGGAGCCCAGCCCTCAGCCAACTCTGCTCCGGCTCCTTCCCTTCAGTATTCCCTCCTTTCTGTAACTCCAGGTTGTCCCTCGACCCCCCCCAGGAGATGTGAAAAAGCTCTGGTGTTTTGTACAGTTATGCGTGCAGCGAGCAGTAGTTCTGTACGTGCTGTCTCCGTCCTTGGCGTGGGGTTTGAAATCTTCCAGCGGGATTTGCTGAGCAGATAATTCTGGGATTCCGGAGTGGCTGCGGGCTCCAGCGTGCATGTAGGGATGGCTGGTGGCACTGTACTGGGGCGCGCACGCTCTGTAAATTCACACGGGACTGTAAAAGGGGATAGCAGTGACTGTATGACTTCGGCTCTCTGGTGCCTTTCATCTGTCGATGTTTCTGTGCTTTCGAAAGTTGCAATAAACAAACCTCGTGCTACATCTAGCAAGTCAACTGTTTTGTATTCCTCAGCTAAACCTGCGAAGGTTGTCCCCGGCAGTGTTCTGAGCCTGTAGCTCCTGTCAGGAGGTGAAGTCCCAACCCTAAAAGTTTAGTTTTTGAGGGTTCTGAGTGTGTCTCCTGCCGCTGGTTTCCTCGCTGTCATCTCCATGCCCAGAGCCACCAGCTCAAGGCCATTCCTGCTGTGAAATATCCAAATGGTTCCTGGCACTGTTCTGCCCCAGGCGCCTTCTCGTGAAGTTCCTGGCACTTTCAGGGAGACAGGGCAGCACAGGGACCATTCCCAGGAGGTTTCTAGGAAGGGTTTGTGGATGGTGTGGACATGGGGCTGATCTGGCCCCAAGGACAAAGAGCAGCCCCGGGGTGCACTTAACGCTCTGAGCTGAGCTCCTGAAATTCCTGGGCAAATCTGAAAGGTTTGACCCCAGTTTTGCAAAGGGACTTTTGGGTGAGTCCATCCGTCCTCCTGCTGAGCATCCCGTGGCAGCTCCAGCGGCTGCGGGGGCTGGGTGACGTCCCGCCGGATTCTGCAGGTTTCCGTTTGAGCTGCTCGCTCTGTGGCTTCCCCCAAAACCAAGGGAGACAAAGAGGCTCCACTGGGGTGACTCATCCCCCTCAGGGCAAGGCTGAGGTGCGGCAGGGGAATCACCTGGGGAGCTGCCACTCCTGCCAGCCGGAGCCAAGGGCGAGCAGCTCTGCCGTGGGCTTCAGGGGCTTCATGCCAAAACCCTCTCAGAACTCTGCTCTCAGATGCCTTCAGCCTGACTCCATAAATCACAGATAGCGTGAAGAGATGGATTCAGTGGGATGTCAGAGTTTCTGTGCACAAAGTGACCGGGGGGAAAGGCCTCTGCTTTCCTATCTTTGGAGACCCCGGGGTTTTGTCCTGTTAGGCTTTAGGGGACAACACCCCAACATTTCATTCCAGGTGTGTAGAGCTCTCCTGAGGTTTGTCCCATTAGGGTTTAGAGGGACAACATCCCAACATTTCATTCCAGAGGTGGAGAGCTGTCCCGCGGTTTGTCCCGTTAGGTTTTAGGGGGAAACACCCCAAAATTTCATTCCAGGTTGGAGAGCTCTCCCGGGGTTTGTCCTGTTAGGTTTTAGGGGACCAACACCCCAACATTTCATTCCAAGTGCAGAGAGCTTTCCCTGGATTTGTCCCGTTAGGTTTTAGGGGACCAACATCCCAAAATTTCATTCCGGGGTTTGTCCTGTTAGGGTTTAAAAGGGACAACACCCCAACATTTCATTCCAGGTGTGTAGAGCTCTCCTGAGGTTTGTCCCATTAGGGTTTAGAGGTACAACACCCCAACATTTCATTCCAGGGTGTAGAGCTCTCCTGAGGTTTGTCCCATTAGGGTTTAGAGGTACAACACCCCAACATTTCATTCCAGGTGTGGAGAGCTCTCCCTGCATCCCACCCAGAGCCACAGAGGCCACTTTGATGTTTAGGTCCATCCTATAATAAACATTAAACGTGTAGCTGAGGTGTCAGGGCATGACTTAAACCTTGGGCTGGACAAGGTTTAGATGCAAAACCCCCTCACCAAGGTGGCAATTTAACAGTGAAAAAGCAGATCTGACCCTGGGAACGTGTGGGGAGGTTGAGGATTCTTTTCTCCCGTGGGTTTTGTGGCTTTCTCTGCGCGGCGCCCTTGGCAGCGGGGTTGCAGTGAGAGGAAATCACCCGGGAGCGCTGCCTGGCGAGTGATTTATGTCGGGCTGAGGTGGCTGAAATCCAAATTTGTGTGAGTGTGTGTGAATGAGGGGGAAACCCGGAGGTTCAGAGTATGAATTCTGCAGATGCCTCCTCTCCAGACCTGTCAGACATGTATTTTAGAGAGAGGATTACCCAGGGACGGAGATTTGGGAACAGAGACCCCACACGCTCAGAGTCACCCCAGCCACCACACTTCCCTCCATCCCTCATTTTTCCAGTTGCCCAGAGCTGGATAACATGGTGGGGGCAATTAAAAAAGCTCGTCAGAGCTCACAGTAAATACAGCACAACCCTCAGGGCCCCAAACCCCGAGGGAGAGGCCCCATTTGTTAGGAGGGTGCCCTAACTCCGGCCCTTGGTGTCGGGAGCAGCCTGGGGACGCTGCTGGGGCTGCTTGCTCTGTGTCTGCCTGCCGGTGATGCTGTCTGTAATCATGGATTGTTTTGCTCTTTTGGGGAGATAGGTTCATTTGCCTTCGCTCCTTTCTAATGAAGGTCGAAAAGATATAACTAGAGCTGAGAAGGAAGAGGAGAAAAGGGGAAAATCGGAAGAAGAGGCTCTTGTGACCAAGCGAGGGGAGCCGGCGAGGATCAAGATCTTTGAAGGAGGGTGAGTGTCTCATTTTATTTCTCTCTTCGTGTCTCGCACTTTTTTAGAGTTGTCACAGCGATGGCGAGGTGCCACTGGAGGTGAGCAGATGGAGCTGGATTTCAGTTTATTTTCCACAGCCGCTGTAAAAACTCAGCCCTCTGGCTCTGGAGTGCGTTAATTCCCTGTTTTTGAGCTGCCTTTAAGTCAGCAATCACCTGGATCTCTTTTCCGAGTGGGTGGTTGAGTGAAGAGCACAAACCCATCTCGCAGCTGTCTCTGAAGTGACAGAGGTGCCCTCCCCAATCTTTCCAGAGCCTCCTCCTGAAAGTGATGTTCCTGATGGTTGTTCCCATTCTGTAGAGGATCTGGGGAGCTCTCCCCTGATGCCTGGGGTTGGGGTGGGGAACAAAAGCAACGTTTTGTTCATGTGATTTCCATCCCACCCAACCGAAATAGCTCAGACCAGACTGGATGCAAGGCCTTAATTTGATGTGTATCTCAAACCTCGGCTCCAGGTGATTTCGGGGACGCCTCAGGAATTCAGCACTGGTCTAATGCTGCTGTTTATTTCTTAAAAATCAAAAAAAAATAGCGACTAAGCAACATGTCTGTGGGTTACAATTAGAGATCATCCTTCCTGGGTGTTGCAGAGGGGGCCAAATTGTTGTGAGCAATTTCCAGCAGGATTTATCAGTCCTGCCCTCGCTTGTTGGGTGGTCTTGGTTTCTGTGTGTTAGAAAAAGGCTTTCGTTAGGCTGTGCTTGTGGTTTTGCTGCTGTTACCAGCTGAAATCCGCTTTTATTTTAAAATACCTCATTAGCAGATGGCCAAACTAGCAAAGCAAGAGGGAAAAAACAGGGCTTTGGGACAGGAAAGCCGCGTGTTGGTCGGGAGAACTCAGCTCTGCCCCAGCTGTGGGCTCTGCGTGCCCAGCTCAGGTTTGGGCAGGGAGTGGGGGATGCAAAGAGCCAAACGGGGCCAACCCCTCCGTGGCTGTGTCCTGGAACGACTCAGGGAGCAGCAGAACGAGAGATTTGATGGGCTCGGTAAATCTCTGTCACCCTCCTGCAGCAGGTGGGACCCACGGGACCCACTGGGATGGGTTTTACTCCCTTCAACCCCACGGGAAAATCAGTTCCCCTGGGCTGGGTTGTCCCAGTGGCTGCTCAGGGGGACTCTGGCATTCCTTCCTGGAATTAAAGCAGCTCAGCATTACCACACCTGAAAACCCCCCTGCCCCTCACAGAGCAGCTCAGGGGTGCTTTGGGGAGAGGCAGGGGGTCCTCAGAGCTGTCCCCCAGGAGCAGCTGCGTCCCCTCGTGCCGTGCTCCCGCAGGGGTGGCTCTGTCCCCGAGCCCAGCCAAGTGCCAGCGGGCTCTGTGCTGGCATCAGGGCATGTTCCCCGTCTGCTGCCACTCCCAGGACGGAATCTGGGAGCAGAAGGGTGGGGACACTCAATCCCTGTCCCTCTGCGTGACGGACGCAAAGCAAAGCCTCTTCTCCAAGGTGCTCTGTGCCACCAGCACCAGGGAATGTGTCGGCCGTCCTGAGCCTGTGGTGGGTTTAATTCCAAACTTCCTGTAGCTCCGACCGTGTCCCTTTGGGTGGGACACAAAGCCAGGCGCTGCTGGGACACACCAGGTCGCAGCAACGGATTCCGTGTGCGAGTTCCATGTCGGGATTCCACGTCTGAACTTCATGGCACTACCCAGGGCCAGCAGGACAGGCTGTGCCCCGTGTGCCCCATGTGCTCCGTGTGCTCCGTGTGCCCCGTGTGCCCCGTGTGCCCCGTGTGCTCCATGCCTCATTCCCACACGGTTTCTGATGTCGGAGTGTTCAGCCCCAACAGCCAGGACCTTTCCCTGCTGCTCTCTCCCAGGTGTCTGCCAGGACCTTTCCCTGCTGCTCTTTCCCAGGTTTCTGCCAGGACCTTTCCCTGCAGATAAACCCACAGGGTGCCTGGTGCCTTCTGCAAGCTCCCAAATGGATCAGTCCCCCTTTCCTGGACACCTCTTGAAAGTGTTTTACATAAAGTGCAGCCATTTTTGAGACATTATTTCACTCTCTTATTTTCTTTTTTCCCCCATAAAAATTTCCTCCTTGACTCATTTTCCCCCTTATTTGTTGGCTTCACACTGAGTGCTGCTGGCCAGGCCCATCCTTCCAGGGGGCTGCAGTTGGATTCTCAGCTTTTGGGGCCATCCCATGTTTTGTTGTCTCAGCCAAGGAGGGAGATTATCAAGAAATTCACAAAAGGTGAACTTGCTGCAGCTCTTTGAGCTCCTTCTTCCACTCAGTTTTGATTTATTTTGAAGTCTTGCCTTTCTCTCTGCCATTCCCAACACTTTTCCCTCTGTGCAGTCGTCTGGCTTCCCCCATCCCGTCGTTTTCCCCCTTTGCTACACTCCTTATGGACTTCCAGGACCATCTCCAAGGCTTCTCCTGCTGCTCTCCAGCCTCCCAGCTGGAATTTTATTCCTTGGCCTTCAGGCAAGACCAGAAAAGCCGAATTTCCTCCTTTCACCATTCCCACTTGTCAGGAATGAGAGATGAACCCCCCAGAGTGCTGGGGGCAGCTTGGCCTCCCTTCTCTCCCTCGGAGGTGTCTCCTCCCCAGCTCTGGGAGTGGATGGTTCCTTTGTTTTTCCCCTTGGGAAGGGGTTTGGATCCAGCATCTGCAGGTTCCCTGAGCCTGGAGGTTCGTGCCTGGGTCGGGGGTCAGGGCTCAGCAGTGCCAGGCGCGGGGCTCAGTCCTTCCCTCCCCGCTCTCTGCGTGAGGGGTTTGTAGTGCCAGCTCAGGATGCGGCCCCGGGGCTGCCCCGCAGGCCTGGCTGTGGATGTTTCCAGCTCCCGCTGAGTTCCCAGCCCTTCCAGCACCGTTCTCCTGACGGGAGGAGGCTCTGCAGACCCTTTGCAGTCTCTGGTTCCCTGGAAGCCTCAGGAGGGACGTGCACGGTCCCACCTAAACCTCTCCACATGAAACTGGGGGTGGCACCCACGGAGTTTTGCATCTAAAGAACAAATTCCTCTTGGAGAGCAAGCCCTGAGGTCACTCCATGTGCAGTTTCAGCAGTGGCTTTTTATTTGAGACCGTGGAATTCTGTCAGGCTGGATAAACCCCCATTCCCAGCAGACGGCCCCAGCTCTGGCTGGAAGGTTGGGGTCATTTAACACCCCAAGGACGGGCTGGAGGCCGCGCAGGCTCCTCGGGCTGTGTTTGGGAGAACCATTAAACAGCCAGGTCAATGCCTGAGCTCCTCAAGGAGCAATCAAAACATCCACTGGCTCGTCCTGAGGGATGCTGGCGTGGCCTGGGGCAGGGAAAACGATCTCTGAAGGTCAGGCCGGCCGGCAGCGCCGCAGGAGAAGTGCTGCGGTTCCTCGGTGTCACCTTCACCACCCTCCTGTGGTGCCCGTCCTGCAGTCTGGCACGGTGAAACCAGAGACTGGGATCGACCCGAGCGGGGCCTGCGCTGCTCTCGGGGTCTGCTGGGGGACGCGTTCCCTGTTCGCTGCCATTCCCGCCCTGGAATCTGAGAGTGGAGGGGTGGGGACGCTCAATCCGTGTCCTTCTGCTTCACAGCCCAGCCCTCTGTGCTGTTGTGGGGACAATTAGCTGGTTTGTTTAATTAGTTAATGACAACCAGTGGGAAAAACAGTACTGATATATAAAGTTAAAAGCCTTAACTGACACCCCCAAACCAGTGCCATGGAGAGTGAAAACTGCATTTTCTCCTTGGAAAACTGTTCCTTTTTTCCTACTTTATGGAAAAAAAACCCCACTTATGGCTGTAACCTGATGATTGGAGACCTGAATATCCAAATATCCTGGAATTCGTACCTTTAAAAATCCATCCCCTTTAGTACAAATCCACATGTGAACAAGATGAACTTCCAGAGGGATGCTCAGAGCAGGGTTGTGCCCTGGAGGCTGTTCCACTCTGCACTTTGGAGGAATCCAAACCTTTTCCTCTTTGTCTTCCCCAAAATGTGACAGAGCTGGAGTTGGTTAGGGTTAGGGTTAGGGTTAGGGTTAGGGTTAGGGTTAGGGTTAGGGTTAGGGTTAGGGTTAGGGTTAGGGTTAGGGTTAGGGTTAGGGACATCCCAGCCATGGAATGTCCTGAACTGGGATCTCCGGAACTGGGGTTGTGAACCCCGGTCTCCCTCAAGCCTGGATGCAGCCCCTTCCCAAATGACTGGGGGGTGCCTGAGGTTGGACTTTTCATTCCCTGGTGAGCCTCAGGGCTGGAGTTTTCCTTTCCTTTCCTTTCCTTTTTCCTTTCCTTTTTCCTTTCCTTTTTCCTTTCCTTT
>VZTD01002909.1:51543-65066 GCA_013397725.1 Rhagologus leucostigma
CTTCCCCTTCCCCTTCCCCTTCCCCTTCCCCTCTTTTGGGGTTTTAGGCGCTCAGGAACACCACAGAGCCATAGATGTGCCTCCCTGAGCCTGTCCAGCAAAAGATTTTTCTCCCGGTCGAAGGAAAACGGAGAAAACGAGGCTGTTTTATGAGATTTGAGCATGATTGGTAATTAGTGGACGAATAAGGGAGAAAACCCCACCCTGGGGTTACCCATCAGCTGGTCGCAGCCTCCCTTCCCCGCTCTCCTCCCAGTTCTTGCCGCCGTGGGCTCTCTGGGAACTGTGGTGGCTTCTCTGGGTTGGTGTCGCTCCGTCCCGGTGACCAAACCACGGCTCCCCCCGGCACCCACCTGCTGGAAAACCCCTGGCACAGCCCGGGGCGGGCTGGGCTCCCCGGGAAGGGCTCCGTGATGAACCAGCAGAGCTCCCAGGCTGTGACCCCGACCCCCGCGGCGCCACGGGGATTTCCTCGGCTGCTCGGATGAGTTCTGGGAATTCTCCGTGTTTGTTTTGGAAGGAGTCACTCCTCCCAAAGGCAGGGATGGAGCACACGCAGGACCAGGGAAGGAGGGATCCGAGGCACTTCCAGCTGCCCTGAGCGCCGGGGAGAGCCGAGGGTGATGCTCCTTCATTTAACGCTGGATATGGAATCAGGGATCATCCAGGGTAGGAAGGGACCCGCGAGGATCCTGGAGTCCAGCTCCTGGCTCTGCCCAGGACAAGCCCAAAATTCACCTGGAAACATGGCAGTGAACTCACTCAGAGCCCCAGGGCAGTGCCTGGAGTGGGAACTCACCTGTGAGGAGCAGGGCTGGGCTTAGATAGGAATCACAAATCCCAGAATGGTTTGTCTGGAAGGGAACTTAAATCCCATCCCACCCCTGCTGTGGCAGGGACCCCTTCCCCTGTCCCAGGCTGCTCCCAGCCCCGTCCAGCCTGGCCTTGGCCACTGCCAGGGATCCAGGGGCAGCCACAGCTGCTCTGGGAATTCCAGCCCAGCCCCTCCCCACCCTCCCAGGGAACAATTCCTGCCCAGTATCCCATCCAGCCCTGCCCTCTGGCAGTGGGAAGCCATTCCCTGTGTCCTGTCCCTCCAGGCCTTGTCCCCAGTCCCTCTCCAGCTCTCCTGGAGCCCCTTCAGGCCTTGCAAGGGGCTCTGAGCTCTCCCTGGAGCCTTCTCCTCCCCAGGTGAGCACCCCCAGCTCTCCCAGCCTGGATGTTTTGCTCCATTCCTAGATGTAAGCAAACAATTCCTGCAATTCACATTTTTGAGTGAAAGGGATTTTCCTGAGTCTGTTTGCTTTGCGTGGCTGGGAGAACTTGGAGTTCAGCCTTTTCCACGAGGGCCGGTGGTGCCAGGCTGACCACTCAGCGTCCACTTGAGCATCTCCTGGGGGTTTGGTCGCTGGATTTTCCCTGCCCTGAGAAGTGCTGAGCAGGCACTGCTGCCCTGTGGCTGCACAGCCCTCCTGGGAACCACGGGATCACGGAGCGGTTTGGGCTGGGAGGGACCTTAAAGCCCAGTCTCATTCCAAACCCCCACCACGGGCAGGGCTGCCCCCAACCAAATCCCATCCTGGGTGTCCTGAGCTGCTCCCTGGGACAGGATTTTAAAGTCTCCAGCAGCAGCCCACACACTGGTGTTTGTGCTGCCTCTCTAAAGGATATTTTAATTAAAAAGTGGGGTTTGTGTGGGGTATTTTTGGTTGTTTTTCAGCCAGGACTCCACCAGCAGTGCAGAGGGAGGGTTTCATGTCCATCAGCCTTCTTGCCCATCAGCTCCAAACACCATTAACCCACTGGTGTGGGGATGCTGGGAAGAAGGAAGAGCAAACCCTGGATATGGCAGAGCTCAGCTGAGAAAAAGCTGCTGGCAGCTCTCCAGAAATCCAGGCCCCATTTTCCCTCCCAGAGTTTGGTTTCTTGTGGGTTTTCCATGGGGTTTGGGTGCAGCCTGAAGGGTTGTTACTCTCCCACGCACCAGGATCCATCCTGGGTGCCAAGGAAAGGTTCTGGAGCTGAGTTGGGGAGGTTTAGGCTGGAGATCAGGGAAAGGTTCTTCCCCCAGAGGGTGCTGGGCACTGCCCAGGCCCCCCAGGGAATGGGCACGGCCCCGAGGCTGCCAGAGCTCCAGGGGCGGTGGGACAGCACTGCCAGGGATGCCCAGGGTGGGGTTGTTGGGGTGTCTGGGCAGGGCCAGGGTTGGGCTGGATGATCCTGGGGGTCCCTTCCAGCTCAGGATATTCCACGATACTCCTAAAAGAACCCGAGGTCTCTCTGAGCACCGTAAATTTACACTTTTTTTTTTTTTTTAATAGCACAAGAAAACCACTTTTTCTGCTTAAAAACCTAATCCAAAGGAGACAAAACACAGCGTGGCAATTGAAGGAAGGAGAGATTTTTCAATTTTCCCAATGCTGACAAGATAAAAGGGGGAATTGTTTAAGAGGCAGCTCTGCAGTGGGAATGGCTGCTTGAAAGATGCATTCCTTAATAAGAGGAGAGAAAAACAGCAAGGAGAGAAAAATATTTGCAAAATGAAAGGAATCTGTGCTTTTTGCTTTGGAAATCATTATATTCTTACATTAAAATATATTTAAAAGCCAATATGACAAAAAGCTTCAATTCAACTGGAAGCAAATGCTTTTTTTTCCTCCCCATAAAGTGTCTTCATGAAAATTTGGATTTTTCTCGTTAATTTTGGGGTTTAGTTAAAAAGCAAATGTTTTCCCTGGTAACTCAGGGAACAGCCAAAGTGAAAAATCATTTTTTTCCAGTGGCTTGTTCAGGAAATCTTTCCTTGGATGGGGAGCAGCGAGGTAGAGGGCAGGAAGCAGCACTTGGAAGAGGAGGAAAGGGAGAAATTTAAGTGTAGAGTCAGAGCAGGAGCAGCAAAGCAAAGGTGTCGCTGGCTGGGCTCCGAGCTTGGACACCTCAGCGTGTTCTCGTGGGATCCCAGAGTGGTTTGGGGTGGAAGGGAATTCCAATCCCATCTCATTCCATGGGAAGGAACAGCTCCCACTATTCCAGCGTGCTCCAAGCCCCATCCTGGGCTGAGGTTTGGCTGGAAGAGCTGAAGGTTTCCATCCCACGGTGGCTGTGACAGCACCACTGCCCAGAGCTGCCCCTCAGCAGCCGGGCCTGCCGGCCAGGAGCTCCTGGACAGGAAATTTTGTATAAAACAGGAATAATCTCGGGTTATTTACTTGAACTCGGGGTTAATTTCTGTCGGGGGCAGCTCTTGGTTGTTGAACCACAGCTGGAGCTTCAGGCAGNCCATGGGAAGGAACAGCTCCCACTATTCCAGCGTGCTCCAAGCCCCATCCTGGGCTGAGGTTTGGCTGGAAGAGCTGAAGGTTTCCATCCCACGGTGGCTGTGACAGCACCACTGCCCAGAGCTGCCCCTCAGCAGCCGGGCCTGCCGGCCAGGAGCTCCTGGACAGGAAATTTTGTATAAAACAGGAATAATCTCGGGTTATTTACTTGAACTCGGGGTTAATTTCTGTCGGGGGCAGCTCCGGGTTGTGGAACCACAGCTGGAGCTTCAGGCACAACCCCAAATGTCACAAATGCAGAGTCCCAGCCTGGTTTGGGGTGGAAGGGACTTCCAATCCCATCTCATTCCACGGGCAGGAACAGCTTCCACTACCCCGGGGTGCTCCAAGCCCCATCCAGCCTGGCCTGGACCGAGGTTTGGCTGGAAGAGCTGCCAGAGAGAAGGTGTGGGGTGGCTGTGACAGCACCACTGCCCAGAGCTGCCCCTCAGCAGCCGGGCCTGCCGGCCAGGAGCTCCTGGACAGGAAATTTTGTATAAAACAGGAATAATCTCGGGTTATTTACTTGAACTCGGGGTTAATTTCTGTCGGGGGCAGCTCTTGGTTGTTGAACCACAGCTGGAGCTTCAGGCAGGACCCCAAATGTCACAAACACAGAGTCCCAGCCTGGTTTGGCCTGGGAGGGGCCTTAAAGATGTCATCCCACCACCTTGCTGTGGGCAGGGAATGCTGTCAGAGCTCCGGGCTTGGAGCTTTGTGTTTTCCCTGCTTTTAGGACAATAATCTGTGAGTTGGTACCTTTGGGATGCACCTTAAGGGTCTGTGCAGAGCAACTCAGCGTCATCCACATCCACCCTTCTTCCTTTGCTGTCTCCTTAGAGATGGGGGTGTGAAAAACCCCATTAAACCCCCCAAACCCCATTAAATCCCACGTGTTTCAGTCCATGAGCACGGACCCCTTCCCCGCTCCATCCCAGCCCTTCACTGGATGAAAAAGGATTTGCAAGGCTTGGGCTCTTCCCGCTCTGGGTGTAGCGGGGCCTGGCCAGGCTTGGCTGGGGGGTGCAGGATGTGCCCCTGTGCCTTTCCCATCACAGCAGCTGTGTTTGTGCCCAGCAGGTCCTGGACAAGCTGTTCCCCGGCCTCCCTGACAGCTCCGGGAGCGCTGCTTGGAGCTGGGATGTGGGGTTGGGGCTGGTGGGCTCCTGACTTGATGCCTTAGGTTTTAACTTTGATATTTTCAAATCCTGCACTGCCTGGTGTGTAACTCTGCAGTTTCGTGTGGCCTGTTAGCTGCTGTTCTCTCCTGCTGGTTGGACACAACAAACCTCTCTGGGTTTGCTCTCCAAGGACACCCAGACTGTCCCAAAATGTGTAAACCAGCATCTTAGAAGGGGGGTAAGCTTGGCGAAATTACATCATTAACTGAGGTTTTAATTGGAGAATTAACCCTGATATGCAAATGGTCCGAACTTATAAAAGTGTGAAGAACTCGTGACCCGGGGTCCATCCTGGGTGTCGCCTTTGGCCTGCCCAGGGTGCACCTTTGAGGACCCTTCAAATAAATACCCACCTTTATTCCCTTATTCCTGTCTAGCCTCTGGTTTTAGGTGTCCATCTCAGGCACCATCATCATCAGGATAAACCCTTCTCCTCTCAATCCTCCCGTTTCCGGGTGTGTGAGGGGACACACAAACTCCTAAGCTCAACGCTGTTACGCCTTTAAAATGTCTGAATGTTCCTCGCTGGGAGCTGTTGATGTTTCCTGGCCTGGACTCCTCGTGGCTTCGCTCGACAAACTGGGTTCATTCTGCAGCTTATTCCTGTTTTCCCAGGAAATCCCACAAGCTCGGGAGGATTTAGTCCGGGTCGTTGTCTGGTTTCCCTCATTACTTTTCCTCAGCTATTCCTGCCCCAGCCCCGTTCCCTGACCCGTCCTTGTGGGTGCTCATTTCCCACAGCCAATTATTAAAAAAACGTTGTCTGCAGCTTCCTGCCTGACCTCGTGTGGGATGCTCAAGTCTCTGCAGGGATTTCCTTCCCCCTAAGAACCCTGGGAGCATCCAAGCCCATGGGATTCCCCCGTGGTCCCTGCTGGAGGAGGAGGAGGAGGAGGATGCTCTTCCTGAGCCCAGCAGTCCCAGGGGTTTTCCCAGCGTCTTACTCCACTCACCACGAGTTTTATCTTTGCTCTGACAAGAATTCCCATCTGCTTCCAGCCCAAATCAAGACTAAATAAATGGGATCAAGCAGGAAAGTGCCTTTTTTGTCTCTCACAGGTGCCTGGGGTAACTGGCTGGGACAGCCCTGCCTTGCTGCGTCACCTTTGGGGAGTGAGGGGTGCTGCAGTGCCAGGCTGGGCACCAAAGGAATTTAAAATCTGCTCATTATTGCATTTTTTCCAAGCAATTTCCTCGCTTGTAACACCTCACAGATCCAAGGATCAGCCCAGATGGGCAAAGAGGAGCAGCTCCGGCTCTGAGATCGACACCAAATGGGTGCCTGGGGAGGACAAAGCAGGATTTTCCTTTCTCGTGCAGTGCGAAGATGAATTCAGGGAGTGAAGAGGGAGAAAGGGAGCACGGCCTTGCTTGTGGAATCACCCCCATGCCTCGCCAGAGACTTGTGGCCCTGTCTCAGTAATTTCTTGGCAAAAATGGGAGCAAAATGAAGGATGGCAGGAGTGGTGTGGCATTTTTAGACCTCCTGTTTCTCCTTGGGGCTGGTTAGACCATCCCAGGTCCCGAGCTTTGCCTCTTTCCTGGACTTTTGTGTGACTCCATCTCATTTTGGGCTCGGGGGTTTGCTGCTGAAACCCTGAGTGCACAATTTGGGGACATTCCCTGCAGCGAGGCCGAGGTTTGTGGGGTCGGGGACGGGGGAGAAGGGGAACGTAGGGGAGGGTCTGAGGGTGGAACCTCCGTGCTGACGTGATTTTTATACCGGAGAATTATAAACCAAAATGAACAAAGAACTTTGGGGCCAGAAAGAGCCCGTGGGTGTTCCAGGTCCGGGGCTGTGGGCAGAGCAGAGCAGGGCAGGGAGAAAATGCCACGAGCTGGGAGCAAATGTGATGTCCAGGAGCAGCTGAAGGGACAGGCAGGAGCATTTCACAGGGCCTCGATCCCACAGGTGAGGGGATTCCAGTGGGAAGGAGGAGGATTTGATCACACAGACAGTTCTGGCAGCTGGACAGGGATGGAGAGAGGCAGAAATTGGTCGGAAGGGAAGAGCTGCAATTATCCAGCAGGAGGGGGACAGGCTGGAAGCTCCGAGCTCTCACAACAAAGAGGGGGAAGTGGAATGGAGAGAAAAATGGCTCAAGTTGCTGCCAGCGGAGAAGGGAAGAGAGGCTGAGGGTCAGAGATGACCTCGGGATAGGGAAAGGCCAGACTCCCAGGAAGGGGTGGATGCAGGTACCGGCTTCAAACACTCCCGGTGTGTTTTTGTTTGCATTCCCAAGGGGGTGCCTGCCCTCAGTTTCCCAGGAATAAACATTTCCCTGCGGTTTTAGACGCTTTCTTTTGTCAGGGGGTTGAAAATTAAAACGCAAAAAGAATTTGTGTGAAGCCCTGCAGCAAATCCACGATCACCTGGGCTGTCCTTCCTCATCCCGGATTCCCAGGCATGACACAATGCCTGACTCCGAGCCACGGGGTGACAGGGGCCAAACGTCTGGGATAATGAGCTGTGCCTGTTAACAGCATTCATGGGCTGCTGGCCGAGCTCCAGGCGCTGGGGTTTGCACTTCATCCGTGCTCTGACACAATCCCGGCCGTTAATTCCGCGGAAAATCGGAGCAGCCAAACGTTTTTATCAGATTGACTCGGGATTAGGCAGTTCTTAACATCTGCGTGCCCAGGCGGCCTCGCCTGTGCAGGGATGGGATTTCTGGGAGCCCTTTAATGGATTCCAAGCCCTGTGCAGTCAGTCAGGAACCCGATGTTCAAAGAGACAGACCCAGAGCCTGATGTTGCATCCGTGTTCCACTGGGAACAGGGCAGGAAGATGACTCTGAGGGTGTAATTCTGAACTGGCTTCTGGGACTTCACTTTCTAATGATGAAAACATTATTTTGGGGAGGCAGCTCCCTGTGCAAGGCTGATGTTGGTCTGATTCCTGTTCAGTGTCTTTTTGGGGTTGGTTTTTTTCTTTTAATGTTCCCAAATGCAGTTGGTTTTCAGTTCTCTTCAGTACTGACTACCAGACAGTTTATTTATTTGGGGATTAGGGTTAGGGTTGGGGTTAGGGTTAGGGTTGGGGTTGGGTTTAGGGTTAGGGTTGGGGTTAGGGTTAGGGTTAGGGTTAGGGTTAGGGTTAGGGTTGGGGTTAGGGTTGGGATTAGGGTTGGGATTAGGGTTGGGGTTAGGGTTAGGGTTGGGGTTAGGATTAAGGTTGGGGTTGGGTTTAGGGTTAAGGTTAGGGATGGAGTGTCTCTCCCAGTGAGACAGATGGGATGTGGAATTCTTGGAAATGATGGAAATGATAAAGGTCTGAGAGTAAAGTGTGGCTAAATCACATTTTTTAATAATTACATGGATTTGGCAGTGTATTCCTCTAAAATCCATCCACTGACCAGGGATCCACTTAGAGTGGGGCCGTGACTCTGAGTGTGGGAATAAAGCCATCCTGCATCCCAGTTTGCATTACAGATTTCACTTCTGGAGAAGCTTCCCTGTTCTGTGAGTTGGGAAGGGAGCCCACAACTCACCCTGGTGTGGGGACTGGGGACAGCCTGTGACAGAACTCAGCAGTGGGACTGGGAGCACTGGGAGAGGGAGATTTTCCAGTTGCTCCCAGTTTGTAGCTGGAAGGGGCGCAGCTGTGAGCTCTGTTCTGGTGGAACCGGAGCTTTGGAGGTCGTGGATCTCGTCCCTCAGCTGCCCAGCCCAGGGAGGTGCAGTGCTGGATAAAGGGGAGATCACTGCTCCTCCTGGGACGCCGCCGGCCTTGGAGAGGCTCCAGAGGCTCTGGGATGTGCCAGGAGCACATGGAGTGAAGACCAGCAGGGCCAGAGGGAGTTGGGCAGGCTCAGAAATCCAGGGAATAGCTGGAGGCAAGGATCTAACTTGGAGGCAGGGCTGCAGATAATTTATTTTTTTCAAATATCCCAAGTTGCTTTTTACTATTTAAAAATTATTCTCTTTTTTTTTACTTTATGGTGAAGCTTCTCTACCTGCTTTTTAGTTTCAGTCCTTTTTTCGAGGAGCAGCTCCTCAGGGATGAGCTGCAGGCAGATCCATCCCAAACCTGCAGCCAGCCTCAGCCCCAGACTTCGGGATCAGCTCCAGCCAGTTTGGTTTCTCCAGGCTGGAGCAGTGGGAAAGCTGTGATCCCTCCCTGCGGGTGTTTAAAGGCATTTCTCTGCCTGCAGGAGCTGCTGCTGCTGCTCAGGAGTCCCACAGAACCAAGGGGACGGGCAGGGACAGGGTGCAGGGTCCCTCTCTGGAGGAATTCCTGTGTTTGTGCTGGAAATATGAGTTCAGCCCAGCTGTAACTGCAGGTTTCTTGCTCTGCAGAGCCTCAGACAAAAAGAAAATGTGGCCTAATAAGATGATAAGCTGCTCTTGCTGCTGTTGAGGTATGACTGAAGAATTCCGAGATTTTTAAACTGGAAGAGGGGCAGATTAGAGGCAGGGTCTTGGCAAACTCTCCTGGGGATGCTCACCTGCATCTGTTTTCTTGGAAATTCGGGTGTTTCTGAATGCTCAGGTGCCCTTGTCTCTATTTATAACTTGGTATATTTGATATAAGGGAATAATCAGATGGATGTAGCCAAATTTTATAAATGTTTCTGGGTTTTGGGTGCTCTGGCTCCTTGTGGACCCTGGACCAAACTGGTTTGTGTTTCTTGTGGGAAATTCAGGTGTTTCTGAATGCATGGGTGCCCTTGCCTCTATTTCTAACTTGGTGTAATTCACATAAGGGAATAAGCACATGCAAGTTTTATAAATTTTTCTGGTTTTTGGGTGCTCTGGCTCCTCATAGACCCCGGACCAAGCTGGTTTTTGTGGCTCCTCTTGTAGGAAATTCAGGTGTTTCTGAATGCTTGGGTGCCCTCGTCTCTATTTATAACTTGGTATGTTTGATAGAAGGGAATAATCAGATGGATGTAGCCAAATTTTATAAATGTTTCTGGGTTTTGGGTGCTCTGGCTCCTCGTAGACCAAGCTGGTTTTTGTGGCTCCTCCTGTGGGAGCAGCACAGTAGCGGCGCNATAGACCCCGGACCAAGCTGGTTTTTGTGGCTCCTCTTGTAGGAAATTCAGGGGTTTCTGAATGCTTGGGTGCCCTCGTCTCTCTTTTTAACTTGGTATGTTTGATATAAGGGAATAATCAGATGGATGTAGCCAAATTTTATAGATTTTTCTGGTTTTTGGGTGCTCTGGCTCCTCATAGACCCCGGACCAAGCTGGTTTTTGTGGCTCCTCCTGTGGGAGCAGCACAGTAGTGGCGCTTTCGGAGGGCAAATTCTTCTCCCATATGTTTCAGATCAGCACTTAAATCAGTGTTTTTCAACGTCTGTGGGTGTCTTGACATTCTTGTTTAAACAAACTATTTGATGGCAGAATTATGGTGGTTTTAAGGCTGCAAGAGCCCGAGCACTCACAGAGCTCTTGTGAGTGGTTCAGTCCCCTCACAAAACCCCAAGAGCCCTTCTGAGTGCGGGGTTATCTGCAAAGCCTCGGCCTGCAGTGTGCCAGCAAGCTGGGCTTGATCAAATAGGAAATTTTCTCAAATGGGAACTGAGCAAAGACCTAAAAACCTCAGCCCTGTGCTTGGCAGAAGAGCCGCTGTGGGGTGGGAGAGCTGGAGGCTGCCAGGGTGCACTGGTTTGAAAGCAAACCAGTGGGAGATCCCAAGTCAGGATCACAATTTAATAGGAAAATTAAGATAAAGGCAATAATACAGAAACACTGACTTAAACTGACAGAGTCAAGATACGACCTGACACCCTGTCGGGCAGGGTGGTGGTAGCAGTCTGATTAAATGGTGGCTGCAGTCCTCTTGAGGTGATAGATGTGGTTCTGTCGAAGTGGTGATTCTGTAGAAGGGTCTGGTCTTCCTCTGAAGGTCCGGTGGTGGTTACGTAGCTCTTGTCCTCTGGGAATCCACTAGGAAAGGCTGGCTGCTGTGTTCCAAACCTCAGATTATATCCAGGTGGGACTGCTTGGTCCCTCCCCCTGGGCAGAGCATGTCACAATGGGGTGATGTAATTTTACGAGTCATGCAGTGAGGCTTGGTGGCCCATTAGCAGAAGATGCCCTCTCCGGAGGGAGTTATCAGGGATGTGCCATGGCAGAGGTAAAGAACCCTGCCCCACCTGCTTTTAGCAGCTGGATCATCAACAGAAGATATGCTCCCCAGAGGGAGTTATCAGGGATGAGTCACGGAAGAGATAATGAACCCTGCCCCACCTGGTTCTAACAGCTGCTGATAGAATACAAACTTTTGGTTACATCTCACATTGTAGCCTGAGACACAGGGAGCTGGGGTTGGTCACTGGGGAGCTCCCAGGTGTCCCAGGTGGGGGTGAGGTGGAGAAATGCAGCAGAGCCTTGGGGAGTTCAGGCTGGAGGTGGATGAGATTTTCCCCAGGGATTCACTAAGGCCAAGCAATGTGTATTTTGATGTGCACAATGTTCACGGGATGTTTGTTTTCCCATGGCTCTGTTGTTGGTTTGTGGATATTTTCCTTTTTCCCTCAAATATTGGGAACTGCACTGAGGTGTGAGAGAGCAGAGGGTCACAGCACAAATAAAGGACAATTTTTGGCCCAGGCTGGGGGATTCAGAGCTGCCATGTGCCAGTCTGGCTGCAAAGTATCCCTAATTACAGTAATTCATTATCAGTTCAGCTCCTCACGTGTTGGACCTCGAGCTAAATTTGCTGAGCTGGGCTTTTCCAGCAGAGAATTCCCAAGCTCTGGGAGGTTCTGTGGAGAGAGTTGGATCTGCAGCTGGGCTTTCCTAGCAGAGAATTCCCAAGGTCTGGGAGGTTCTTGAGCGTTGGATCTGCAGCTGGGCTATCCCAGCAGAGAATTCCCAAGCTCTGGGAGGTTCTGTGGGTGTTGGATCTGCAGCTGGGCTATTCCAGCAGAGAATTCCTGGCCCTGGTGCTGTTGGCAGCCCAACTCTCCTGGGTATCCCAGCAGGAAATGCCCTTGGGTCTCTCTGCTGAAGCCTGGGGAGGTTTTATTCCTTTCAGTGAAGAGAATCAGCCTGAAACAGCTCCTGACTCTGCCCCAGCTCCTTCAGGAGTCCCTGGTCCTCCGATTCCAGCCGTGCCAGGAATGCTGGAGCGCACAGGCCGCGGCAGCAGGAACAGCAGCTGGTTATTTCTGCGTATTTTTGTCTCCGTGGCCTTCCTGCCTTCCCTGAGGGAGGGTGGCTCCTGTCACCGGAGCCATTGGGGCCTCCAGCAGCTGAGGTCACCTCTGGGGCAGGGGTCCGTGAGCCGTGCCCGGGATCAGATGGCTCCGAGTGACTCTGGATCCATTCAGGGAACTCCCAGCCGGGTTGGTGATCCCGGGAGTGCTGGGGGTTGTTGGCAGCTGCCAACACAGGGGAGCACGAGGGGTTTGGAGGAGGAGCCACCTCGGATTCCTGCGAGTTTTAGTGGGGCCTGAGCTGCAGCAAAGCCACCTGTCCCAAATGGGGACACTGAGGGACCACCAGCAGCCTGGGTGTCCCTCCCTGCCTTGAGAAAACTCCTGCGACTAGGATAGCCAAGGATGCTGGTTTTGTAACTTTCTGGAGCTAAAAATGGATCTGTTTTGGTCCCAGCAGAACTGACCATGAGATCCTGGCACCTTTGCACACACAAAATACAGCGAGGAAGCGTTCGGGGCGGGGAGCGGGGAAATGTCCCAGTGTTTTTATTTTTAAGGGAAATATCCTGAAGGGTTAGTGCAGGATGGGGTTTCCTGAATCCAGGGGGAATGGTCTTTACTCCCCTGCTTGTAGAATCATAGAACTGCCCAGGTTGGAAAATCTCTCTGAGTTCATCGAGTCCGAGCACTGATGCCACCAAAGCCACCACTGACGGCTCCTAAATCCCTCTGGGGCTGGGGACTCCAGCACTGCCCTGGGCAGCCTGTCCCAGCTCTTTCCATGAGAAATTTATTCCCAGTATCCAATCTGAACCTCCTCTGGTACAACCCGAGCCCGTTCCCTCTCTTCCTGTTACTCTGAGAGCAGGTCGGGTTTTCTCTGCAAGCCAAACTCCCCCAAATGCACCTCGAGCTCACCTCGAAGGAGGGACCAGGATCTCTTCCCATTCCTTGGGGGTTATTCTGGCTGCCAGCACCCTGTTCTGCCCTGGGAAGGGAAGCTGAGGGAGCAGGGACACAATCCCTTGGAATTCAGCTGCCATCACCAACCTCTTTCTTCTGGGCCACCAGAAAACTGTGCTGGGACAGCTTTCAGCCAGCATGGATCTGGAGATTCCCAGTGCCAGCCCCTCAGTGCCATCAGCAGGCTCTCAGGGGACTTTAATGTTTATTTTTCATCCTGTTTGCACACTCCCCCCCTCCTCCAAAGGACCTTCTGCCTGCACAAACCCCGGCACATTCTGCTCCCTGTGCGTTGCCTCTGCGAGATTTCCACGGGAATCTTTCCAAGCAGGGATCGTTTCAGCCCTCAGGGGAGGCGGCCAGACTGGGGGCATTTTCCGTGGCTGCCTTGGGAGCTGCTCTCCTCCTCCTCCCACCAGCTCCGCATTCCTGGGAGAGAACTCGGTGCAGCCGGTGTGTTTCCATCCCTGCCTTCCTCATCTCCCAGCTGCTCTGCTGCTCCTGTCTCTGCTCTCACCCACGTGGAGAAAACCTCTGGGAGCAGCAGGAGCAGCGGGATCCCATGGCCCGGGCAGGAACCGGGGGTTGTGCTGCATCCTTGGCAAGTGGGGGCTCCCCTCTGGAGCGGGGAGACCCTTCCTGGGCCGCGCGTGGTGTTGGTCCCGTGAGAACTGCTGGGCTCCTGGACTTAGGAAAACATTTCCCTGCCGGAGATCCCCGATCTGGAGTGGTGAAACTCTGGGGAAAGGGTTTGGAAAAAGAGCAGGATCTCAGTGAGGCTTTCCATGGCTGAGGGACTTCCAGAGGGAATCACACAGGGGACGCCTGGGTGCTGCTTAAGATATGCAAGAGTGTGCTCTTGTCATAATTATATTATTATTAATTTTAATTTTAAATTTTATTTTTGTTTTTATTTTTATAATAACATGTATAGTTATACAGCTAGCTAGA
>VZTD01002909.1:65232-102677 GCA_013397725.1 Rhagologus leucostigma
TATTTTATTTTATTTTATTACTTTACTATTATTAACTATAATACATAATATGAAGAGATACATATAATATATTCATATTATCTATGTGATATAGATATATATATTCAAACATATTCATATATAATATATTGGTATATATAACTATATAACTATAGCTAGTTATAACTTTATATGTTACTATTAATATAATAATATTAATAGCATTAATGTGAATAATAATAATTATATATAAAATAATTATTATTATTATTATTATTATTTACACTGAACCTTCTGCACAGCAATCAGTTAATGGGCCAGCTGCCTAAGACAGAGTTTGAGGGGGGTTTTTAGGTTCAGTTGCAGGGAAATGCCTGGGAAAATGGCATTATGGGTTTTCCAGGCTTTTCCTTCCCTAATTGTGGTATCGGGTGTTCCTCAGTGCCGAGTGAAAAGCTGAGGGGGTTGAAGTGCAGGTCCTTTCCAGAGCTTTGGCGCTGCTCAGCTCCTCACACATCATCATCATCATCATCATCATCATCATCATCATCATCATCATCCTCCTCCTCCTCCTCCTCCTCCTCCTCCCGGGGAATGGAGCTCCAGCCCCGCTTCCCTCCCTGGCTTTTCCTTCGGGATTGGAGCTGCCCCAGTCCCTGCCTGGATGATGTGCAGGGAACAGCAGGATCCCGCTCCCCCTCCCTGGGCTGCCCCAGCAGCAGCAGCAGCAGAGGGAAATCGAGGGAAATCAAGGGAAATCGAGGGAAATCGAGGGAAATCAAGGGAAATCAAGGGAAATCACAGCCTAATTCCACTTGAGTTGGAAGTTGTGGCTGTGACTCCCAGGGCGGAAGGGGCACCTCCAGAGCTGAGCCTGGAAAACCTCGGGGGGGTTGGAACTCGGCTGATGGGGGATGGTCCTTAGGGATGTGGGATTTGGGCAGATTGGGAATTGTCACCCAGGGGTTCTCGGAGGGGGCAGTGAGGTGCCAGCCTGGCAGGAATTCAGGCACTTGGGCAAGGATTCCTTTGGGAGGGGTGAGCCCAGCTTGTGCCCAGCCCTGCCTGCAGCCCTCCCGTGTCCAGGCCCTCCACCAGCCTGGACTGGGACCCACAGTTTGACTGTAGGAGTGCTAAAAGAGCATCTTGGTGCTCATGGATTCAGCAGGACTGGTGATTTAGGGTCTCTTTCCAGGTGTTCCACAACCCAGGTCCTTCCTCAGTGCTCTTGAGGATGAGTAGGGCTTAAAACCCCCCATTGCCTTAGTTCAGATGAGAGCCCGAGGGCAAAGCCCCTCCAGCCCACCTGGAATCTCTCACCTGTCTAGAACTGATCTGAAATTTTGCAGGACAAAACTTCCTCTCCTTCAGTTCCTGCTGTCCAGGGAGACCGATGGTATCTCAGGCCTCGCTGGGATCACTCCTCATTTCCTCGCTCGGCTTTGACAGGAGGCAGGAAATGAGAAATAATTGAATCAGTTCCTACAAATTGGTTTGTCTCGGATCCAGTCTGAGGGGTGGGGAAGGGCCTGGGCTGTGTCTGAGGCTCGGAGCGTTTCTCTCTCCCGCCAGAGCAAGGCACAGGATTTCGTTAATAATTACAGCCCGCAGGTCCTGGGGAGCAGGACGGAGGTTGATGGGATGGGCTGCTCAGAGGTGATAATTCCAGCCCAATCCATCAGATCCTCTGGGATGCCGAGGAGTTGTAATAACCTGAGTGGCTCTGGGAATTCTGTCAGTGGTATTTATATCTGGAGACCAGAAACTCATCAGCCGTCAATGCCCAGTGGTGACGAGGGCAAGAACAGTGCAGAAATTGATATTTTTTTGGTACTTTCTGAGGATTTTTGATGCCGTTGGTTCTCAGGTTGTCTCTCCTGTGCTGTCGTGGAGTTTTGTTACCTCAGGAGAAGAGGGATGGGGCAGCTGGGCTGGGTTTTGTTTGCTGCGCTTCAGTAGAGCCAGAGGCTGTTTGGCTCCCGTGCTGTGGAAATAAACCCAGCCTGTCATTGTTAATTATTGCAATTATTTATTAGGAGCTTTCCCTGGGGACTTGGGCCTTGCTTAAGGAGGTGTCAGACTCGTGGAACCACTCGGTTCCCCTCTGAATTCCAAGGATGGATCCCAGCAGGGATCAGCTGGTGGGAAACTCCCAGGATGGTGCCAGCAGGGACAGGGATGTACTGCAGCACCTCGCGGGCAGCCACAGGGAATTGCACATCCCCAGAAACCTCGGAGGGCTCGGCTCTGCTGCCCGTCCCACCCAGGGAAGGGCTTGAGCCTCCAAAGGGGACCATTTCTCCTGGAAAATCATCCTGCCGCTCCCCACCAGGTTCTGCTGGAACTTCTGCTGGAGCTTCTGCTGGCACTGGCAGCGGGGTTGTCTGGGCTGCCTTGCGAAGGCGTTTGGGAATCGAGTGTTTGTGCTGAAGGAGTTGTTCCATCATGTGCAGGATGCCAAGTTCACATCCCAAATCCTCAGAAATCCAGGGCCTTCCTGTTATTCCAGAGCGTCACGGGGCCGGCCCGTGGATGGGGATTGGGTTGTTGTGAACGGCTGGGGTTTTGGGATGTCCAGGCTGTGCCAGCAGGCTGTGGATGGGTATTCCTGGCACTGCTGGAGAAACGGAAGAAATCCAGTATTCCCTGCGGGGCTGGAGCTGCTGGAAGGAGAAATGTTTGGGTCTCTGTTGCTACGGAACAAAAGGCTGGGGATAAACACAGATCCTGACCGGCCCTGGGCCCCTCCAGGGTGGTTTTGGCCCCTTCTAAGAGAGGGAAAATCCCAAGGAGAACTCCCCAGGCTGTGCTGGGGGAGAGGGAGTTTTCTTTCCTTTCATCCCCCTAACGGGTTCCTCCTGTGGAGCTCCCAAAGCTGACGGAGCAGTGGGAGGGGAGATGCAGGAGGTCACCTCCAGAGCATCCCGGCAAAAGTCTGCCAGCAAAACTTCCAGGAAGAGGAGCTGAGCCCCCGTGGGATGAGAGGGAAACAAAAGGATGTGGTAAAGCAGACGGAGCCCAGAGGAGGGGCTCGGTCTGAGCCAGTTTTGTGGCTCATTTGTACGGAAAAATCAGAGTTTCCTATTCCATCCCTCAGTAACAACAGGATCAGCATTGCTGGAGCTGGCTGAGGCTGAAGGGAAGCTGGAAGCGACCACAAATCCCTGGATTACTCCCCGGGGAGAAAGGAGTTGCAGCTTTTGAAGTTGGCTCGAGTGAGGCAGCGGCACCAGGAAACGCTTTGGGGTCATCTTGGGGAACACTTCACGAATTGGACACAAATTAGGGCTGGAAATTCCCTTTGTCACTGGGAGAATTTGGGGTATTTAAGGGGATCTCCTGGCCAGACAGTGAGGAAACACCAGGATCCTGGAGGATCCATTGCCAGCAGCGCCAGGGATGTGAGCAGGGGCACTTGGTCAGTGGAAAGGTCTTCCAGTCCCTAATTCCATTAAAACAAATTCCATTAAAACAAATTCCATTAAAACAAATTCTATTCAAATAAATTCTGTTCAAATAAATTCTATTCAAATAAATTCTATTAATATAAATTCTATTAAAATAAATTCTATTCCAGTGCCAGGTTCTGTAGCTCTGACTGCAGTTCATGTCTCACCCACCCCGGTGAGTGCCCAAAGGCTCCTCATTTCCCCTTCCAGGGATCAGAAACGTTCAGAATAAAGTGCATTTTTTGATGTTAACAAATGAATTAAAATTTGGAAATACCACATCACTTAGAATCATGGAATCAGGGAATGGTGTGGGCTGGAAGGGAATTTAAAGATCCCCCAGTGCCCCCCCTGCCATGGCAGGGACACCTCCCACTGTCCCAGGCTGCTCCCAGCCCCGTCCAGCCTGGCCTTGGGCACTGCCAGGGATCCAGGGGCAGCCACAGCTGCTCTGGGAATTCCAGCCCAGCCCCTCCCCACCCTCCCAGGGAACAATTCCTGCCCAATATCCCATCCAGTCCTGCCCTCTGGCAGTGGGAAGCCATTCTCTGTGTCCTGTCCCTATAAAAACTCCCTCTGCCTCCTTTTTTAAAGCCCCTTTAAGGTACTGGAAAGCCTCTTCCCAAACCTGTCAACGCTACACCCAAACTCTAAAAGATCATCTGAGCTGTGATCAGACCACTCAGACTCAGTGCACAGACCTCTGTGTAGTATTTCCTAATGTTTAATTAATGTCATTTTCTATTTCCTAATTTTTAATTAATGTAATTTTCAACTCCAAGTGCAAATTGGTTTCATTTTATCCCCTGGCATTTCTGAGACCTTCCCTGCCATTCCCTGGCAGCTCCCTGGTGATGTTGGTTATTCTCGGGATGTGGAATGAGTTTGGGAACCGTGGATTATCAGCAGGTGGTGTTGATCTCCATCTCCATTTCTTTGCTGGAGTTGGAGAATCAGAGAGCCCTGAAAATCCGATTTCTGTGTTAAAGACCTCCCAAAATCGGCTGCTGCCGCAGATTCTTGTAAAAGTCAGTAAATGACTCTTCTTTTTCCGGCTTCTGCCCAGTAATTCCAGTGACCGTGGGTGGGACAGCTCCGTTTGGGGCTCAGGGATCCCCGAGAGCAGAGAAATTGCAGAGAATGAGGCAATAATTGGTCGTGACAATGTAAACATCATTTCTGGACAGAATATTAGAGAAAATGTCCTACCCAGCCTTCTGTGAAGGGTCACTTGTGGCTGTTTCTCGAGGGAAATGACGAAATTCTAATTTTTAATAATTTAAAATGGAATGGTGAGGCAGTGGAGAGCAGAGAGGGGCAGTGGCAGCTGTCCCCAGGAGCCACCCCGTGTTCCTGTGCGGTGGGAGGTGTAAATGGGATATTCAGGGTGGAGAAAAGGCTTGTGCCAGGTGTGCTGACAGCGGGGAAAATGCAGTTCTGGGACATTTTCACTGCAGTCAGTGGTTTCTCACCTTGTCCCGTGGCTGAATATTGAGCTTCGTTCCCCCTGACTCGTGCTGGGACCAGTCTGAAACCAGCGCTTCCCAGTGCCGCATCCTAAACACCTGGAAAAACTCAACTTGGCCCCAAGGAGAGCACCAGGACCCCCTCAGGAATCAGAGAATCAGAGAGCCCTGAAAATCCGATTTCTGTGTTAAAGACCTCCCAAAATCGGCTGCTGCACCTCAGATTTCTTGTAAAAGTCAGTAAATGACTCTTCTTTTTCTGGCTTCCTCCCAGTAATTCCAGTGATCGTGGGTGGGACAGCTCCGTTTGGGGCTCAGGGATCCCCGAGAGCAGAGGAATTGCAGAAAATGAGGCAGAAAATAATTGGTCATGACAATGTAAATATAATTTTTGGACAGAATATTAGAGAAAATGTCCTACCCAGTGCCGCATCCGAAACACCTGGAAAAACTCAACTTGGCCCCAAGGAGAGCACCAGGACCCCCTCAGGAATCAGAGAATCAGAGAGCCCTGAAAATACGATTTCTGTGTTAAAGACCTCCCAAAATGGACTGGACAGCACCACACAGAGAGCTCGGGAAGGACACAGCCACGTCAGGGAGGCAGCTTTGGGAAGAAATCCTCAGGAAATAAATCCTGCAGCCCAGCCCAGAGGGGCTGAGCATCCTCGATGTGTCCCAGTTGGGCCAGGAGGGGGTGGAAAGGCGGAGAAAATTCATCCAAAACTCAAGAGTCACGGGGAAGCGTCACCCCAGAAAGCTGATTTTTTCTGCCAGGATCTGTCTGTCACGAGGCTCTGTTACATCCCAGATCCGTGAGTTCTGCGGCGGGTGTATTTCAGCAGTTAATGAGTGGATTAATTAAAGGCTGGAGGATCAGTGGTGTTTAGCCCTGTGAGGAATAACCTGCTCAAATCAAGGTTCCTGTGAGGAACAGGCTCGACTCTGAGCAGCGCTGGGGTTCTGCTGGGCTGCTCAAAGTTCTGCTTCTCAAACGAAGCAGTTGGCAAGTGTGAAAAATGCTAATTAATGGCATCAATCATTCAGTAAATGGCACGGGGAAAAAAGCTGCTTGAAATAAATGTGGAGGTGGATAAAATGTGGTGGATCCAACCTGGAGAAAAGGTGCCATTTTTGGCGAAAACGGGGGGTTCTTTATAAAGTAGTGCACCCCCCCAAAAAAGGAAATTTGTGTATTTTGGGAGCCAAATCCTTGCAGCGATAAATTCTTTGAATGTTTGTAGCTGCGTTGAAATAAATTCTTGAGTAGATTGGGAGCAGGTTCAAAACAGAGAGGAGGGAAAGGCCCTGGGGCTCCTGGCCATGCAGAAGAGGGCATGGAGGCACTTGGCCTCTGGCACTGGGAATTTCATGGAATCATGGAATGGTTTGGGCTGGAAGGGAACTTAAATCCCATCCAGTGCCACCCCTGCCATGGCAGGGACACCTCCCACTGTCCCAGGCTGCTCCCAGCCCCGTCCAGCCTGACCTTGGGCACTGCCAGGGATCCAGGGGCAGCCACAGCTGCTCTGGGAATTCCATCCCACCACCTTCCCCGAGAGGAATTCCTTCCCAATATCCCATCTAAATCCATTCTCTGTCAGCTTAAAGACCATTCCCTGTGTCCTGTCCCTCCAGGCCTTGTCCCCAGTCCCTCTCCAGCTCTCCTGGAGCCCCTTCAGGCCCTGCAAGGGGCTCTGAGCTCTCCCTGGAGCCTTCTCCTCTCCAGGTGAGCACCCCCAGCTCTCCCAGCCCGGCTCCAGAGGGGCTCCAGCCCTGGGGCAGCTCCGAGACCTCCTGTGGATTTGTTTCCATAACTGACCTCAATGCGGAACAATTTATTCAGGAATTTTAGGATCTCTTCAGTGTAACAAGTGCCACCGAGGCCCTGAAGTGAGATCCTGCCGGGAGTGCTGGGATTAAAGCCCTGGGGTAAGGCCGGGAGTCAGAGCCGTCCGTCCTCGCCAGGACGAGTGACAGAGGGACAGGAGCAGCCTGGAATGAAACAAACCAGCAGTGGGATCAGCCAGAGCACTGGGAGAAGGGGCTGCAGAAGGAGCTGTTGGAGAGCCAGGAGTGCCCCTGTCAGCCCAGAGTCATTAATGTCACTCCTCCGGAAATTGGTCAGTCCATCCTGGGGGGGGCTCAGGGAGCGAGACAGGTCATCTGTGGGGATTTCCGTGCCAGACTTTCCCTATGAATATTTTATGAATCAGCTGGATGAGTCGCTGGTTGGTTTTTTTTCCTTTTTTTATCTGGCGTTTTATTCTGTTTCTATTTGATCTTCCAAGGGAGCTGCTGGAGCAGTGCCCGGGGCTGAGTGTGAGTGTTCACCCACTTTTTATTGTGGTCCAACCTGTCTGACTGGTGCTGGGGGGGGAAAAACCCTCCCAGCCTTGCATTAGCAGTGATGCAGCTTTAATTTATCCTCAAAACATCCAAAACCCCATCAAAAATGTGCCTGTAGAGGTGGGGGCAGCTGCCAGCACACCCCTGGCACTGCAAACCCTGCAGCAGCTTGTTGCTGTCTTTTTTCTTCCCTTTTTCTGTCCCTGTGGTGGTGGGTGAGGAGTTTGGGGTCACTTTGGGTTCCAGGGCTGTGCAGGAGCTGAGTGAGGAGTTTGGGGTCAGTTTGGGTTCCAGGGCTGTGCAGGAGCTGGGTGAGGAGTTTGGGGTCAGTTTGGGTTCCAGGGCTGTGCAGGAGCTGGGTGAGGAGTTTGGGGTCAGTGCAGGAGCTGGGTGAGGAGTTTGGGGTCAGTTTGGGTTTCAGGACTCTGCAGGAGCTGGGTGAGGAGTTTGGGGTCAGTTTGGGTTTCAGGGCTCTGCAGGAGCAGGGTGAGGAGTTTGGTGTCAGTTTGGGTTCCAGGTCTGTGCAGGAGCTGCGTGAGGAGTTTGGGGTCAGTGCAGGAGCTGGGTGAGGAGTTTGGGGTCAGTTTGGGTTCCAGGGCTCTGCAGGAGCTCTCTGGTTGTTGTGTGGCATCATCTGGGGACAGGGACACTCAGCCCAGTCCTGAACAGAGGCTGGGGACTTCCTGCATTGCCTGTCTGCTCTTAAAATCGGATTTAATGGGAGGGAAGCCCAGCAGGGACTAATTAGTGTGTGCACACAGTCAGCGCAGCCCCGCGTTTTTCACGCTCTGGTGGCTGAAGCCGAGCACCTGGCAGGGACAGCGCGCTCCCGTTGCACTGAAATCCTCTCACCTTGCCCTACACTTCCATTTTCCCTCCCTGCTCCCTCCCTAATTGCCTCTGTGCCACCAGCCCGGGGTTTGCAGCCCGTCTGGAGCAGCGTGGGGCTGTTTGCTTTGGGGTTTGTGCTCTTGCGGTGGTCGGCAGCGACAATTCAGCGATTCCAGCGTGCAGAGGATGGAGCTGAGGAGCAGCCCTAACGAGCAGAGCCGTAATTCCACCTCTGTTGGACCAGCAGAGCCTAGGTGCCACAAGCCCAGACTGAATGGGGCCTTCGCTCAGGCGGGGCATTGAGGGGAGGAACATGGAACTGCTCTGCTCCCGCAGCTTTCCGTCCACACCCAGCCCTGCTGCTGGCTCTGTGCTGGGCTCGGTGCACTCAGGGCTTCTCCTGGACACCCCACACTCCTGCAGGGGCAGCTCCGGGAGCAGGGAGCAGGCACAGGGTGGGGGATCAGGCACAGGAGCAGGGATCAGGCACAGGATGAAGGATCAGGCACAGGATCGGGGATCAGGCACAGGATGAGGGATCAGGCACAGGAGCAGGGATCAGGCACAGGATGAAGGATCAGGCACAGGATGAGGGATCAGGCACAGGAGCAGGGATCAGGCACAGGATGAGGGATCAGGCACAGGAGCAGGGATCAGGCACAGGATCAGGGATCAGGCACAGGAGCAGGGAACAGGCACAGGATGAAGGATCAGGCACAGGATGGGGGATCAGGCACAGGATCGGAATCAGGCACAGGATCGGGATCAGGCACAGGATGAGGGATCAGGCACAGGATGGGGGATCAGGCACAGGATCCTCCCACCCCTGCAGCCCACAACGCTCCTCCAAACCAAAATAGGCCCCACTGGCAAAACGATTTGCTTTTGCTGGTGGAGAAGTGCCATTAAAATCTTTTCCCTTTTGTGTTTTTAGCCCAGTGAAAGCTCCCTGTGTGCATTTGGGTTGTTGGTGGATGTTTTCTGCACCGATTTCGCCACCTCTGGAGGCAGCTCTGGGTGTGACAGAGGTGTCAGAGCTTCGTGAGCCCCTCCCGTGGCTTTACAGCAGGGAGCAGGGTCCAGGGAGGTGCTTTAAAGGCTGAACGGGCATTAAGTCCTTCCATTGGTGCAGGGCACACCTCCTGGAGGACATTGTCCATCTTTGCTTCGTGTTTAGCTGAAATTTTCCACTCCTTGGCTTTGCTCTGCCGCTCTCGGGATAACTGTCCATGGAAACGTCCCTGCATCCTGACCACGCCATGCATTTTTCCAGACCATCATCACCCTGTCCCTTGTCGCTGTTGTGCCCGGGACAGTGAGAAACGACACGACCAAAATCCAGAGAAAATGGCTTATTTAATTAGTTATAAATCGGTTTTTATAAATTGAGTCGCCAGCATGGCAGAAGGTTATTGGACCTCTGACCAACCACCCATCAGGGTGATTGGTCAGTCCACTCAACACCCATTTCAAAATATTCTTCTCAGGATATCATAACAATCCTTTGGAAAAACAGCAGGTGTAGAGATAGAGAAATAGTTTACAAAAACCCTTAACAGTGTTTTTCATAGTTTCTGTGCGAAACAAAAAGTTCTCACAGAATGCAGCTGAAAGCTGAAAATTTCCTTTGCTAAAACTTTTCAATGTCCACAGTCCCTGGACCTTCTCCTGCCTGTCCTTCAGCACAATCGTTCACTTTTCGTGTTCACTCCTCCCAAACTCACTTTTGCACCCACCCCCCTCACCACAGACCTCGTTTCCCTCCCGGTTTTTCTGCTTTGCCGGCACCATTTGGATTTTGAAGTGCAAAAAAAACCCCAAAAAAAACAACCCTGGACACAGTGATGGGATCACATCAGGAGACACTGCCTTGGATTTGGTGGCGCTGACCTGCCCCCGTCCTGGTGGCCTGGCTGCTCCCAGGGCAGCGCTACAGGCAGCAGTTCCTGTGGGGTGAATATGGAAATATCCAGTGAAATACGGGCTCTGCCAGCTCCCATGTCTTGTAGGGAAGCTGGACAATCACTGATCTGCTCCTGGGCAGTGCCTTGGCCGTGGTTCTGAGGGGCTGGCGTGTCCCACTCAGCCCCAGTGCCACCGAGGCCGGGCTGGCAGAGCTGTGGTCACCAGGAGGGCACTGCGGGGACACTCCCACTTTATTGTTTCCCACTCAGAGAAATGTGGAAAGTGGCCTTGAGGATCTGAGCTGAGGGACCCACCAGGGACGGGATAAAAAGCGGAAAGGGTCGCTTAGGCCTGGGTGACCATTTGAGGGGTTTTCTTTTCAGTGCCGTAAAATCCCTCCTCCTCCTCCTGTCTGTGCTTGAATCCCGCAGAGAGGAAGGGAGCAGGATGCGTTTATCCCATTTATTTGTGCCTTTAGGGTTTCGTGCTGCATTTTGCAGTCGTGGTGCTCTGCACTGTGTGAGAAGGAGAGGGGACAGCAGAGTTGCCACCTTCGGGTCCCCGAGGGCAGATTTTACGTTGTCAGAATTCCTTGGGAAGCCATCCTGAAGGGCACAGGAGTCCAGGAAGGCTGGACATCCTTCAGGAGGGCAATCTCGGGAGTCCAGGAAGGCTGGACATCCTTCAGGAGGGCAATCTCGGGAGTCCAGGAAAGCTGGACATCCTTCAAGAGGGCTGGACATCCTTCAGGAAGGCTGGACATCCTCCAGGAGGGCAATCCTGGGAGTGCAGGAAGGCTTCAGGAGGGAAATCCTGAGGTGCTTCTTTGCCTCACCCTTTAACAGATCAGTTTTCTGTGGGTCCCCAGCCCCCCGGGCTGGAAGAGAAGAACTGGGAGCAGAAGGAAGCCCCATAATCCAAAGGGAAATGGTGGCTGTGACCCCACTTGGACACGCGCGGGGCTCTGGGGCTGGATGGAACTGGCAGAAACATTCACTTCCCATCATTTCCCACCAATCCTGGCTCACTAGGAGCTCACAGTGGACTGGGGGTTCCCAAATGGGACCCTCAAGAAGGGTCAGAGGAGGATCCAGGGGCCTCCAGGCCTGATCTCAGTGCTGGAGGAGGTCGTGGACACATCATCCTCAGTGCCACCACACGGCACGTGTGGGACAGCCAGGCCCAAGCCTGGACTGGGAAAGGCAAGGAGTGACCTGGGCTCCTTCCCAGGCCAGGGAGAGGCTGTGGATGTGTGCCTGGACTTTGGGAGAGCCTCTGGCACCCTTTCCCGAAGCATTCCGGGGACACGCAGGGCCTGGCCAGGTGCTCTCTTTGCTGGGGGAAAGCTGGAATTAACTGAAGGGAAGATTTCACCCCTCAGCTTTTCTGTGATTCCCCAAGACAGCTCCTTGTCTCTGGATCGATGCCAACCTGGTATCTAAATGGGATCCCACTGCAAACCAGGGCCTGGTGCTCTGTGCTGTGCCTGGGGCAGGGGACGGGCCCTGCCCTGAGGCCGGCTGGGTTTGTCACCCCGGGCAGTGGCACCCCGGGAAGTGGCACCCTGGGCAGTGTCACCCTGGGCAGTGGCACCCCTGGCAGTGGCACCCCGGGAAGTGGCACCCCGGGCAGTGCCACCCCGGGCAGTGGCACCCCGGGCAGTGCCACCCCGGGCAGTGGCACCCTGGGCAGTGGCACCCTGGGCAGTGGCACCCTGGGCAGTGTCACTCTGCCAGCGCCAAACCCTGCCTGAGCTGCTGGCACCTGACTGAGGGCAGGGTGATGGTGACAGTGACACCCTCACACCACGGGTGTGTCCCTGATGGTGACAGTGACACCTTCACCTCATGGGTGTGGTCTGATGGTGACAGTCACAGCCTCACACCACGAGTGTGTCCCCGGTGGTGACAGTGACACCCTCACACCTTGCGTGTGTCCCTGATGGTGACAGTGACACCTTCACCCTGTGGGCCTGTCCCTCATGGTGACAGTGGCACCTTCACCCCATGGGTGTGTCCCTGACGGTGACAGTCACACCCTCACCCCGTGGGTGTGTCCCTGATGGTGACAGTCACACCCTCACCCTGTGGGCCTGTCCCTGATGGTGACAGTGACACCCTCACCCCGTGGGTGTGTCCCTCACCCAGCTCCCACCCCTCTGTGCAGTTTCCCTGCAGACTGGCGGGTTCTGTCTGTACGGATTCATCCAAAGGAGATTTCCATGCCAGCTCCTCCCGGATCCACACCCAGCTTTGCTGTGCTTCTCTGGAAGCGCCTTGTTTGTCTCGCTGCAATATCCCTGTCTGGCAAATTGGGATGCTGGGGTGGTTTATGATGCTTTGAGGAACCTGGAAATGGCATCGTGTGGGGTGGGGTTTGTAAAGGAATCCCTCTGTTGGCCCTGCTGGAGCTTGGCATGAGCGAGGGGACGTGTCACGGTGACTGTCTGGCCCTGAGGACACACCTGTGGTCATCCCAGCTGGTGTTTCCACAGGGATTCCATGGGAAAGGCTGAGGAATTCTGCTGCACACTCAGGTTCAGAGTGCTCTTCTTGTAGGGAGTTGTGAGGAAGGCAATTAATGATCAGCAATTAGTGACGCTGCGGTGGTCACACATTTATCGTGGTCTGGCAGGTTTTGCAGGAGACACAAAGCATAAATGAGATCAGTTAATCCCAGAGCAGCCTGTCAGGAACTTCCCAAAGGATTTAGCCAAGCCAGACGAGTGGGCAGCCCGGTGACAGATGAAATGGGCCATCAACAAACCCAAAATCTGACACCGGAGGCCGCAGCTCCAGAGCTTGACTCGGTTCACTTGACGAGGAACCAAACCCAGCTGCTCAGGACAGGGATCAGATATCCCATTCCTGTTCCTGTGGGGCCAAAACCCAAAAAGCAAACGAGGGACTTTATCAAATGTCAAAACCAGTTGAGGAAATACCTCTTCAGTTGCTGTGAGAGCCTTCAGGGGTGTTCTTTGAGACAGCAGTGACCTTCAAACTGTGGGAATTCACAGAATTAAGGCTGCCCACCTCAGTAATAAAAATGTAACCACTGTGCCCAGGCTGTGACCAGCAAGGCCACATCAGCAAAGCCTTTGCAGGGCAAGGCAAAATCCTGGTGGAATTTAAAAAAAGATTTGAAAAGGAAGCAGGAGGGAAGGGGTGATTCAGCCCAGCCGTGAGCAATGAGTCCCCCAGAAACCTGCTCTGCCTCCCTGCCTGCCAACCACCAAACTTCCTTCCCCCCTGGCTGTCCAAGGTTTTATCCTGTGGTTTCCAGCCACATGGAGATTTTGGATGTGGCTCACAGCACTGAGGGGAAAAAAAGAAGTGTTTGTGGCTAGAAAGGATGGTCAGGAATTTGTAACAGCAGATACTGAGAACTGAAGCTCCTGAAGGCTGCAAAGGAATAAACGCCTCGTTGGTTTGGGTTTCAGCTGAAGGGAAGGAGCTGAGACAGAGCTTTCTCCAGGTTTGTGCTTTGCCATTGTTGGGTTTCCGGTGCCTCCTGACAGCCGTGGCCCGTTCTGGGGCCAGCAGGGCTCTGGTCCTGCCGAGGGTGGCACCAGCGCTGCCGAGGCTGTGCCGGTTCCTCCTGCTCTGAGAAGGGTTTGTGTTGGTGGCCCAAACACTTGCCAAAGAACCTTTCAGAAGTGCATCAAGTAGCTGAATTTTGATTCCTCTGTGTCTGTTTGGAAGGACTGCTCCCTAAGTCAGTGTCTGGGCTTGCAGTGACCATTAACCCCCCGTGTTCCCAGTCATCCCGGCGCTGGAGGGGAGCGAGGCGCTGCGGGAGCTGGGAGCTGCTAACGGCGGGATTGTGAATTCCGCAGTGCCCGGGAAGAGAAGCCCAGGTGTGCTGACACAAACCCCAGCCGTGGCCATCCACGGGATGTGCTTGCAGCAAACCCTGTGGAGTGGGGAAGATCCTTTGCCTGGGGTAAACCTTCCCACGGAGCGAGCTGTGGCTGATTTGTCTTCCTGATGCAAATCAGATGGGCACAGGAGCAGGGAAACCGGGATCACACTGAAGGAATTACGTCCATAAATCTGTTGCAGCCCTCAGAGCAGGCAGATGGCGTCTGCAGCAGAGTTCTTGGGGTTCTGGCACTGTCACCTCCTGCTTTCTTCCTCTTTGGTTTGGGATTCCTAAGATTAACTTGCTTTTCCTCTTTCTCCCCTCTCCCGGCCTGTTTTCCACGTGGTGTCGGGGAGCTGTGGGGGAATATCTGTGCTGGAGTGTCGCAGAGTGTCAGGTGAAGTGCAATTTCCAATTCCAGATTAAAGCACGTGTCCCTGTTAACGCAGCCCCGGTGGCTTTGATGAGGCTGAGGGAGGGACACAAGGACATTTCCATGGAGGCTGTAATTAGGGGCAGTGCAAGGACAAGGCTGATAAAGGAGCAGTTCCAGGTTTTAAATGGCCAGGTGGTTCCCAGGCAGGAAGGAGGCAGAGAGGGAAATCTCCAGTTCAAATCTGAACAGAAAAAACGTCACAATTCTTGATTTCTTTTGCTCCTTCTGATGCTTTAAGTCCCTGACTGAACGAAGAAGGGACATCAGCCTTTCCTAAGAGTTAGTTATGTGTGCCCTGGGATCTGTGTGGTTAAATGGAGGTAACTGGGCATCCTGGGATGGAGACTGGGGCATGCTGTGAGCTCTTCAGACACCAGCTCAGTCCCCTCTGCCCAGAGAACCTTGTGGTGATGGGTTTCGATGCTGGTTTTTTTAGGGGTTTTGGGGGTTTTTTGATGGTTGGGAATGGCACGACAGGGTGGTGTTGCTGTGACTTCAGTCACAGCAGATAAAATAAAGTACTTGGGCCACCAAGTGACCCTGGTGATGATCCAGGGAACTCCAGGTGGTGCTGAAGGACAGAAACACAAACTGTTCCTCCGCAAGTTGGACACCAAGGTCTGGTTTAGTCTGGTTTATGCTACAGGTGCAGACTGGGGCTGTCCAAACACCCAGTTTTCCTCTCTCTTCTCCAATCCGTGTCCAAACCTGAACCTGTGACCTCATCCCTTTAATTCACGAGCAGCTCATCCCCCTCTGAGCCTCTCCCACGTCTCTGTGGGACTCAGCCAGGACTGGCAGCACGGGAAGGGTTTAGTCCCAGCTCACCTCCTGCTCCCAGGAGGATCACCCCGAATTTCAGCTGCAGCTCCCCCAGACACCCCCCTGGAGCTGGAATTGCCTGGACTCTTCCTGAGGGAATGGAACAGAGAGTGTGGGAGACCCAGAGGTCCCTGCAGTGGGACTCTCCCACTTCTATCTCCACCCTTGCAGGCGGCTGGGATGAGTTTCCATGGATGCATCCTGTGCAGGCCGTGCCATTCCCATCCTGTCAGTTCTGGGCTGGATTAGGGATCTTCGTGTATTTTTTTAACTCAGTTTTAAATGACCCTGGTTTTTCTTCGTTATAAATACATAGATTTTAGTATTTATTATATATTCACTTGCTGAAGTGCTCAATCTATTCCAGTGCAGCTGTTTCTGTTCAAGTTTCAAGTCTGGCTGCTGTTTTCTCACCCTTCTGGTTTGGAATGGGCTTCATTGGGAAGATGCTAAAACCTGACTGATGGTGTTGGATGCCTTTGGATCCCCTATTAAGAGGCTTTAGACAGCCTGATTTTTCCAGGGTGGATGTTTGCAGATTTCTGAAGACCAGACTTAATTCCTCCTGGGTAGAAAAACGACTTGCACGAAGTGCCATGCTTCAAAAAATTTGGCCTCTTTAAGATCTGAGGGGAGCAATTTCGTGTTACCTTATTCTTCTCGTGCTGCAAGCACAGGAAATTGCAGACCTCATTTGCTGAGCAGCAGGAGGCTGAGAGATTTGTCTCAGTCCTACAAGGGTTTTTCAACCCCCCACCCTGCAGCCTTCCCCGTGCGCTAATGCCTGGAGAGAAAATAAAATACATAGTGGGAAGGAAGGAAGGATGGCCAGTCTCGTTCTCTTGGGTGAAACTAAACCGTGATCCTGTGCCAAAGATAAAAGAGCCTGGAGTCTGCGGTGTTTACAGTTAGTGGTAGCAGGATTTATTTATTTAAAAAAAAAAAAAAGGATGTTTTCTTCTCTCTGTGTCCATTCTGGGTGTGCCAGTCAGGGATCACAGAGGGAGATGTGGCGTCCGTGACGTCTCAGGTGGCTCTTGCTGCAGCCCCAGCGGGTGGGAGGTGCTGTCCCACGAGGTTTGGCCGGGATCTGTTTGCCCAGCGCCCTGCACGGTGCTGGGCAAGTTTTAAAAGGCAGGGAGAGAGAGGCAGCTGGGCTGGCCTGGGACAAACCCTGTCCAGACCGGCTGTGGACAAACCCTGTCCAGACGGAGTGGGGACAAACCCTGTCCAGACCGGCCTGGGACAAAGCCTGTCCAGACCGGCCTGGGACAAACCCTGTCCAGACTGAGTGGGGACAAACCCTGTCCAGACTGGCCTGGGACAAAGCCTGTCCAGACCGGCCTGAGCGCCTCAGTTTGTGTTTGAGGACGGGGACATCAGTGGGGTGCCCCTGTGACTTAGCTCAGCCTTGGGGCTCTTGGTGTGCACAGAGCAGCAGATGCAGGACAGGAGGACACATTCCAGCAGAGGATTCAGGTGGCTGGAGGCATCTGGGCACGAGCTTTGGACGATAATTTGCATTTATCCCAATCACCCAGAGCTACCAAACAGCAACCAAGACCCGTGGTGTCAATAACGCGCTGAACTAACCCAGCAAAGCTGTGACTTCTTCTGTTGAGGTGGGAATCTTCTTTTTTTTTTTTCTTTTCTTTTTTTTTTTTTGTTTTTCCCCTTTATCACACCACCTGTTGCTCATAGGTACAAATCAAACGAAGAGTATGTGTATGTGCGAGGCCGTGGAAGAGGGAAGTATGTTTGTGAGGAGTGTGGAATTCGCTGCAAGAAACCCAGCATGCTGAAGAAACACATTCGCACGCACACAGACGTCAGGCCGTACGTCTGCAAGTACTGTAACTTTGCTTTTAAAACCAAAGGTAAGCCACAGCCAGCTCCCAGCTCCTCTGCTCAGTGTGGTGGCTCTGCCAGCCTGCTCGGGGGCACTGGCAAAGGGCAAGGGAAGGCCTTCCCAGGGGCTGCAAGAGCCCAGGAGTTTGAGGGAGGGGGATGAGGGAGTCGGAAATTGGTTGGTGTTTTCGGAAGAAGAGCAGCTCTGCTGCAGCAGAGCGTCGCTGCCATCCTCCTTGTGCTTCTCCAAGGGAAAAACCCTGATGTGCAGCTTCCCTGGCAGGGCTTTCCGAACAAAGCCAGCCCAGAACGAGAGCAGGAGCTCCAGGCTCCTGGCCGAGCCCCTGGATCCAGGCTCTGGGTGGCTTTTCCTGCCGGTGCTCTCCAGATCTGCCCATTCTCATCCTCTGCAGTTGCATGTGGCTTCCACATTCTCTGTGTCGCATCAAGGGACCTTTTCCCTAAAGGCCTCCATCCCAGGACATCGAGCCATCGCTGCCTCCAGGTGTTCTCTGCCATGGCCTCAGGGAGGGTGTGAGTGAGCACAGGAGGAGCCTGCGAACCACAGGCCAAAAAAAAAAGTCTGTTCCAAGAGAAATGGGGATTGGGACTTTCCAAACGTGCCAGAGGTGCTTTTAACTTCTTGTAGGGGTCTGGCACCGTGGGTCGGACAAATCTCTGGTGGCAGCAAGTGTTGGGGTGAAGGTGTGGGGCTGAGGTTCGCAGTTACAGCTTGACAGAAATCCGTGAGTTCAGGGAGCCTTTGGACAACGCTCTCGGGCACGTGGGGGGATTCTGGGGGTTGTCCCATGCAGGAGCTGGCCTGGGTGATCCTTGTGGGTCCCTTCCAGCTCAGGATGTTCTGAAACGCCCGTTGTCTGTCGCTCCATCGGTGTTGGAAGGTGACGCAGCTGGGAGGGCTCAGTTCCCGGGAAGGACCCGGTGCCACCCAGGCAGGCCCAGCGTGGGTGTGGGGAGGGGCACGGCGTGCTGCGTGCTCTGTGGCACGGCTGCTGGCCCTGAGGTGACAGAGGAGGGCAGGGGAGCTGACCAGAGCGGGTGACTCGGGGCGGGCAGTGCCTGGAGCCGGTGGCTTTGCTGGGAAGGCTGGCGGGGGATTTCTGGGTGACAACGTGCTGGTGACCACTGGGGCTGGGGGAGAACGGGAAGTGATACCGGGTTTGAGGCCAGATTCTCATGCTGCACATCCCAGCGACGGTTCTTCCTCTCCCTCCCATCCTGGAGCTGTTTCTGATTCATTTCCTTTCTCTTCCCCTCTTGCTTTGACTTCGTTCCGAGGTTTCCCTTGGGGAGCTGAACCGTCTCAGCCTCCCCCGTCACCTCACCTCACTCTCCACCATGCTTCTGTAGGGCTTTTGTCCAGGGTGCTGGGACCAAACCATCCTCTCCACCACCTCTCTGGCTGCTCTGCTCTTCATCTCTGCTCCCTTGAAGGCCACGATCTCTCAGCTCTGGCTGCACATTGCCCACAGACACTTCCCTTCTTCCGCTTGGCATGGGCAAGGGAGCATGGAAATGCTTCCTTCCACAAAAACCAGAAAAAAAATCATCAACAGTCTGTTGGGATTTGAATGGCAAAGTATCCATTTGCCTATGGATGCATGAAATGGGCAGAAGTTCCCTGGATCGGGGGTTTATGGATAAATGGTTGCATGATCGTGACTCGGAATTGCATGAGAACGGCTCTTTGCTGGGAGGGGGTGACGGGCAGAGCCCTGGGGCAAGCTCAGACTGCCCAGAAATGGGAGAAAAGCTCTTTGGGGGCACAGGGACCTCTAGAAGAATGGGGAAAAAAAGCCCTGAGTGCGTTGATAAAAGCATCAGCTGGTGATGGGGAGTTATTACAAACGAGAGTTTGAGATTGCTTAAAAAAAATCCCCGGCAAGGGTAGGAGGAAAATCTGGATTTTTGCTCACGCCCTTGCCAGTGATTTTTTAAGTGATCTCAAACTGTCCTTCGTAACAAGAGTGACCCGGAGGAGCGGGGGCTTCGCAGGACTGGGTTTCCCGGGGGTTGGTTTGGGCCCCGGCCCCCGGGTGGGTTTGGCAGCCCCGGGAACTGCAGAATGCAGAAGCTGCAGCTCCCTCCCTCCTGCCGGGCTGCACTTGCACAAACACGGAGCTTTTTTAGAAATCAGCTTTCCAGAGTTAATTTTAGCCTTCAGCAGCAGCTCCAGGGGGGAGGTCTGTGGAGCTGGCTTCGTTTTGGCTGGGGTGGATCTCCCCAGCATGATCTAATGCTCGAAACTCTCAAGCAGGCTGGAAGCAGTTAAATGGGTTTTTGTTATTATTATTATTATTTTTTATTTTTTTTAATGAGGATCTTTATCTGGTTAAAATGTACCTCACCCCTCACCCCTCCCACTCCAGAAAATCCACGTTCGTGTTCCAAGAACTGGGAAAGCTTTTGCAACAGAAAATGCTTTAAATATTTCCCCTTATTCACTGATTGTCTGCTTTTTGTGCCTTTCTGTCACTGGAAGCAAAGCTGTTCCTTTGGGTTGCAGAAATGCAGGGAGAAGTTAATTTTTTATTATTTTAAAGCAAATCCACAACTTTAGGGGGGGGGTTTTGTTGGGTTTTTTGTTTGTTTGTTTGTTTTTGTTTGCTTGGAGTTTTTGGGGGGTTTTTTTTGAGACTTTCTTGGGGTTTTTTTGGTGTGTGTGCTCCCTGAGCTGATGGGAACAACAGCATCGGAAATTTGTTTGTAGAGATTTGTTTGATTTGGTGTTTCTGGAGCAGATCTAAAGGTGCCTCTTTAATGAGGTGTCTCCCCCTGCTCTGCGGCAGGGCTCTGTGACCGTGGCCTCCGAGAGGGTCTCTGAAGGAGGCTCAGCAGCTTCTGCATTGTTTTCTGAGCAGGAAGGAAATGGAGAAAAAGCTGTTTTCCCTTTCAGGAAGGTTGGGGAGAGCTTTTCCCTTCCCCTCTCTCGCTGCTGCTCGGGGTGAGCTGGGATGAGGGGCAGTGCTGGCACATTAATCCCCCCTGTGCAGACATTCCCCTTTTCCAGTCATTTTCCGTCCTCCTTCACACTCACATCACCCTCTCACCTCCTGATTACTTCAGGTTTCCTCAGAATTTCTGGACGGAATGTGTGGAGCTGCTCTGGGTGGACGCTGCTGCCTCTGCCTGGAGGTCAGAAGGGACGAGGAGCTTCATTTTAATTTAAAGGGAGCTGTGTGAAGGACACCGGAGCTGCTGGCTGGAGACACCCATTTCACAGTCTGGGCCACTCACACTTCCCAGACACCAGACTGCTCCGTGGCCTCAGCCAGAGCCTTTAATAAATTCATTTTCAGTTCCTTAAATCAGCCCCCGACAGCACTGAGGTTACTGCACATGTGAATATATTCAATATATTACATTAAATATATTAAATGCATCCCCCCCAGCCCTTAAAGGGCTGCACAGTTTATTGCTATTGCAGCTCCAGCAGCCTCAGCCTCCTCTGGAAGACGCAGAGCGGGTCCAGCTGGCGGAAAACTCCAGCAGAATTCCCTGCTGGGCACAGGGATGGGCACATTCCCAAAATATCCCGAGGGCTGGGGCCCTTCAAGGGGCTGAGCATCCCTGGGGAGCTGCTGGGTGTGGTCCCTGTGCTCCTGGGGATGTCACAAATGTCCCAAGGGCTGGGGACAGAGTTCTCCTCAGGGATTTCCTGCCTGGACATCGCGTGGGATGTGTGGCCAGGAACAGAAAATGTCCCAGTGCTCCAGCCAGGAGAGGAAACATGGAGTAAAAGGGCTCTGGAACTCCCGAGGGAAAGGGAAAAAATCCAGGAATCAGGGCTGGAAGCAAAGGGCTGGCGACTTCCAGTGAAATACTCACTGGTATTTTCTTTAGCCAGTGCAGCCAGTAACTCTCACAAGCCTGAATGGGAAATCTGCTCATTGTTAGGACTGGGCAATCTGCAAATCCAGGGCAACTTTCTGGAATATCAGCCTTTGGCTGATGCAAGGGATAGGTCTGCTCCAGGAGGTGGCTGCTATTTTACAGCCTGTGTGGACTCCAGCAGGCTGCAAGTGCAAATTCACTCCTTTAATCTCCCTGTCAATGAGGATGAAAGATAATAATCGATTTTTTAAAAACTTGAACTCCTTTGCCCAATGACTTCTGTAAATTAAAGCTTTCCTCCTCATAAAGTCTCACCTGGGGATGTTCTCTCCCCACCAAGACCTAAACCAAGGCCTGTGCATTATTTAAATCCCACATAAAACCTGTTTCAAGGATTTATCTGGGACACAGAGTATCAGTTACGGCTGGTTCTGTGTGTGAGTGCCTGTGCCAGCAAAATCCCTGAATCCTGGAATGGTTTGGGGTGGGATGGACCCTAAATCCCACCCAGTGCCACCCCCAGGGACACCTCCCACTGTCCCAGGCTGCTCCCAGCCCCGTCCAGCCTGGCCTTGGGCACTGCCAGGGATCCAGGGGCAGCCACAGCTGCTCTGGGAATTCCATCCCACCACCTTCCCAGAGAGGAATTCCTTCCCAATATCCCATCTAAATCCATTCTCTGTCAGCTTAAAGACCATTCCCTGTGTCCTGTCCCTCCAGGCCTTGTCCCCAGTCCCTCTCCAGCTCTTCTGGAGCTCCTTCAGGCCCTGCAAGGGGCTCTGAGCTCTCCCTGGAGCCTTCTCCTCTCCAGGTGAGCACCCCCAGCTCTCCCAGCCTGGCTCCAGAGAAGCTGCTGCTCTCCTTGCAAATGATTTTCGAAGCAGAACGGGACAGTTGTTAATCCTGGGAAGCTGGGACTGTTTGTGCCACGGTGCTGCCTCCACGCTGAGCTCCCGCACTCGGCCATTTGTTGGTTTTTGGGGTTTTCTTTTTGGTTGTTGCTGAATTGATCAGATTTAACAGCAGGAATGGAAAGGATGGGGCACTCCCAGCACAGACAGGATCACTTTCCCAGCAGCCTCAGTGCTTCAGCTCCCTGCATTCTGCTCCAGCTCCATCACCATGAAAATACGATAATGGCCCTTCCAAAAAAAAAAAAAAATTAATTTCCCTCATGAAATTTAGCTGGGAAATCACTCCTAGTCCCCATTAAGCTGCTTTAGGTGCTTTTGGAAGGCTCGAGTCTCGGCTTTCTCCAAACAACACAGGCGTTTAAGCTGCTCTAAGTCCCCAGTAAGACCTCCCAGCATCGGCAGAGCTTAAGCAGCTGCAGCACATAGTTCTGGGCAGGCGTAATGGGAGCTGTGCTCTCACTGCCTCTGCTCCTCCTGGGGGCTCACAGCTCCCAAGAATTCCTCAGGTTTTTTTAAATACAGCCAGTTTATTTCAAATCTGGGAGTTTTTTTTGGTAAGCAATCCCCAGCGAGGAGCAGTCACCTGCTCGGGGTTCAGTGTCATTCCTCTGCTGTTTAAACCCAGCCTCCCTGCTGGTCTCTTGCTCCCTCAGAGATGTTTTTCCATGGTTTCCAAGGAAGCAATGCTGTGTGCTTTTCTTACTTGTTTTTATTCCCCCCTTTTTTTTTTTAACTCGGGAGCCAGAACTCTGCAAGGCAACAAGTAGCTGTGAGTCTTCCCTTGCACAGTTCGGGTCCAGCTTTCACTTAGGCAGAGTGGTGTTGATTTTACTGGAAATCTGCCGAAGGACTTGAGCGTTTCATCCTGCCAGCGTTAATTAAGGGGTCTAAAAAAACACAAACTGGAGGAAGAGCCCTGCTCAGACAAATATCCTTGTCCTCCAGATTGCTCCCAGGATGATCACTCAGCTTCTCGGCCGGTGGAAAGCAGCATCCAGCTTTTAATTTCCTTCAAATGATGCAGAGGGGGCAGACGAGGATCTGCCCTGCTGAGTCTCCCTTCCCTGAAAGGGTGCAGCATCCCAGTTCTGTTGGGATTGCTCCCGGTGTGTGTGTGCAGGATTTGCACCCTGAGCTTTGCAGGAGGATCTTGGCCAGCAGCTTTACCTGGGGGGGGATGGATGAAGGGACACAGCAGAGGAAAAAGAAGCTGGAGAGGAAGGAAAGTAAAGCTTGGAATGGGTTGGTCGTTTGGTGTTTGGGGTGAATTTGTTGGCGCTGGGAGCTGGCGGTGCCTGGGCTGGGGAGGGAGGGCAGCAGCCACACACTGCCCTGCCCAGGCACAGGAAGGAGAACAGGAGGTGACATTGGTGGCTCCTGGCAGAGCCTGTCAACCCCAGAGGCTGCCAAGCCCCAGCAGAGGAGCAGGGAGGTGACATTGGTGGCTCCTGGCAGAGCCTGTCAACCCCAGAGGCTGCCAAGCCCCAGCAGAGGAGCAGGGAGGTGACATTGGTGGCTCCTGGCAGAGCCTGTCAACCCCAGAGGCTGCCAAGCCCCAGCAGAGGAGCAGGGAGGTGACATTGGTGGCTCCTGGCAGAGCCTGTCAACCCCAGAGGCTGCCAAGCCCCAGCAGAGGAGCAGGGAGGGTTCTGGGAGCCCTGCCCGGGTCCTGCAGCTCCACAGGGACGGGGGGCACCGGTGTGTCCAACCAGCCATCCTCTGGACACCTGAGGTGGCCACAGTGGCCTCGGAGTGCCAGTGAGGACCTGAGTCCCAAGCACGGCACCGAGCAGCCCCCCTCTCCTCAGGAATTCCTGCAGTTCCCTCCTGGTGTTTCCAGAGCTGGGTGCTGGTGGCACAGAGGATTTATGGGCTGGTTTTGGGGTTGGGGTGGCACCAGAACGCCTGGGGATGTCCCCTCTTGGGTGCTGGTGGCACAGAGGATTTATGGGCTGGTTTTGGGGTTGGGGTGGCACCAGAACGCCTGGGGATGTCCCCTCTTGGGTGCTGGTGGCACAGAGGATTTATGGGCTGGTTTTGGGGCTGGGGTGGCACCAGAAGGCCTGGGGATGTCCCCTCCCCGCTCAGCTGAATCCCCACATCAGCCCCTGCTCACAGCGGGCGCTGCCCTGGCCGGTTCTGTGTTCGCTGCCCTCGGGGTGACTCCAGGCAGGGATTTTGCTGTGCGGGGACGGGGCATTCCTGCCAGCCGGGCTGCGAGGTGCCCTGCTGGACAGGCCGCAGCACAGGGTGCATTGCAGCACGCTGACTCAGTTTGTGGTTTTGCTGGTTTTCACGTCCAAAACGAAATTCCAGCTCCATGAGGCTGCAGTTTGGACTGGCTGGGGGCTTTTTTTTTTTTCATTTTCAGGCAGTGGTGATTCACTGGGAGCAGAGGTGGCCATGAGAACAGCTCCTGGCTCACGGGGCGGGTTTGGGGCCGCAACAAAACTCCTGGTTTGGGGTGGAGAAAGAGGGCTCTGGTTTGGGGCAGGGAGCTGAGCCAGGTCGGCCTCATCCTCGCACCTGAGTGTCCCGACCATGAGGCTGAGGGAGGTTGAACACGAGGCTTAAAAATAATAAATCTCTTCTATTTGGAGCTGTTTTGCTGCATTTAAGTTATTAAATGTGCCCTGAATGCACGTCCAGGTTGGGTGCCAGATACGCGGGGATATAGAGTCAGCCTTTGTCTCCCGTGGTCTTTCCTGCTGGAGCTGCTCCATTTTGCATGAAATGGGCTGAAATAAATAATTCACGGGCTAAGGAGGAATCCAGCTGGCAGCTGGGTGGTTGTGGCACCCTCTGAGAGGTGAGGGCACCACGGGTAAGGCTCTGCTCCGGTGAACAGTGGCTTTTTTATCCCAAAGATCCAGAGCAGCAGCAGGAGAGGCTCAGAGAGGCCCTGTGTGCTCCCACCAGCTCAGGGACTGGGGACTTTGGATTGCAGGACCTCAGTCCTCAGCTGGAGGTTGTAATAAAGTGGGAGAACGCAAATTTTCCTCTCTTTTTTTACTGCTTGGTGAGAAAACCAAGCCTGGTGCTGCTCAGTGCCCTCAGGCGTCAGTAGCAGCAAGGCTGAGGGTGCAGCAGGGAACGGGGAATGCTCAGCCGGCGCTGAGAAATTCAAACATTCCTTGTTGGAGCTTCAGCAGGGCCCAGGTTTCTTCTCGTCATCCCCTCAGCCCATAAATCCCTGGAAGCGTCCAAGGCCGGGTTGGATGGGGCTTGGAACAACTTGGAATAGCGGAAGGTGTCCCTGCCCATGGGGCTGGAGGGGCTTTAAGGTCCCTCCCAATCCCAGTCTGGGATTTTAGGAAGAGCTGTAGGAGAGGGGAAGGGAAAATGGGGCATTTTTGCCGTAATTCTCCTCCCTTCACTTCCTGTCTGTTCCACCTGCCTGCTTTGCCCCCTCCAGCAAACACTCCCCTTCGTTCAGCACTCCCTGGGCTAAAAGTCGGGTTAATTAGTATCTAATTAACCTGCCTGTAATTTGGGAGGTAGGGTTAGAGAGGTGCTTTGTGATGCGCAGGAGTTGTCCCATCCCACTGTCCCAGAGCAGCCCCCAGTGACCCCACAGCCCCTTCTCCCTCCCAGGGGCTGCTCTGCCCATCCTGGCCCAGAGGAAGCCTCGTTAGGAGATTTCTGAATTCCAGAGGGTGCCCAAGGCTCCTCCTGCTCAAGGAGCTGAGTTGGCCTGGCCCCTTGGTGCATTCAAGAGCACCTGAGCCATCCTTTTGGGGGAAAATGGGAATGTGGGGTGTTTTTCCCTCTTGCTGGCAGCTTAAACTCTCATTTTTATCACAGAATCATAAAATCTTTAAAACTGGAAAAGCCCTCCGAGATCATCCAGCCCAACCATTCCCTCCCTGCCCCATGGCCCCAGGTGCCACATCCACTTGTCTATGGAACATTTCCAGAGCACCTGAGCCATCCTTTTGGGGGAAAACAGGAATGTGGGGTTTTTCCCTCTTGCTGCAGCCCAAACCCTCATTGTATCATGGAATCATAAAATCTTTAAACTGGAAAAGCCCTCCGAGATCATCCAGCCCAACCATTCCCCTTGTTTTTGGAACATTCCCAGGGTGGAACCAGTCTCCTTTGTGGTGCTGAGGATCTGCTCCCCTCCAGGCAGGCGAGGCTGTGTTGGGATCAGGCTGGAGGTGATTCCATGCTGGGATGTGTTTCCCATCCCTGCTTTCCTGCCATTTTTCCTTTGCTGCACCCGCATAAAATCATTAAAGCTGGAAAAGCCCTCCAAGATCATCGAGTCCAACCCTTCCCCAGCACTGCCAAGGCTGCCACCACTGCCCCATGGCCCCAGGGTGCAACATCCACTTCTTTTTGGAATATTTCCAGAGCACCTGAGCCATCCTTTTGGGGGAAAATGGGAATGTGGGGTGTTTTTCCCTCTTGCTGGCAGCTTAAACTCTCATTTTATCACAGAATCATAAAATCATTAAACTGGAAAAGCCCTCCGAGATCAACCAGCCCAACCATTCCCTCCCTGCCCCATGTTCCCAGGTGCCACATCCACTTGTCTATGGAACATTTCCAGAGCACCTGAGCCATCCTTTTGGGGGAAAACAGGAATGTGGGGTTTTTCCCTCTTGCTGCAGCCCAAACCCTCATTGTATCATGGAATCATAAAATCATTAAAGCTGGAAAAGCCCTCCGAGATCATCCAGCCCATCCATTCCCTCCCTGCCCCATGTTCCCAGCTGCCACATCCACTCGTTTTTGGAACATTCCCAGGGTGGCACCAGTCTGCTTTGTGGTGCTGAGGATCCGCTCCCCTCCAGGCAGGCGGGGCTGTGTTGGGATCAGGCTGGAGGTGATTCCACGCTGGAATGTGTTTCCCATCCCTGCTTTCCTGCCATTTTTCCTTTGCTGCCTCCTCACAGCTGAAACAACCCAGGCCTTTTCTCCCTCCAGCCCCCAAGCTGTGCCCCAGCAGTTTTTCCCAGGCTGCAGAACACCTGAGGGGTCCCCCAGCCCTGCCAGCACCTCCTGCTGCACCCCAGGGCAGCAGCAAAGGGGGGACCTGGCCTCGTGTCACGGGGGATTTGCAGTGGGCAGGGGCTTGGGGACAGTCAGGGACCTTTGTGTGTTTCAGAGAGAGTTTTGGCTTGTGACTGCTGAGCTTGCGAAAGGGGAAAAAAGAAAAAAAAGAAAAAAAGCTAAAAAAACCTAGAAAAAAAAAAGAAAGAAAAAAGGTGGAAAAAAGGGGTAAAAGGGTGAAAAAAGGAGCCATATTTGAGTAAAATACATTTTCTGCTTCTTTTCAGGGAATCTGACTAAACACATGAAGTCAAAGGCCCACAGCAAAAAATGTCAGGAGCTGGGCGTGTTGGTATCTTCACTGGTGGATCTGGAAGCCGAAGAAGGTAAAACCTTTCCCTTTCTGAAGCTGCTGTGGGTGCTGAGGGAGGGGCAGGACGCAGCCAGGGCCGAGCCCGGCTCTGCAGAACATCCTGCCACGGATGGGAGCACTTTTGTTCCCCCAGGCTCCTTCCGGGGGTTTCCGCGTGCACGGGGCCGTGCTGGGAGCTGCGTCCACGGGGAAAGTGTGAGCCTGGGTCCCCTTGCGGGGGGTTGGTGATCCCAGAGGAATTTTCTGGCTCTAAGGACTCTGATTCTGTGCCTGCCTGAAGTTTTTGGTGGGGCAGGGATGGGCAGGGCCTGTCCTGCTCAGTTCTCTGCGCGTGCATCCCGATAAACAGGGAATCCGTGGCATGAGAAGCTCCTTGTTGGGGTCCCTGCCATGCTCTGGAGGAGCCCAGGCCTTTCCTGGCTCCGGAGGGAGTCTCCAAAGCAGCAAAATGAGATTCCCGAGGATCCCAGCCCCGAGGCTGTGCAGCCCCACTCCGGTGCCACGAGCACAGGCTGGAGGGTGAAGGGGAAAAACCAGCCCTGGCAGCCTGGATTGGGATATGGGAGAATATTCTATCACTGGAAGTGCTGAATGTGAGTCAGGGGTGGCCCTGCAGGCTGTGGGGCTGTTCCTGCACCAGGCAGACACAGGCAGAGCTTTGCTCTGCCCTTTCTGCAGGACGGTACGGCCAAACCCCCGTGAAGGATTTTGCAGTTGTCGTCCCGAGGGAGAAGTGTTGGCGTGGTGTAAACAGCAGGAGGGGGAGGCTCCTGCCGTGGAATATCACTGGAGAACTCTTTCATCCCAGGGACTCACATAAAATTATTGATTACCTGAGACCTGTCCCTGCTCTCACACCCTCCGCTGGTGTCGCTTCTGCGGATCCCTAAAGCCACGGAGCTGCCCCAGGGCTGGAGCCCCTCTGGAGCCAGGCTGGGAGAGCTGGGGGTGCTCACCTGGAGAGGAGAAGGCTCCAGGGAGAGCTCAGAGCCCCTTGCAGGGCCTGAAGGGGCTCCAGGAGAGCTGGAGAGGGACTGGGGACAAGGCCTGGAGGGACAGGACACAGGGAATGGCTTCAAATTGGAAAAGGGGAGATTTGGGTGGGATCTTGGGCAGGAATTGTTCCCTGGGAGGGTGGGGAGGGGCTGGGCTGGAATTCCCAGAGCAGCTGTGGCTGCCCCTGGATCCCTGGCAGTGCCCAAGGCCAGGCTGGACATTGGGGCTGGGAGCAGCCTGGGACAGTGGGAGGTGTCCCTGCCACGGCAGGGGTGGCACTGGGTGGGGTTTAAGGTCCCTTTCCACCCAACCCATTCCATGATTCCATGATTTCCAAAGCCAGAAAGGGGGAGCAGGAAAGTGACTCCCAGGGATTCTGAAAGAACAACTGTTACTTTACACCTTTCCATTACACAACCAATTAATCACATTGCTGTCACTGCTGAAAACCTGCAAATCCAACGTCCTATTTATGCTCCCTGCAGTTGCAGCCTTCTGAGGACACAGCGGCTCGCTTCAGCAGCTCAGGGGAGTGCTTTCCCTCCTGACTTCCACAGCCACTCAGCCCTGGATCACTCAGGGTTAATGCACCCAGCATTGTTGTGGAAGTTGGGATGGGTGAAAGCCAGGATGGGTGTGAAAGCCCATCCAGCTTGGGAAAAGGAGTTCTGACAGGAACTCATGGGAAGAGTAATTCTGAACCAAATCCTCAGCAAGGTCCCCCCGGCATGCCCAGGGCAGCTGGGAGAGCTCTCAGCCCAAACCACGGCACCATCAGCTGGGAGACTTTGCTTTGGCCATCACTGAATCACTGACCCCTCCCTGCCTGAGGCTGCAGGGGGTGCTTGGACACCGCAGGCTCTGGGGAGGATCTCCAGAGCTGCCGCTGGGATGTGTTTGGGCTGTCTGGACTTTGTGCAAGCAATCCGGGTGATTTTGGAATCACAAAAGACCCCCAGAGCCCATTTCCTGCTCCCGTTGCTGCAGAGCCCCTGTGTGGGTGTACAGGGAGGGTCTCATTAATTCCCTCTCTCCTTCCTCCCTCCCTCCATCCCTCCCTCCCTGCCCTGCCCTTTCTCTCCCCACGAGCTCGGCAGGATGAATTTTGGAAGCCTGGGCTCAGGTCTGAGTTCTGTCCCTGCCTGCAGGGATGTGTGAGGAGGCCAACGCAGATCCCTGGGGCTGTCCCAGGGCTCACGGAGATGTTTCCCTCACTGGAATTCGTGGTGGCAAACGCCTTCGGGAGGGGTGGGATCGCAGGAGGTTTCCTTTCGTTCCTCCCAGCTTCTCTCCCACCTGGTTAAAGCCAACACTGCGCTTCTGCTGGAAATGGGAATATTCTGCTCCACGAGCAGAGAGGCCCATTGCACACAAATGCCAAGTAAATACTGAATGCAGCAGCCAGGGAGGCAGGCAGAAAATGGGATTGTGTCCTCCAATGGTCGGGGCCGTTTGGAAGGATGAGGAAATAACACAGGAACGGCAGAAAGGTGCGTGAGAAGTCCGAGGTCCCAGCTGTGACCACGGCCCCCATTCTCAGGATGAGGGGCTGCAAAGAGCCCTCCCTTGTGTCCTCTCTCTTCCTTGCAAAGAGGCCAAAGAGGCTCAGAACGAGAACTAAAAGGACTGAATAAATTAAACAATAATAATAAGAAAGGCTCTGATTTCCACGTGACACAAAGCGGCAAGGGAAGGTTGCTGTGCTCTCCTCTGGGGGCAGGCAGGGAGGGAGCAGCCGTTCCTAAAACTCCCCGGATTATTTTAAACCGGAGTTGTGTTTCAGTCGATTGTTTGTATTTCTATTTAAGGGGCAGCAGAAAGCAAGGGGTGTTACTATAAAAGGAGATTGGAGTAGAATTCCTCACTCCTGCCTGGGCTGGGCTCGGTGGGATGGCACCGTCTGGGGAGAACAAATAACACACATGGAATGAAATGCAGCCTCAGACAAAGCTGTCAGCAGGACACATTCCCGCTAATTCCCTCTCTCCTTCCTCCCTCCATCCCTCCCTCCCTCCCTGCCCTGCCCTTTCTCTCCCCACGAGCTCGGCAGGATGAATTTTGGAAGCCTGGGCTCAGGTCTGAGCTCTGTCCCTGCCTGCAGGGATGGTGTGAGGAGGCCAAAGCGGATCCCTGGGGCTGTCCCAGGGCTCACGGAGATGTTTCCCTCACTGGAATTCGTGGTGGCAAACCCAAACAGCTCCTCAGTTTGGGGCTGGCTTCACTTTCCCTTCGTTCCTGACCCCTGACCCTGCTCTGTCCCGGCCTGGGCAAAGAAAGGAGAGCACCAGGACAAGGCACAGCTCCTGCCTGTCCCCAGCCCCAAAACCAGAGTCAGGGGCTGGCTCACAGCTCGGCCAGTGAAACGCATTCCTGTTCCAAGCAGGAAACATGCACGGCTCAGCCTACAGCTGGGGGTTTGGAATAATATTTGTTCTGAGCTCAGCTCCTCTGGGAGGTTGCAAACAGCCCGGGCCCGGCAGCCCGCGTCACCGAGGAGGATTTCACAATGCGAGCCAGAATCCCTCTCCACGGAGAGCTGCTGGGACAGCTCTGCCTTCAGGGACTGCTGCAGGGGTGTTCTGAACCGGGATGAGATGCTCCTCTCCATTTCCAGTTTCAGGCAGGCTCTTGGATGGATCATCAGCCGTGGGAAGATCCACGTGCCTGGGAATGCCAATCGCTTCGTGAGCAGTTCCCTGTAAGGGCCTGGCATTCAAAATAAACCGAATCAGACTTTTTAGTCCGTCACAGGGACTCCGGGCTGTGAGGCCGTGTCCGCTCTGGAGCCACCCTGGCCGCTGGCTCGGCTCCCTTTAATGCCCCCTCCAGCCGGTGCTGCGGGCAGCGGCAGCTCTGAACGGGGCCCTGCTCCAGGCTGGGCGCAGGAGGAGCCGTGTCCCAGGCTGGACCGATGGGGAGGGGACCAGCAGGGCTGCAGTTTGTCACACGCAGGTGTCGCAGCAGCATCCCGGCCGGACCGCGATCCCAGCGTGTCCCGGCAGCTCTGCTCCATCTCCGGGCGCCTGGCGCGGGCACAGCTGAGCATCTCCCGGCCCCTCCGGAACAGGGCGACCTGCGGCCGTGGCAGGGCAGTTCTGCTGAGCTGCAGTGACATCCAGCGGCTGCTCCCGATGGACCTCTCCTGCTGCCAGCGGCTCTGCACATCTGCCAGGGGAAAAGCAGGTTTTTCTCTGAGCGTTGACAGCTCGGTACCCAGCTCAGAAAGCTCCTGCTGGCCCTTCAAGCAGAAGAACGAGGTTATAGTTTAACCTGCAGAAATATTTAAAATCCTTTAGGATTTGCTTTTTGCATCCTCCTGACTGCCCCCAAGCCCTGATTTACAAAGCCCCACACCCTCTGCCCCACAGAAGCCTCTGAACCACAGCTGGAATTTATCCTACCACGGGAAAATCCACAGAGGTTCCTCCCACCCTGCTGTTCGATTTTTAGCAGAAGCCCTGCCTTGCTGATGTTTATCTGCCGTGAAATCCAGGCAGGAAAAGGCCCAACACGTGGAGTTGGCCACATTTTGGCAGCTGTGGATATTCTGGAGTCACCACTGTCACAAATAATCATCAAACCCCACTGAAGGATGGGGGTGCTGCTGTTCTCATCTATTAAAGGGGATTTTTTTGCATTTTAGAGCAAATAAAGAGTGTGGCAGGGGCCCAGCAGGGACTGAGGGCCGTGTGTGCTGGCAGAGCTGGAACTGAAACTGGGGTAGAGCGGGGTTCACTGGGATCTACTGGGATCATCAGCAGGGGAGCTGGCAGGGAGGCCAAGGCTGCAGCTTCAAAGCAGGAGATGATCAGACCTAGGAAACAGCTGGGTCCTGTCTCCTCTGGTGCCCTTAGAGCCTGTGAGCAGGTTTAGCACAGAAATAGCCCGTTACATGTGTTTTAGGGGCAGATTTAGCACAAAAATAGCCCCTGAAGGTGTGTTTTACACTCTCTGTTTCGTGTTTGCCTCCAGGAACCAGTGAAGACCTTTTCCAGGACTCTGAGGGGCGGGAGGGATCTGAGCCCATCGAGGAGCACCAGTTTTCAGACCTCGAGGAATCCGACGACGATGACGACAATGAGGACGAGGAAGACGAGGAGGAAGAGGAGAGCCAAGACGAGCCAGCCCCGAAGCTGCCCGAAGGCAAACACGGCAGCCTCCCGCTGCACTCCTCGGGGGGCTCCCCGTCTTCTCAAGAGGAAGGCACTGAAACGGCACCACCCACAGCTCGAGGAGCTGCTTCCAGCACCCCGAAAGCAGGGGAAGGCCAGCAGGCCTCCTCCTCCTCCTCCTCAGGGCTGGAAAGCAAGTGGTCAGCAGACAGCAGTGACATTGCTGTGTGCCACAGCTTCTTGAGCCTCCACAGACCAGCTTTGACCTCCACCGAGCACTTGGCTCCTGCTGAGAGAGAGTCCGTCACAAGGCCACAGATGTCCTTGGCCATGGACCTGTCGACCTCCAAAGACACCTCCCCGAGGAAAAGGTGGTCCCCGAGCCAGGACTGTGGCAGAGGGGGTGGCAGCAGCAGACCAATGATAGCGAGGAAGCACTTACTGACCAAAAACGAAACCTCCCCCAAACGCTTCTCCCCCACGGCAGAGCTGTCCTCCCTGAGGTGCCTGTCCCCAGGGAGGGGGCTGTCCCCCTGCCAGCGCCTCTCTCCCAGGAGGGAGGCGTCTCCCCTGAGGTGTGTGTCCCCAAGGCTCGAGCTGTCGCCCAGCAGGCACCTGTCCCCCCGGAGGGAGCTGTCCCCGAGGACAGCCCTCCCCCCAGACGGAGAAGCTTCCCCTGCCAGGCACTCGTCGCCCAGCAGAGAGATGGCATCCCTGAGGTACTTCTCCCTGAAGAAAGTCTTGTCTCCAGGCTGCTTGGAGCTGTCCAGGTATCCATCCCCTGGGAAAGAGGACGTGCCTGGCACTAGCAGATCAGCGGAGGACAAAGTTCCAAGCTCATATCAAGCCCAGCCCGGGATATTCTCTTCGATGCCTCTACCTCACAGGTTCTTTGGCAAAAACTTACAGCTCTACGAGTCCAAGCTGGTAAGTCCAGAGCCCTTCTGCCCTCTGCTCCCCACAGGGTGTTCTCTGATACGGTTTTTGGTGAAGGCTGTGGTGCAGTAGTGCACAGGGACTCTGTGACCACTTGTCACAGGTGACCCAGAGAACAGGGACAGGGGACAGCGGTGGGTTTTGCACCCATTTGGGTCCTGCCCTTCTCAGCTGGAGAGAAATAAAGTTATCCCTTCTCCAAGGGGTTATTCCCACTCCTGAGCCAGCCAGTCCTGCTGGGACAATCAGCAAGGACAAACTCTTAGTGATTAATTGTCACTCAGAGCCTTTTCGTTCCTGGGAATTCCATTCCCATCCCTGAGGTTTCCCCGGCTGGGGTGGAGCTGTGACCATTTTCCGCTGGTCAGTGACCTGAGCCAGCTCTGAGGCAGCCCTGGCTGAGCCCTGTGTCTGCCCACAGCCAGCTCTGCTGGACGAGGTGCCGAGAAATGTTTGTGTGGACATCTCTCCTTTCATCTGGCTTCTCTCTTCAGCACAGCGAGGGGGTTCCCACTGGGCCCAGAACATTATTTATCTCTCTGCTGGACAAACCAAAGCCTGTGGGTAAAGGAGAATCGCCCGTTCCAGTGCTGCAGGCAGATCGATGTGGGGTTTGGTGGAATATTCCCCATTCCCGCTGGAGTGCCGGGCTCTGCTGTCAGCTGTGCTGATGAACGTGAGATCCACTCGCTGTGGGGAGAGACTCCAGCCCTCAGGGACCGCCCTGGGGAGAGAGAGGCCTTTACAGAACCCCTGCCACCCCAGATGCTGAGCCAGGGCTTCTCCAGACCTTTGTCCCATGATAATCTTCTGTCTTGTGGTGCCTCCTTCCTCCTCCTTTCCACTCTGAGTCTTGGGCTCACCTTCTCAGAGACTGTCCTTTATTTTAGGTCCAGACTTTGGCTTCCTTTAATGCTGTTTCCCTTTTCCTCTCAATTCACTTCTTGTGGTGAATCTCAGGGCTCTGGGACCCCCCCATCCTTCAGCTCTTCTGTCGGGATAAATTTCTGCCTCTGCTTGGAGCAAATCCCCTCAGCTCCCAAATCCACAGTAGGAGACAATGATTTAAGCCCTGCCTGTCTGCCAGTCCCACCTTTGTTCACATTTACCTTTTGGCTTTGTTTTCCTGCTCCTTTTCTGCACCCAGAGCCACCACTGTTGCTTTTCCACGTGCCTCCGAAGCAACAGCAAAAACCTGAATGGAAAAATTCCCATTTATCAGCACGATGGACAGCTGGGCTTTCATTGCAAAATTAACATTCCTGGTAAGGCCACAAGAGACAGAAAGACCAGAGGAGGATTTATCAGATCCCAAACAGAGCTTGAAGATAATCTTAGCTCGGTTCCAGTGTCAGGCTCTGCCAAGTCTCACCACGACCGTCTCTCTTCTCACTGGCCCTTGCTTAGGGCAGTCTCTCCTTGTGGTGATTGTTGCACCACTGAAATATTTGTCTGGGGTTTCCCAGCATCCCTAAAGTGATTTAGCCAAGACTTCCTGTGGATAAGTGGCATTTAGCAGTGTTTGGGCTCGTCACTGCTGACCCAGCACACACTGCCTTTGGTGGCTCTTCCTTTTTCTCTTCCCTGTTCTCTTTTGCTGCTTTCCTCTGCTGCCTCTTCAGAGATCCAGCTCACAGGATCAAGGAGTTATTCCCCATAATCCCACAAGGAAACGTGCCCTCCTCACATGCGGATCCTCACATTTTACCTCCAACCCCATCCTAATGGAAAGTTGATTTCAGTTTCTGTTGCTTCCTCTTCTTGGGAGTCCTGTGCAGGGATTTAGTCGTAACCTCATCACTAATTAATCCATTTCTGTTTAGCCACATATCTCTCCATGATGTACGTTAGGAAACTATGGGAAGCACCGAGAGAGAAAGAGGAAAAGGTAAAATGTAGGGTCGGAACCCTTGATTTGCACAGAGCACCCCGTGAGGGTGGTGGTGGTGGGGACCCACTGCTGGGTGTGCTGGAGTTGGTGCCGCCTCTGACTGGGAGCATCCCTGCACTCGGCAGCTGCGAGGATGCGATCCTGCTCTAGGAAGGCACAGTAAAAATAGATAAATGAATAAATAAATAAATAAATCCTTAAATAAATAAATAACCTCATTCTGGGCTCTCAGGAACCCCCTGCACTGACAGGGATCCGAAGCAGCTCGGCTGGCAGCAAACACTGGCCTCCTCTGCCAGCTCCGAGAGCAGGACAAGGGGTGACGGTTTTAAACGAAAAGAGGGGAGATTCAGATTGGATCTAAGGAGGACGTTTTTTACTCTGAGGGTGGTGAGACCTTGGCACAGGGTGCCCAGAAAAGCTGTGGATCCCTGGAAGTGCCCAAGGCCAGGTTGGACAGGGCTTGGAGCAACCTGGGATAGTTAAAGATGTCCCTTGCCATGGCCGGGGGTTGGACGAGATGACCTCTAAAGGTCTCTTCCAACCAAACAGTTCTCTGATTTTATAATGATCCAGGCCTAAGCCAAATCCCTGGATCTGTTCCCCGACACACCAGGGGCACTTTTGTACCCAGAAGGGAAACGCTGCGGCTTGTGCTGCTCCTCGCCTTAAAGGTTTGGGGCTCCACATCTCCCTCAGTTGACTGACCTCTCTCAAACCCTAATAAAACACTAACCCCAGTCCTTGCAGCGAGCACTGCTGCTGCTGCCGAGGCTGTCCCTTGTGTGCCACACTGACCCAGCTCTTTCTTTTTCCCCCCCCGGCACAGAAGACGGAACCCCGCAGCCCGCCCTGCTCCCCCGGCACCCCGCAGCCCGCGTGCCCCCGGCCCCTGCAGGCCCCTCACGACCTCCACGCTCCCGGCCGAGGGGAGGAGAATGTCTTCAGCCACCTCCCGCTGCACTCGCAGCAGCTCGCCAGGACCCCGTACCCCATGATCCCCATCGGGGGCATCCAGATGGTGCAGGCCAGGCCCAGCAGCCACGCCAGCCTGGTGCCCGGCCCCGTGCTGTCCCTCCAAGCGGGACACTTCGCCTCCGCGGCCAGCGGCCTCGCCCAGCCCAGCCGGGCTCCCAGGAGGGACGAGGAGCCCCAAACCCCTCCAGAGCCGTCATCGGCGTCCGTGTCGCCCGTCGCGAAGGTCTCTAAGTACACCCTGTCCCCGGAGCCGGCGGGCGGTGGCTTCTCGGAGGAGAAGACGAGGACTAGTGAGCTCCAGCAGGAGCAGGAGGAGCACAGGACTGCGGCGGAGGCCGAGCCCAGCCCGGCGGAGCAGACGGGGCCCTCGGTGTCCCCAGCCGGCCCCAGCACCCCCCAGGAGCCCTCTCCGGAGCCCTCGGCCAGCGGGGATGACTCCTCCAAACCCACGGGCAAGCAGCAATCGGGCAGCTCGAGCACCCCTTCGGAACCACCCTGCACTTTCATCTCAGCCGTCCCCTCGCTGGAACCCCCCCCCGGGCACCCCCAGGCCCAGCCCTGCGCCCTGCGCCGCAGGAACCTCTCCGGAGAGCCCGGCGCGAGCAGCCCACACCCAGAGCACTCCGAGTTCGGTCAAACTCACAAAAAGGTGGATGAAAACACGGGAAGTACTTAAGCCTCCGCCAGCTGTTCCACCTTTAGGCTTCCTCTGTAAAATCAACAAGACATTTTCAACACTATTTCCTTTAGTATAATCATAAGAAGCACTCTAGTGAATGACCAAACCCATGGAAAATTCCTGGTTTTCTTTGTCCCAGTCTGGTATTATCTCCACATGTATGCAGTTACTTGTGCCTTTTTCTATACCTTTTGTTGCTTGAAATGTACAAAACTGTTTGAGGCTGTGAATACTTTTTTAGAGTTTTTTGGAAAGGGGGTTTGTTAGACCTTGTCTTTTTTGCCGTTTAGGTGTGCGCAATCCTGGGCCTGAGAGATGCAGAAAGGAAAGGGTTAAGCATTTTAAAGAGGAAGAAGATGCACTGAAAACAAAAAGCAAAACAGAAAAAAAAAATCTTTTTTTTATATTGATTAAATGATTAAAAAAAAAAAAAGAAAAAAAACCCCAAACCCTTGCTCCTGTGTACAGAAGTTTATGATTCGTATTTATTACACGCTTTATTTAATTCTTGCAAAGTGCTTGGTTTTTTTGGTTCGTTTTTCTTTTTTCCTCGCATCCCTATGGTTGTGCTTTAAACAGTTGAAACTGCTTTACATTTGAAAAAACGTGTTTACCCTGACCTTGTGACTGAAAGTAGCACTTCCTTGAGCAGGGGAGGTTCGTTGTTGGCAGGGAGAGAAATTGTCCCTCGAAAAGAGGCGAACGAACGGCGAGCACCCCTCCCTCCTGCAGAACCCAGCAAAGCACTTTTCTAAAAAAAAAAAAAA
>VZTD01002909.1:103055-113501 GCA_013397725.1 Rhagologus leucostigma
CATCCCACCCCGTCCCACCCCACCCCAGGCTCGGTCCTGGCCGCTTTGGCCCCGCTGAGCCCCAGGGGTGCGGGAGGGCTCTGGGCTCTGCTTCTCTGCTGGGGCTCTCGTTCTCACCTTTATTTATTTATTGAAGCGGGACACCCCCAGCTCGGCCCTTCTGGCGCAGACGGGCTCCGTTTTTGGCTGTTTTTGGGGACATAAAAAATTGACGCCGAATGGTGAATGCTTGCAAAATCAGCTTGCTATGCATGCGCAGCAGCTTTTTCCAGAGCAGACTTTTCGGGATGAGCATCCCTGGCAGAGCAATTGGCAACTGCCAATAAATCCGATACCAAATCCAGAGCGACCCCGACGGAGCCATCCCTCTGTCACAACTTTTTAAACCACAAAGCTTCGAGTCGTTTGCCCCAGCAGGTTCTTTACTACTTCAGAGGGTTTTCTGGTCTATGGAATCTGTACAAACCTCTTTTTTTTTTTTTTTAATTTTAAAAAAAAAAAAAAAAAAAAGGGAAAAAAAAAAGAAAATTCTATAAATATTTAACCGGTGGACCAGTTCTTTCTTCTTTCAGAGCTGTTCCAGTTTATTGGGTACGTAATACACTTTTTAAAAAAAAATAAAAATACAAAAAAAAAAATTAAATGAAAGGAATCAAATAAAACCCTGAATGAGAACATATTTCCTTGCCAGACTTGATGAGCTACGAACTGTTCCCGTTTCACGGGCAAAGAATAGAAATTTTTTAATAATCTTCTGTCATTTTTTCTATTTTTTTTTTTTTTTTTCTCTTCTCGTAAAGGGAATTAAGTACAAAAAAAAGATATCATGGAAATACCATTAAGGCTGTGACACTGACCGAAACAACGTCCAGATCCCATTTATCCACTAATTAGCACTTTTATCAGGTTACCCTTTTTCCCATCTCCCCCTTTTTGGCCCCAAGCCTGGAAGCAGATCCAGAGGCAGGAGCAGGGGCTGGAGCTCGGCTCAGCAGAGCGGCTCCGTTTACTCGAGCTCTTAAGCACCATCTTAAACCCTCCTCAGGCTTTAAGTGCGTGCTTAACACGTGCTTAATCCCAGGGAGAGTGGGAGCGGAGTGCTCGGCCAGGGTTGGTGTGAGCATCCCTGGAAACCATCCATGAAATCGAGCGGCTTCCCTGCTTTCGGCCACTTTCTGCCCCTTGTCACACTCTTAACTTGATCCAAGGTAGCTTTTTGTATTTAATTTTACATATATATATATATACGTATATATATGTGTATTGCATAAAAACCCTGCAGCAGCTGTGTCTGGTTTTTTGGTGCGTTTGCCATGAGTTTGGGGCTAGATCAAATCCGCTCGGCTTCTTTCTGTCGCTGCTTTTCAATCCTTAACCTATTTAAACTTCGTGTGGATTTTTTTTCCTCCCTCTCCGTCATTTGTGGAAAGAGGGGGGGAAAAAAGCCCAAGAAAACCCAGAAGTGTTTAGTATTGGTTATTTTTTGTTGTTGTCATGAGGGTCGATTGTTGTCATTATCAGGATTTTTGAAGCTTTCCCGCAGCTCGAAGCTTTCTACATCTCAGCTGCGGAGCATCCGGGCGGGGGGAATGCGGAACCATCCGCATCCCTTCACCCGGGGCCAGAAAAAAAAACCCCAGGGAAAGGAATTTGGGAAAGGGCTGAGGCGCTCCCGGGAACATTCCCCGCCCGGATCCCATCCCCACCCCCGGCAGCCACGGAGCGGGGCAGGCAGGGACCGCTGCAAACTCAGGAGATGGGCACAAAAACTGAGTCCCAACCCAGTTTGGCTTCTCTGGCTGGGGTGCAATGGTGCTTCACGCTGTACCCAAGGGGCGAGAAGGCTCCCCCCAAAATAACTAATCGCTAATTAAGGGCTAATGGTCGCACTGCCAGCTCAGAGCTCCGCGGGAGGGACCCGCAGCCCGCCAGCACCAGCATCTCTGTCTGCGGGCAGGGCGGGTCCCGGGCAGCCCAGCCCCGCTGGAGTCACCCGGGACCCCGGGCAAAAGTGTCTCCCTCTGCCAAGGAGCACAGGAATGTCGCTCCCGGGATTTTAATGGGGCTGGGTGTTATTCCAGCCCTCCCCGGTGGCTGCCGTTCCCACCTGGATCCCCCTTCGGTTTCCCTGTGTCACCCTCGGTGAAAGCTGCTTGCTGCTCGCAGCTTTTCCTGTCGCTCTGAATGTCTGTTCTGCCTGCAAAACAGGGATGTAAAACCCCATTTTGCTTCCCACAAGGGCTGCAGGGGTGGCTCTGCTGCTTTGCAGAGCACTTACCAGGATTATTTGCCGGAGAATGTATTAATAATGCAAATAGGCAAATTAAAAAGCAGAGCCCAGGCCTTCCTTTTCAGCGGCAGGTGGAAATAAAATCCCCTGCTTTTCTCATGGCAGAGCTCCTCGGATTTATAATCCATGAGGGCGCATGGCCTGGCTGCTTCTCCATCGTGTGGCTGCTCCACCAGCCCCAATCCCACCGGGATGTTTCCCTCCCTGCTGAGCTGTTTGGGTGGCTCCAATCCATGCAGGTCCTGGCAGCCAGAAATCCTCCTGCACACAGAGGACTTGGCCCAAGCTCTGGAATCACTCCTGGACAGGGTTCCTCATACCGGGACTGACATCCAGGGCTCAGAAAGCTCTTGGACCTTAAGCTCGAGCATCTCTGGAGTTTCAGGAACTCCTTCATGCCGCAGCATGGATTTAGCTCCTAAACTGAGCTCGGGGTCTCGCAGGGCCAAGCTGGCTGTGGGATGAGGAGAGGGGGCAGCTGGCTCCCCAAAACCCCCCCATCCTCGAGGCAGAGCTCTGCCAGCTCTGGTTATTCCCAGGTCCTTGGCTGGATACCCAGGAGCTGCAGCAGGGAACAAAACCACGATGAAATAGCTGTGAATTCCCAGCTTTTGACTGAGAAATGCAGTCCCTCACCTGCTCCTAAGGGGTGACACTCCAGCCCTGGTGTCCCTAATGTCCCACCGGTCCCAAGCCCTGCTCTGATCCCAAATCCTGCCCAGCCCTGTCCGAGCTGCCAGGTCCCGCTGGGGCAGGAGAGCCTCTGGCAGAGCAGGTAATTCCCAGCTGTGTCCACTCAGAGCATCCCAAATCCTTCCTGCCGGGACTGGGGCTCTGCCTCCCCCTCCTCAACAAATCTGCAGCTTTCCCTGCCCCGGGTTTTGTCCAAAATCCACGGAGACAGCACCTGAACAAGCAATATCCTCAGAGAAGTCATTCAAATTATCCCAATTTCCATGCAAAATCCTCCAGGATTTGATCTAGCCCTTCCCTGCTCTCCTTGCTTTTCCTCTGCTCATCATCTGCATTTTGTTTTTTTTTTTCCTTTCCTTTTAACATTTCCGTCTATTGCACAGTATTTACAAATAAAAGCGCATTGTAAATTATTTACAAAAAAAAAACAAAAAAAAAAGAGAAAAAAATAAGTTAAAAACATCAGTCCTGATGGCATAAAACCAATCTGTTTTCATTACTGAGATATGATGGCACTTACGATCACTTTAGTAAATGTAATGTAAAAAATAATTAATAATAATAATTAATAATGTGTACGCAAATTTAATATACATGGTCTCATGTAAGATAAATATTTGCCTTTTTTTCTAAAAGGTGTATGTATTCTGTAAGTGGAATAGTCTGTAGAAAGTTTCTATATGTTCTTAAAATGGCAATACATTCCAAAAAAAAAAGGTACTGTAAATATGTACAGCGTCCAACTGAATTTGGTAGTTTTGCCTGTAATTTTATTTGAACTCCAGTTTCTACACTTGCATCTTGCAATGTCTGTATGGTTATATCAGTGCAAAAAAAAAAGAAAAAAAATGCAGGTAAAAAGCACAGTCTGATGTAAAAACAGCAAAAAAACAAAAAACCTGAACAAAAAACCACACAAAAAACAAGAAAACAAAAAAAAAAAAAAGAAGAAAAATACTCAGTATTTGATGTTTGTGACCCTTATTGTAAATGACATCTGTACTGTGAATGAGAAGTTTTTACAAGTATAATATTGCCTTTACTACAGCTCAGATTGTCTGCTCAGTCTGGGCGTATTTTTAAAAAAACAGCATGTTGGAATAAATTTTAAAGTCCCAACATATCATTCCGTGTACCAGTGGCACTCTTTAATTCCCGTCTTATTTCCCTGGGAAACGATGGAGGCACCTCTGGAAAAATCCGGGTTCTGCTGCAGCCACCCCATCCCTGCTGAACCCCCAGGGCAGGGGAAGCGCTGCCCTCGTGGAAATGCCATAATTGTATTTTTTTTTCAGTTTTTCCTCTTTTTTTTCCCCGGTTTTTCCTCCTCACAGAGCTGAAGCCGTGAGCAAAGGATGCTCTGAGGGCCAGGCTGAATTCCCAGAATCCCAGACTGGTTTGGGTTGGAAAAGACCTTGAAGATCATCCAGTTCCAACTCCTGCTGTGGGCACGGACACCTCCCACTGGGGCAGGGTGCTCAGAGCCTCGTCCAGCCTGGCCCCGAGCACAACCTTTAGGAAAAAAAAACCAGGATAATTATAAAAAAGTCTGGAATTTCCCCCTGCCAATTGCTCTTCCCCAGGAACTGAGCTGCCCTCAGCCCACCCATTCCCTTGATACACCTGGAAACCCTTCTGGGCAGCTCCTGCCCTGCTCCCCTTCGCCCCATCAGCCCCAGGGCTTCAGAAACCAGGGCAGGGGAGGGAATTCCCATGGGATTTCTCCCTGTGATGTTCCAGCTGGGGCTGCAGAACCTGCTGCTCCCTGGCCGAACAGCAGCGCCCGTGGCCTGAATATTCGGAGTTCTCCAGCCCTGAATCCTGGGCTGGATGAGGGAGGTGAGGGCGGGCTGGGGGAGGCTGGTTGGTCCCCGTTAATCTCAGCAAAGCCCCATTGGTGCACGAAGAGCGGGGAGAGGCGCTGGGGACAAACCTCTGCCTTCCCCTCGCTGGGATCGGCTGGAGTCCCAGCAATAACTGCTTTTCAAGGAAGGAGCTTCACCCAGTTCACAGAACTCAGCCGCTCCGTGCCTCAGTTTCCCCAGCTATGGACAGCACCCACAAGGCCAGGAGCAAACTCCGGCCCAGCGGGGTCAGCAGGGCAGAGCTTTGGGTGCCACCAGGGCTTTCCCCGGGCCAGGAAGGCTGACAAAGCCCTGGGGGCCGTGCTCTGCACCCCCTGCTCCAGGGGCTCCCCACTCCTGCTGCTGTCCCTGATGCAGGAGAAGTGGATGGAGCATCCAAACAACCTGGGGAAATGTGTGAGAGGTGTGAAGATTCCCCGGTAACCCCTTGGATTTTCCTTTCTGGGGGTGGAAGGCAGCGAGCCCTGGCTGGAGGCAGTGGGATGGTGATGTTTGTCCCACTGCCAGCCCCTCCTGCCACGGAGTAGGGGAATAATTTTTCCTTTAAAAGAAAAAAAAATCATTTCTGCAATGCTTAAAACTGCTGGAGGCAGCCAGGGCTGCCTGAGAAGGCTGCAGTTAAACCCCGCTGAGCTCCCAAACCTGGAGCCAATTTGGGTCACACCGATCTCCAGAGCGGCTCCAATTAATCGGGTGTCCCAAGAAATTCCTTCCCCCGAAAGAGCCTTTGTTTTCCCGACACACAGAGCAGACATTTCCTGCCCTGGGAAGCCAAATGTGGGATCAAACTGCTCAGATTCCCTTGGCAGAGGTTCCAAGCTGGCTCCCCTGGGAAGTGCAGCCGTGTGGAGAAGGGAAGGAGGTGACAACGCTCTGGGAAATTCAAGCCTCTCTCTGGGAGGCTGAAATTCCTGCTGTTCTTTGGAAATACCCGAAACGGTCGTTCCTCCTCCCCAGGTTCAGCCTCCCAGCAGCTCGGGAGCTTCAGCTGGGAACCTGGGAGAAGGAATTCCTCTCATAACCAGGCCTTGATGTGCTTCACAGCCATTAAGGCACCTTCAGGAATCTTCAGTCTTTGAGCTCTCATGGGACTCTGGGGTGAAGAATCACAGAACCATGGAGTGGTTTGGATTGGAGGCACCTAAAGCCCATCCAGTGCCGCCCCTGCCATGGGCAGGGACACCTCCCACTGGCCCAGGCTGCTCCCAGGGACGAGGCAGCCACAGGTGCTCTGAAAAAGCTGCTCCTGGGGGGGTTTTAATCCATTGCCAGCCACAGGAGAAATGTCTTTGAGACCTAGGATTTGATGGATTTTCTGGAACACAGTCCAGTGCCCCCAGCGCCTTCAGGAGCAGCTCTGGCTGTGCCTGCGGGCCTGGTTCCCCTTGGAGAAGCCTGTCCTGAGCCACAGGGAACTTCTGGGACTCCTTAAGCTGGTCTGGTTTGATCCTGCCTGTACCTGGGCTGCTGCATGTTGGGTGGTGTCACACGGGGAGGGGAGGAGAGGGCTGAGAGGATTGGGGACCTGGCTCCGGGGATTTGGGGTCTCCACTGAGGAGAGGGCTGAGAGGATTGGGGACCTGGCTCCGGGGATTTGGGGTCTCCACTGAGGAGAAGGCTGAGAGGATTGGGGACCTGGCTCCGGGGATTTGGGGTCTCCACTGAGGAGAGGGCTGAGAGCTTCAGGGATTTGGCTCCGGGGATTTGGGTCCCCAGGGAGCTGTGGAGGAGGAGGGACGGCCGGGGATGTGCTGCACAGAGCAGCCAGGGACAGCTCCTCCTGTGCCCAGTGTCCAGCACCCCGTGCTGAGGGGACGCAGCCCCCGGCCCTCTGCCCGGGGCTCCCCTGGGCTCCTCCCCACCTCGGCCAGACGGTTCGGGGCCGGAGCTTCCTCCCGGGAGGAGCTGTTGGAGCTGGAAGGGCTGGCACGGCCGCCCGGGCTGGTGCTCGTCGTTATGACAACAGGAGGAGGCTGCTGAGAGCGGAGAACAGGGAGGGAGGGAGGAAAAGGGATCGGAGAACCAGAGAATCAGAGAAGCAGAGAATCAGAGAATCAGAGAGCTGTAGAATCAATCATTACAGCCGGAAAAGACCTCCAAGAGCATCAAATCCAACCTTCGGCCATCCCCAGTGAACCATCCCACAAAGTGCAGGATTTTGTCGGGTAGAAGGGGTCAGGCTGAGGGATGGGCTGGGCACGGGGCAGGGAGGGAGGACAGCCCCAGGATGGGGTTCAGGGTTGGGGCTGTGCCTTGCTCCTGACACTGCTGGGCACAAGAAGGGCCTGGCTGCGCCTGCAGGGCTGAGTCCCAGCAGCCCAAACATCCCCACGGGCGGGACCTGTGCAGGGGGCAAAAAATGAGAGAATAATGCCCAAAACAGCAGCCTGAGGGTTATTGCAGCAGATCCCTCCCGGGGAGTGCTGGCAGCCGAGCCATGACCTCATCCTCCTTACAGACAGGCAGCAGGAGCAAACCAAACCAAAATTGGGCAGGCAGCAAAACAAACCAAAAATCACCTGGGAACAAACCCTGTGTCCCGCTGCGGTCACCATGTCCCCTGCCAGCCTCAAAAGGGGCACAAAAAGCGAGGTGCAGGAGTTGCCAGGGGACTCCTGAGGTGTCAGGCCGTGCTTTTCATTTCGAACTGGTGTTTCCTAACACGTCCTTCTCCATAAATCCACAGCTCCTGAGCCCAGAGGAGGAAGTGGAAAGCTTGGCTTTCCTCGTTAGAAGGATGCGAGCAGCCGTATCCTCTGGTTTATGGGGGAAAGCCCGGAAGTGTGGCCCGGTGTGCCTGCCAGGAGGGATTAACACCCCTGCGAAATGCAGGAGTCTCCACTGCCTGCCTGGGGAAGCTGCTCACATCCCTGGGGAACTCTGGCAAAGGGAGAAAAAGCAGAGTTTTCAAGCCCTGACGAGGTAAAGGCTGGAGTAACCTGGCCTGCCTCCCCGGCTGACCCTGCTCTCCCAGCCGGGGTTATCCTGTGACCCCAAGTGATCCGCCAGCGAGGGAGGGGCGGGTTAAAGCCTCCCAGGTGCTTGAAAGGAGGCAACACCAGCCAGACTCTGCTTCTGTGCTCAGGAGCTTGGGGTCTGGGAGTCAAACCCATCCCAGACTGGAAGGACCCCTTGCCCTGCCCTTGGGACTCAATCAGGTAACCAGAACCCACCTTGAACTTAAAAAAAAGGTGAATTTGCTTTATTCTTCCTCAAATTCCAGCTCAGCTGCACAAAGGACACGGTTCCAGCAAGAGATGGCCGTGGGTGAGGGCACATCCATTGTTTTATTCACCTCAGCAGGTCTTTCCCCATTTTCGCTGCAAATTGCAGTTCAGGCCACAGCTACGCCCAAGCTGTTCAGCCCTAAAGGAGTGCAGCATTCCAGCTGAAATGTTTGGGTTAGGAGGTGAAATTCCAGACTCCCGGAGGGAGGGTTGGCTCCGTGGTCCCAGCATTCGGGTAAACCTTTGGTCCTGGGAGCGTGTGAGCACTGGGAATTCTCCCGTGGCACTGCTGGCTCCGGGTCGTTCACTCCCGCAGCGCTTTTTCCTCCCTTTTTTTCTGCTCCTGGAATCAGGTTGTTCACCGAGAATCCACATTTTTCCTCTATAAAAATAGGTTTCTAAGCATCGTGGCTGCGAAGAGAGCTGGAAACCATGAGCTTATCTTTCCTAACATATGGCAAAAATGAAGGCTGCGAAATGTGTTATTCCTTTAACCTCGTAACTTCGGAGACGCGGGGCCAGCAGGGCCCCGTGTGACACCGAGCTCCAGCAGAGATCTCCGGTTTTAAGATCTCTGTAACCCATTAGGGTGCAAATTTATGAAAGGAGCCGGGTTAGATAAAAACCAGGTGCTGTTTTAAGGTGAATGTTGTGCTCAAGGAAGGGATTTTCATATTTTTTTTACAAGCTCTGTGCCCGTGGCTTTTGGCCCGCGACGTGGGTGCTGCTGGGCTGTCACTCAGTGCCAGCTGGCAGGGGACAAGTGTGGGGAGAAGAGGAGATGAGGGTTATGGGGAAGGAAGCCAGGATGGAGGGATGGGTGGATGGATGGATGAGGGTATGCGGAGAAGCCTCTGGAATGCGGGTTTGTGTTGCTCAGTGGGAGAGCCCAACTTCTCGAGGCAGACACCGCACCGGTGGCTGAGGCTGTGTGAAATCCCAGCTGATCCTGCTCTGAAAACCCTCTCCCATCCCATTTCCCCGGCCTTCCTGACTCTCTGGGAATGTTTTCACAGTTATCACCCCTATTCTGAGCTCCTCCTTCAGGGCCAAACCCCTCAACTCCCAAACTCTTGCAGAGCACCAGGAGCTGGGGCTTTAAACCCTTCTCTCCCGGCCCAGGCTGCTCGAGCAGCAGCAGCAGCGATGGCTCTTGCTAACAGCAACCCCCTCTTCCAGGGCTTTATATCCCTGACTGGAGACCTAATAAGAGCTGAATTGGTTTGTGATTTAATGAGGCAACTTCAAAGCTGCTGTTTCCACACCTAATTCACTCGTCTGGACTAATAACGGCAATGGGTGGTGGTTTTTTTTTATTTTCCTCGCAATTTATTATTTACCCAGTTGCTTTACAGCTCCTAATTTGATAAGTGCAATAACCCAGGGGTACTGCTTCAGTGAGGAGGAGAAGCTGTGAAATGCAACAGTCTCAGCTTTGCTGGACACCTGAGGTCCCATTACGGCATTTTAAGCGCTTTATGACACTGGCAAGGAGGGGATGTGGAGCTCTGTGCCTCGCCAGGCAGCTTCGTTCCCAAAACGTGCCGGCGGCTGCTGGAAGGGGAGGATGGCAGCGCTGGATCTCCTGTGGATTTGTGTCCTGCAGCCCGGCCAGGTCTGAGCCCGGCTGACCAAGCCGTGGACATGGGTCAAGCCAAACTTGAGGACGGCAAAGCCCATCCCCTCCGGGCAGAGGTCCCATTTTTGGGCTCTCCTCTCTCTGCCTCCCCCTCCCAGGGATGTGCATGAGGGAGCAGTGACCTTGTCCCAGCCCAATTTCATCCTGGGGTTGCAGTGATGGCCACAAACGCGACTCTGCCCTCCGGGGGGACTTTTAGCGGTCCAGAGGAGTTTTTCTGGGCGGGACAGAAGTTTCCAGGATCCTCCCGGGGACGTGCAGACAGCTCTGGGGGTGAGGGAGGGACTCCCAAGTCCCCCCGTGCCCAGCACCAGGACAAATAGGAGCTCGCTGTGCCCTGGCACTGCCCTCAGAGCCGGGACACTGCTGGATCACCAAGAACGGCCCCTTTGCCTTTTTCCCACCTGAAGCATCCCTGAGGTCCTGCAGCTCCCTGCAGCTCCTTGGGTATTTTCCAGCCGTATCCTGGGGAGGAACCTGAGCCGAGCCGCCCCCCCGAGCTCCTCCTCAGCCGTGATTTCTCTGAGCTGCTGCGTTCAGAGCTGCTCGAAGCCCCATCCCCGTTCCCAACAACCCCTGTCCTTCCCCTTCCCTATTTCCCATCGTTTCAAAGCGCTTTTGCAGACATTAAAGAGCTGTTCCCCAGAACCCCAGAGGCTGCGGCTGAGCCGAGCCTGCTCTGAAATGTTCCTGCTGTTGCTGTGATACCGGCTGGGGGGGGGGGGGGGGGGG
>VZTD01002909.1:115620-130093 GCA_013397725.1 Rhagologus leucostigma
GGGGTGGGGTTAGGGTTAGGGGTTAGAGTTAGGGGTTAGAGTTAGGGGTTGGGATTAGGTTTGGGGTTGGGTTTAGGGTTAGGATTAGGGTTAGGGGTTAGAGGTTGGGGTTAGAGGCTGGGGTTAAGGGTAGGTTTAGAGTTAGGGATAGGGTTAAAGTTAGGGTTAGGGTTAGCGATGGGGTTAAGGTTAGGGGTTAGGGTTAGGGGTTAGAGGTTGGGGTTAGGGGCTGGGGTTAGAGGTTAGGGTTAAGGGTAGGTTTAGGGTTAGGGATAGGGTTAAGGTTAGGGGTTAGGGTTAGGATTGGGTTTAGGGTTAGGGGTTGGGCTTAGCTTTAGGGTTAGCGGATAGGTTCAGGGTTAGGTTTAACTTGCCACCATTAGGGTTAGGGTCTGGCTTAGGGTTTGTTTTTGGGTCTGGGTCAGGCTTAGGTGTTTGTGCACCCTCCAGCCTCTCTCAAGGGTGGGTTTGTGGGGCTGGTGTTGCTGAGAGATGGAGTTAAAATGAGATTTTAGGTATGAAACACGAAAAGATTGGCTTGGCAGGGCTGGCAGTGCTCGTGCCCGTCCCTCACAGCCCCATGGCAGGCAGGTGCTGTGGGCAAGGATTTCTCTTTAGGAGAAATTAATGATTTTCCTGGATCTCTAATGAATTGCCTGGGGAAGCTGTCGGCCACGCCAGGCACTGCCACCCTGCTGCCCAGCAGCCCCCCGGGCAGGGAGCATTCGGGGACACCGAGCAAGGGGCCAGGAGAGCACCGGGAGCCCCCACGGGATGGCACCGGCAGCAGGACAGCCTGGAGGTGTCCCCATTGCCCGGGAGAGGGGCTGGGAGCAGGGGGATGAGGGGGAGAATCATCCTGGGGAAGAAAAAACCCTCGTAGGCTCTGCTGGTCCCAGACATCCCCACGGACACCACAGAGAAGGGTTTGAGGCCAGCAGAAATGAAGGATTGGGGTTTGGGTCTTGCTGGATGTTCCCCACCCCGCAGCACACCGCAGGTTACCCTGGCGGGGTCTGCCCCTCCCAGCTGCCCTCGCCCCCAGCCCTGGCACGGAGCTGTGGGGCTGGGAAGCCCCCAGACCCTCTCCTCTTTGATAATTATGTTCCTTTAAGCAAACAGGGCCCTTTTCCGAGCTCCTTTTTGCCCAGCAGTGCCCTCTCCCTGTGCCAGCCTCTGGAGAAGTCCCCCACGTGCGGCACCTCAGCTGGGGGGTCAGGCTGGGGGCAGTGGGCAAGGGGAGGAGGAGGAGGAGGAGGAGGAGGAAGAGGAGGAGGAAGATGCTGTCCCTGTCCTAGAGCTCCATCACAGGGCAGCTCCCTGGCTCGAGCCACTGGTGGAAGGGTCACAACGAGATTTCTGTCACCCCACACGAGGCTGGGGGATGCTGGGGACACCATTCCAGTGCCACCCAAGACCAGGCTGTGGGGTGAGGGGGGCACCGTTTCAATGCCACCCCCTCCCTGTCTGGCTGAACCCCCCAACCAGAGCAGGGGTGGGGACAGCAGCAGCATTTTCAGGGCTTCCCCCCCTTCATCCCAGCAAATCCCTCCCTGGCCTTGGGGCCCGGGTTCCCACCAGGAAACCCCAAGAGCAGCACCCTCAGCCGCACCAGGGGAAGGAGAGCCCCCGGCCCCGGGACGCCCCCGGCCCCGGGACGCCCCCAGCCCCGCAGCAGCCGCCGCCGGCTCCATCAGCTGCGAGGGGAATGATGCGCGTCCTCCGAGTGCCATCTAGTGGGATTTCATCTGCCATCCGTGATTCCTTCAAAGAAAACACCCCCCTGCGTGTGCTTAGAAACGGATTTGCTGCACGTCCGAGAGGCGAACACGAACTAATTAATGCAAATTCTCCCTCTCGCTCGCTCTCCCGGCAGCTCCTTCCCAGCGGTGCTGCCGCAGCTCCCTCCTCGCACAACGTCTGCGATTTCCTGGCACCAGATCAATCTTGATTCGGAGGAAGAAAACATCGCAGGTTTTCAGCGGTGTTTAAAGGGCCCCGCAATTCAGGGGCACTGCGGGGTGGAGAAGTGCTGTAAGATCTTGATCTTATTGTGAAATCTAAATTCCCCGGTCGGATCCAGAGCGGGTTTCTCCAGGGACTCTGTGGGTTCCCCCGTGCTGGTGGCACTCCGCGGGACACTCGGGGAGGGTCTGGCTCCTTGCAGCTCATCCCTGCTCTGCTCTGCCTTCAACACCAACAGCAGGCAAAGCCCGGTCCCTGCGCTCCCGGTTATTCCAGCCTGGAGCCATCGGAGGGGACTGGGAAAGTCTCTCCAGTGCTTTCCTGGCCCGGCTGTGCCCGTGGGGGTCTCTGTGAGATGTGGGTGACACTGGGCTGCACCCACAGCTCCTGCTCGGAACTGCTGGGTCTGAGAGGGGGACACCAGCAGCAGGGACAGGAGGGGGCCAGGACTGGGAGAAACTGGGAGAAACACTCGTGTTCCCTTGGAGAAACCCACGGATGTGCCCCGGGCAGGTGCTCACACCCCTTGTGCTCGCTGTGACACTTTGTGACCTCAAGGAAGTGCAAATGTGCCCTTAAACAGGAATAAACCAGGAATAAACACGGACACTGTCTCGGTCTCTGTCCCTCCGTCACGCACAGCAACAGCTTTAGAAAATCTGGAATCATTTAAAACAATTAATTAAAGAATTTAATTCCGCATTTAAAATAATTAATAATTTATTAGTCCGTATAAAAATATGGACTAATAGGGTCCTGTGAGGGATTTGGGGCTGGGGAGGGCCAGCCCTGTGCTAAGGGTCTGGTTTGAAGCTGCCCGAGGCTCAGCCCTTCAGAGATAACCTGGGATGAGGATTTTCCTGGGATGCTCTGTCCTTCCCTTCCTTTCCCATCTGCATCCTCCCAGCCCTGCCCACCAGCAGCTGGTCCAACTCCACCTCCCAAATGCTCCAGCTGTGGGGCCAGCTGTTCTCCGCTGGCTGGGCAGAGAGCCCGGAGGAGGCTCCTCCGAGGAAATGCTGGAAAACGGATGCAGGAGATGCCCCTGGTGAGTGAGGGGTGACTCCCTCTGCATGAGTGACCCCCAGCCAGGTCACCCGCACTGGGAACACGAAGCAATGTTTGGAGCAGAATGCCAAAGAGCACTGAGGAGAGGCTGCAACTGCTGGAAAATCCTTAATTTAGAGAAGCGTTTGCTTACGTGGCAGAATAAAGGTGTGGCTGATCAGCCTGGAGAGGAGAAGGTTGTGGGGAGACCTCAGAGCACCTTCCAGGATCTCAAGGGGCTCCAAGGAACCTGGGGAGGGACTGTTCATCAGGAACTGCAGTGACAGGACAAAGGGGAATGGTTTCAAACACCAAAAAGGGGAAATGAAGGTTAAATATATGGAAGGAGTTATTCCCTGGGAGGGTGGGGAGGGGCTGGGCTGGAATTCCCAGAGCAGCTGGGGCTGCCCCTGGATCCCTGGCAATGTCCCAGGCCAGGTTGGATGGGGCTGGGAGCAGCCTGGGACAGTGGGAGGTGTCCCTGCCCAGGGTTTGGGTTGGATTAGACGACCTTTAAATGTCCCTTCCACCCCAAATCATTCTGAGATTCCTGAATCACATCTGCCACAGTACCAGTGTTGTGGTACTGGTTTATCCTGAAGTCTTAAAAATCAGGGAAAAAAATCATCAGCTGATCAAAATTAATTGCTCAAAATTAACCCTGAACTGACATTTTCTTTCGGAATGAAATGGGAAAGGAGGAGCTGCCAGAGCGGTGTCGTTTCTGCTGCTTTTGTGGGCCCAGCGAGTCTCTCTGTCACAGCCAGTCCTAGAGAGCATTAATCATATTTTACTCACTCCTTACTCAAATCGCCACCCACGAACGCCGCGTGTGAGCCCTGAGAAGGTGAAGGGATCGATACCGAGCTCTGTGCCCACGTTTATTTGCACTCTCATCACCAGGGGACCCAAACAGCGCCGAATCTGTGTCACTGCCACTCCCAGGAGCTGCACGGCCCTGGGTGTGCCTGGGATGCACCTGGGGAATGCTCTAGGGGTGGATCCAGGTCTCCATGAGTTGTGTCCTCCATGGAATTTCCCCCTCCTGCCCAGGATGGCCCCACGCAATCCAGGGAGAGAAAGGAGAAAGGCTCCATTGGACCCCCACCCCTGCCCCAGGCCTGGATTCCCCGGTGGGATCCCCGGCTTTGGGAACATTCAGCTTGGCTCTGGCTCCTGTCTCCGCACTCTTGGCTGCTGCTGGGCTCCCTTGTTCGCTGTCATTAATCCTCGGGTGGTCCTGGAGCCCGAGGAGCCTCCCTGGGGAAAGGCCCCGTGTTCGTTCCCGGGATCAGCCCGCGGCTCCGCACAGGCGTGTGCAAACCCTAACCCTTTGCTCCTGTTTCTCTTGCGGGGGAAGAAGGGAGAAGGTGTTTAATTGATCCCAAACAAGTTCCCCTTCTCAGTGATAACGAGACCGGGGAGCACGGCCCCGTCCCGCAGGTGGGAGTCACCCCTGTCCCAAATTATCCTGCCTGGTCCCAAAGTTACACCAGGAGCAACCGCTCAGTGCAACGCCACAATCCAAGGGAAAACATCCTCCTGCTGATGTTCCTCTCGGGATTAAGGACTTCCTGGAGCCCTCCATCCATCCCTGCTGGGCCCACAGCCACCGCCGTGGTTCCCCCAGGAGAGCTGGGTTGTGGGTTGGGTTTATATTCGAGGCTGGCTCAGGCTGTTGGGCACGGGCCATAACCCAAGAGCGTTTATCTAAACCAGATCCCAGCTTGGACCGCTCTGCTCCCCAGAGACCTCGGCCACAGCCAACATGGAAGCAGCAAAGGGGCCTCTTTGGGGATTTGGCCCAAGCAGAGTCAGAGCTGCTGGTGGTGGTCCAAGAATTGTGATTGAATCTGCCAACAACCCCCCCCAGCACTGCGAGGGGCTGGGGCTGGCCCGGAGTGTGAAACCTCACCCCAGGGGCCTCCTGATGCTGGGAACTCTTGGCTCTGCACCTGGAACCAGCGCTGGGACGGGAATACGGGGATGGGGCCCTGCCTGGGACCAGCTGCTGGCATCTGCTCCCGTGTGGGACAGCAGGGCACCCAGAGGGGACCTGCAGGGACACAGCAGAGCACCCAGAGGGGATTTACAGAGAGCAGGGACACAGCAGGGCACCCAGAGGGGATTTACAGAGAGCAGGGACACAGCAGGGCACCCAGAGGGGACCTGCAGGGAACAGGGACTCCCCTGGCTTTGCCTCTGTGTGACACAACCTCCCTTCACCCTTGGGATCACTGGCTGGACAGAGCCCCCAGACCTCCAGAGAGCAGCAGAACAACATCACCAGAGGAGGGTGAGAACCCCCATGGCCCTTCTGCATCCTCAGGACCTTGTGAGTCCGAAGGAGTGCTGGGAACAGGGTGTGACAGGTACTTGGGGCTCCAAACTCAGCACAGGGTGGCTTTGCAGCTCTTTTGGGTGCCACAGATGACCCAGAGAAGGTGCCTGGTGTCCCCTGACTGAGGTGGGGTGAGGGAATGGGGCACTGGGCCTGGGTTCACTGGTTCCAGTGACTTCCTTGGCTCATCCCTGCTCCACCCCAGCTGCTGCTGCACGTGTTGCCTCTCCAAAGCACAGGAAGGAAGGAGCTTCACCTGAGGGCTGCCTGGCTGAGGGAACGGAGCAGCTCAGAGGGAAAAGAGCCGGTGTTGATCTGTGCCAAGTGGGAATGTTTATGGGTACAAGCAGGCTCCGGACATGGGGTCATTTTCCCCAGCCTCCCCTGGGACCTGGTGAGCTCCACGGTGCTGCTGGAACAGCCTCTGCCATGCTGCTCTGGTGCCAGTCCGAAATCCAGGGAAAAAGACCCAGAAAATGAACCAAAATGCTGAAAACCCTCTGACTGATTGGCACGGGCAGAAGTCTCACCACTTCCCTCCAGGGCAGTTTTGCCAGACTGCTTCCCTCCTCGCAGATGGATGGGGACAGCGCTTGGAATCTGCCCGGCTTTCCACGGAGCGTTCGCTGGAGCTCCGCTGCTGTCCCGAGGCCGTGCCGCCCTGCAGAGCCCACGCTGCCACCCGGAATGTTTATGGGTACAAGCAGGCTCCGGACACGGGGTCATTTTCCCCAGCCTCCCCTGGGACCTGGTGAGCTCCACTTTGGAACATCCTCTGCCGTGCTGCTCTGGTGCCAGTCGGACATCCAGGGAAAAGAGACCCGGAAAATGAACCAAAACGCTGAAAACCCTCTGACAGAAGCCTCGCCGCTTCCCCCCAGCACAATTTTGCCCGTCTGCCACTGCTTCCCTCCTCGCAGATGGATGGGGACAGCGCTTGGAATCTGCCCGGCTTTCCACGGAGCGTTCGCTGGAGCTCCGCTGCTGTCCCGAGGCCGTGCCGCCCTGCGGAGCCCACGCTGCCGCCGGGAGCTGGGGCAGTTCCAGGCTCTTTTGGGCTGCCTTGCATCACCGGCACGGAGCAGGCAAGCACGGAGCGTGTCATGGAGCGGGGAACGTGAGCAGGGCGAGAGCTGCGCCGCCGGGGAGTGAGGCAGCAGCTATTTATAGCCGGCAGATCGCTAATAACTGGCACGGGGAAGCTCCGTGCGGCTCGTTCACACCTCCCACAGCGGAGACAAAGCCGCTGCGAGTGAAGCGCTGCCAGCCCGCTGCCACCCGAGCCAGGCTCCCGGCCCCGGCTGATGCCTGAGGATTTTAGCTTTTGTATTTTTCTTAATTTTTGTATCTTTCTTATTTTTTCTTTTGTATTTTTTTATATGACTTATATTTATCTTCGTATTTTTCTTACATATTTTTTATATAACTTCCATTTTTCTTTATATTTTTCTTACATATTTTTTAATATAACTTATATTTTTCTTCCTATTTTTCTTACATATTTTTTAATATAACTTCTATTTTTCTTTATATTTTTCTTACATATTTTTTAATATAACTTATATTTTTCTTCNATAAATTATATTTTTATATTTTTCTTATATATTTTTATACATTTCATTTATTATAAACTATATTTTAAAATATTTTTTATTTTTTATATATTTTTTATATATTCATATATCTTGCAGTTTTTTAGTGTATCGTTCTAAATTCCCTATAGACTTCTAGCTGCTGTTCTCCCGTCTTGGTCAGACAAACTCCCTCTCTAGGCCTGAAAAATCAAGGACACCTCACTGCCTCAGGCCCCGAGAAATGTAAACAGTGAGTTGAGGGGGAGCAAACTTGGGGTAAATTACCTCGTTACCTGAAGCTGTAATTGGAGGATTAACCCCCGATATGCAAAGGGACCAAATTTATAAAACTATGAAAAACCCGGGACCCCGTCGTCCATTTTGGGTGTAGCCCCCAGGGCTTTGACTGCCCTGACGTACCTGAGGGCCCTTCAATAAATACAACCCCGCTTTTCATTCTCTTTGTTTCGTCCGGCCTCTGTTTTTAGGCAGCCCCATGAAGGCATCACAGCCTCCTGTGGCTCCGCCACCCCGAGCACGTCCAGGGATCCACAGCCCGGTGGCCCCGCGAGGAACCGACGGACCGAGGTGGTGCCGGCGCTGCTGAGCTCAGCACCCACCCCCCACAGCCCCGAGACCCCAAATCCTCCCCGGGCTGATCGTCACCTTCAGTGTTGTGGCTCCTTTCCCTGCTCAGCCTCCCCTGACCGCAGCTGCACAGGAGCCGAAGGCTGAACGGGTTCTCTGACGTCAAAAATGGACACGTTGGAGTGGTTTTTTTTCTCATGGCAGTGATTTAATTGCTGGGTAAATAAACTTTTAAAAGTTGTGTGTTCTGTCAGCTTTGCGCGGTTGCTCAGCAGTCAGTGAATGAATGGGACACGAGAGTGAATGGCCCCACCTGAGTTTCATCCACGCCCTGACCTCCCCGGGACCCCTGGAATTGTCATGGCAAGGCTCACACTGGGGATTATATCAGGGGTGACAAAGGTGTGGCATCTTCCCCCTGAAGGGACCCTAAAGATCACCCAGTGCCCCCCCTGCCATGGCAGGGACACCTCCCACTGTCCCAGGCTGCTCCCAGCCCCAATGTCCAGCCTGGCCTTGGGCACTGCCAGGGATCCAGGGGCAGCCACAGCTGCTCTGGGAATTCCAGCCCAGCCCCTCCCCACCCTCCCAGGGAACAATTCCTGCCCAAGATCCCACCCAAATCTCCCCTTCTCCAATTTGAAGGAATTCCCTGTGTCCTGTCCCTCCAGGCCTTGTCCCCAGTCCCTCTCCAGCTCTCCTGGAGCCCCTTCAGGCCCTGCAAGGGGCTCTGAGCTCTCCCTGGAGCCTTCTCCTCTCAGGTGAGCACCCCCAGCTCTCCCAGGCTGTCAGGTTGCTGATTCAGGTGTCTGATCCAAGCGCTGCCCTCTGGAAACTTCCCTGCCTCCCTCAGGGATTCTCAGGAGAGACACAGCCTGGAGTGACCCAGGAGGGACAGGCCAGCTCTGATGTCCCCGTGATAAATCCTGTCACAGCTGTGGTGTGGCTGCCAAGAGGGCAGGGAGAGCTGGGCTGGGCACAGGGCAGGTGCCACTGGGATCTCCTCGAGTCTGGGATGATTAATCACGGAATCCTGGAATCACTGAGGCTGGGAAAACCCTCCCAGACCATTGAGTCCAACCATTCCCCCAGTATTTCAAAGCCACCCCTGTCCCCAGGTGCCACATCTATGAGTTCTTTGAACACTTCCAGGGCTGATGATCCCATCACTGCCCCGAGCAGCTGTGCCAGGGCTGGACAACCTTTTCTGTGAAGAAACCTTTCCTAAAATACCTCATAATCTACTCAGAGCTCGTTTTCCAGCCCCTGCTTGGGAAGGTTGGATGGTTCCAACCCCTCCAAGGCAAGATGATGCCGTGCGGCTGCAGGACGAGCGTGGTTTGACCCCTGGGAGGCAGCTGGGGTTGAGGGCGTGGGAGTGCTCTGTGTGGAGGGGACTGAAATCTCCTCTCCCCTGTTTCCCCCGGTCCGTGGCTCCGTGTCACCCTGGGGGAGCCACTCAGGCTGCGTTTGTGGCTGTCACAGGTCACCCTTTCCCTGCCCCCGGCGTGGCTGAGCTCTGTCCAGCAGCGCTGGGCCTTGTTTGGCCACAATTCCTGTGAGGTGCTGAGTTAGGGACGGCTGAGGTGGTGCCAGCCCAGGCACAGCTGAGAGGAGACAACAGCAGGGAGAGCTCAGAGCCCCTTGCAGGGCCTGAAGGGGCTCCAGGAGAGCTGCAGAGGGACTGGGGACATGAAGGGACAGGACCCAGGGAATGGCTTCCCGCTGCCAGAGGGCAGGGCTGGGTGGGATACTGGGCAGGAATTGTTCCCTGGGAGGGTGGGGAGGGGCTGGGCTGGAATTCCCAGAGCAGCTGTGGCTGCCCCTGGATCCCTGGCAGTGCCCAGGGATTGAGAGCAAAGCTGCAGAGAGGGAAGAGCTGGCAGAGACAAACCTGAGACCTGCCCAGAGCGCAGAGGTGTGGGGCTGGAGCCACTCCCAGGGAGGCTGGACGTTGCTCCCTCTGCCCCTTTGCTGGAGCAGTTTCCACATCCTGGAGGATTATTTGGGGTTTCAGCTGCACTGTGCCCTTTCTCCTGGTCCCTCGCCCTTCCACACCCGACTGGCCAGGCTGAGGAGCCGATTGGGATCATGGCCAGCGGAACAGAGCAGGACCAGATTCCAGGGAATGGGATCGTGGCCAGGGGAGCAGAGCAGGACCAGATCCCAGGGCAGGACTGTCCCAGCAGCAGGCTGGAGTGAGGAGCAAAGCAAACACTGAACACGCATTTATGAGACCCCCCCAAGGGGCTTCTGCCTCCTTGGGGCATCCCCTGGGGATTGATATTGATCTTCCTGAGATTCCTTCAGCTCTTCTGAGCTTCTCATTACCCCGGGGAGACTTGGACTGGGGCGGGTCCTGTTTCTTGTCCTCCCAAGAATTCCCCCCTGCTCTACTCCAGCGAGCGGCATCTGGAGGCACCAGGGCTGATTTATTCCCCAGGGTTTGCATTCCAGAGGCCAGGGAAGCCCCACAGGGTGCCCACGTGAGCCTGGAACACCTGCAGAAAATGCCTTTCACTGTGGGGTGGCTGCTGGAAGGGGGAAATGTGACATTTCCAGAGAGCCGTGGCAAGGGCACCAGCCCGGAAATGCTCTCCCCAGGCTGGAGAGCGATCCGGGCTTGGGATTCATGGCATCACAGACTGGTTCGGGTTGGGCGGGACCTTAGAGGTTATCTCGTTCCAACCCTCTGCCATGGACAGGGACGAATTCATCCACCTGAGTGTGCGTTTTGGAAAATCAGGTGTTCACACCCAAAATACTCAGCCTGTGCCTCGGCGGTGGGCAGGAGACACCGTCAGAGGGGTCTGGGGAAGCCTTTCCCAGCCCCATCCAGGGATTCCCCACCTCTCCTGCCAAAGGATAACACCCAGCCTCCCTGACCTTCCCGTGAATGAAGCCAAGGAACCTTCCCTGAGAGCAGGGAAGGATCGGGAATTCAGGAACGCCGCTCACCGGGGCGCAGCAGCCACAGCAAAGCCAACAGCGAAGGCTCCCTGCACGGGGCTTCGTCCGCTTCGAAACGGGGACAAGGTGGAGTGAGGAGAAGAATCAAACTGAGATTTGCCGCTCTGGGCAAGGCTGAAGCTGGGCAGGGATGGTTAAAACAGCGCCCTTTGTCATCAATGAACGGGAATGGAATCACCAGTTCTTTCTCTTCTCCACTGAAATTTGGCTTTCACAAGGAGTGAAACGGTGCGGCCAGCAGGACCAGGGCAGTCACTCTTCCCCTGTGCTCGGCACTGGCGAGGCCGCACCTCGAGTGCTGTGTCCAGTTCTGGCCCCTCAGTTCAGGAAGGACTTGGAGACGCTTGAGTGTGTCCAAAGGAGGGCGACAAGGCTGGTGAGGGGCTTGGAACGCAAGCCCTGTGAGGAACGGCTGAGGGAGCTGGGGTTGTTCAGCCTGGAGAAAAGGAGACTCAGAGGTGACCTCATCACTGTCACTGTTGTACCACGAACGGTGAGAAATGACACGACCAAGATCCGGAGAAAATGGCTTATTTAATTAATTATAAATCGATTTTTATAACTTGGGTCGCCAGCATGGCATGAAGTCATTGGTTCTTTGACCCACCACCTCTCAGAATGATTGCTGGGGGCCCTTTAAAAATATTTTCTTCAGAATACGGAAACAATTCTGCTGAATAACAACAGGTGCAAGATAGAGAGTTAGTTTACAAAATCCCGTAGCAGTGTTTTTCATAGCTTTCGTGAGAAACACAGAGCTCTCACAGAATGCTGCAGAAAACTGGAAAATTTCTCTGCTGAAGCTTTTCAGTGTCCACACATCACTCTCTACACCTCCCTGAAAGGTGGCTGTAGTTAGGTGGGGGGTCAGGCTCTTTCTCCAGGCAGCAGCTGACAGAACGAGAGGACACAGTCCCAAGCTGAGCCAAGGGAAATTTAGGTTGGATGTTAGGAAGAAGATTTTTATGGAAAGAGCGATAAAGTTCTGGAACCGTCTGCCCGGGGAGGTGGTGGAGTCACCATCCCTGGATGTGTTTAAAAAAGGTTGGATGTGGCACTCAGTGCCATGGTTTAGCTGAGGTGGTGTTAGGGCATGGGTGGGACTCGGCGATCCTGAAGGTCTCTTCCAACCTGGCGATTCTGTGATTCTGAGTTTTTCGGCGGTTGTGTCGCTTGTGAGTCCAGATCCTCATCTCTGGCACCCCGAGTAGGACTCTGACACACATTTCCACAGAAATGAGCCATCACATTTTTGGTCAAAACCTTGGATGGCCTTGGAGGTATTTTCCATCTTTAACGATTCTGTGGATCCGTGATTCTGTCCTACCAAGGAGCCGAGGCACTGCTGGAGGCAGAACTGTTCCCTGGTGAGGAAAGGCACCGGGAGCAGGCTGGGTTTGGGCATTCCAGGCTGTGGGAATGGCTCTCAGGTGGCTCCCAGGGCCTTGGGAGCACCTCAGCCTCCTTGCTGCCACCGGGACTGGTCACAACGATTCACGGTCTGTGCAGAGAACAGGTACAAACCTCTAAGGACACAAAGGTCAGTGCCCATCCCTGCTTTGGTGACGTTTCCATGTGGCAGCCCCACCCCTGAGCCCTGTGGGACAGGGCAGCGTCACCGTCACCCCTGGGACAGGCCAGAGGTGACACTCAGTGATTCCCTGGGCAGTCTTTACTGATAACAGCAGAGATAATGGGGAATAAACCCCAGCTAGGCCCATTCCCAACCTGGAGTGGGTTTTGCAGGGACTGCAGGACAGCATCCCCCAGGGACTGGTGCCCTTTTAGGAGCCAAGCCTGGTTTGTCACCGACTCTTTGTGACAACAGCAAGCAGAGCCTGAAGTCACAGCTGTGACAGCAGTGTCCCCAGGCACCCCACGCTGCAGGAACAGGACTCCTCACATCCTCCCCTGCTGCCCATGGTGATGCCTTGGGTTTTAACTTTTATATTTTTTGAATCCTGCACTGCCTGGTGTGTGACTCTGCAGTTTCCTGTGGCCTGTTAGCTGCTGTTCTCTCCTGCTGGTGGGACACAACAAACCTCTCTGGGTTTGCTCTCCAAGGACACCCAGACTGTCCTAGGCCCAAGATGTGTAAACCAACATCTGAAGAGGAGAGACAAACTTGGGGTAATTACATCATTAATTGAAGTTTTAATTGGAGAATTAACCCTGATACGCAAATGGACCCAACTTATAAAGGTGTGAAGAACTCGTGACCCGGGGTCCATCCTGGGTGTTGCCTTGGGCCTGCCCAGGGTGCACCTTTGAGGGCCCTTCAAATAAACACCTGCCGTTATTCCCTTATTCCTGTCTAGCCTCTGTTTTTAGGTGGCCACTTCAAGGCGTCAATGGCACTGAGAGAAATCCCTCACCAGCCCCAGCCCTCTGCAACCCACAGGGATCACCCGGGCCTGGGAGCAGGTTCCTGACAGAGCACTCACCTTCGCTTTGCAGTATTCAGGTTAAAATCTGTTCCCCAGAGCTCTGGATCTCCTCGGGGTGGGGTGGGAGGCTCCACGTTCCTGGGAGGCAGAGGGTTTGGTCCATCCCTGCAGGGACCTGGCCAGGGAGCTCACCGCCTGATTTCCTGAGCTCAGCAGATCCCCGGGGAAGATGCGCAGGGTTCCACAGCCTCCCTCAGCCGCTTGGTGGAAATTCTGCTCTTTAGAATCTCCAAAGGTTAAGGTTGGAAAAGCCCCCCGAGACCATCACCCCGTGTTCCCCATCAGACCCCGTCCTCGAGTGCAACATCCGCTTGGTGTTTGAACTCTTCCAGGGGTGGAGACTCCCCCACGGCCCTGGGCAGCTGTGCCAATGCTTTGCTGACCTTGCTGAGAAGAAATTTTCCCGAATATCCAATTTAAACCTCCCCATGGCACAGCCTGAGGCTGTTTCTTCTCATCCTGGTACTTGTTACCTGTGAGAAGAGACCCCCCCGGCTGCCCCCTCCTGTCAGGGAGTTGTGCAGAGCCACAAGGGCCCCCCTGAGCCTCCTTTTCTCCAGGCTGAGCCCCTTTCCCAGCTCCCTCAGGAATTCTCCAGCCCCTTCCCAGCTCCGTTCCCTGCCCTGGACACCCTCCAGCCCCTCCGTGCCCTCTGTGTTTCAAACACAGGACAAGGGACTTGGTGAGGGGCTGTTTTCCATCTTGAGGAAGCAACTCGGGGCTTCCAAGGCTCCCGTGAGCACCTGGTGACCAGAAGGGGAATTCTCATCCCTGAGAGCGGAATAAAACACAGGAGAGGAGAAGCTGCAGCACTCCCTGGCTGTGCTGCTCACCTGGGCCGCCCGCAGAGTCTGCACCTCCACACCTGTTTGCTAAAGCCCCTCTCCAGAGCCTTCCTCCTCCTCCTCCTCCTCCTTCTCCTCCTGGGAGCACCTGAGGGTCCGGCCAAGCCCTGGGCAGGGTTTGCTCCCCTCGGTGATCCGTGTTCAGTGGATGTGCCAGGCATCCACACAGCCACAGGTGAGTGCAGCACCCCTCAGGTGAGTACAGAACCCCACAGGTGAGTGCAGTGTCCCACAGGTGAGTACAGAAACCCTCAGGGGAGTGGAACACCCCACAGGTGAATACAACACCCCTCAGGTGAGTACAGAACCCCACAGGTGAGTACAACACCCCACAAATGAGTGCAGCACCCCTCAGGTGAGTGCAGAACCCCTCAGGTGAGTGCAGCACCCTACAGGTGAGTACAGAACCCCACAGGTGAGTACAGAGCCCCTCAAATGAGTGAAGCACCCCACAGGTGAATACAACACCCCATAGGTGAATAGAACACCCCACAGGTGAGTGCAGAACCCCACAGGTGAGTACAGAACCTCACAGGTGAGTACAGAACTCCACTGGTGAGCGCTGCACCCCACAGGTGAGTCACAGAACCCCACAAGTGAGTACAGAACCCCTCAGGTGAATATAGCAGCCCACAGGTGAGTGCAGCACCCCTCAGGTGAGTACAGAACCCCACAGGTGAGTGCAGTGTCCCACAG
>VZTD01002909.1:138565-149112 GCA_013397725.1 Rhagologus leucostigma
CCTTCCCGAACCTTCCCGAACCTTCCCGAACCTTCCCGAACCTTCCCGAACCTTCCCTTCCCGAACCTTCCCGAACCTTCCCCCTTTTCCCTTCCCCAGCATTTTCCCATTGGGAAATCGAGACAGTGAATATTAAAACGCAGCCCCTTGGGCTGAATCCCAACCACAGGCAGTGTTGATAAACATCCTTTACAAACCAATCCTTCCCAATCCTCTCCAAACAATCCCTCTGATTGTTCTGAAACCGCCAAACCAGCAGCAGAGGTCACAAAATCAACCATTGTTATGAATTTTGCAACACCTCCCATCAGTTTTGGAACGGGCTGTGCCGCTGTTGGGTTTAAATTTAGATCTCAAACTGCAACACTTGTTTTTATATGCTAAAATGTTGGTTTAGATATGAAAAAGCTTCAATTTTTGCTGACAATAACACATTTCTGTGACCTGAGATAAAACTGCTCGCGAGATTATTTTTGCTACAGTACGAAATTCCAAATAGTTTGACGTCATTTTAGGCCGGAGTAGAAAATCGCAGACTTTCCAGCGGAGCAGAAAATCGGGTTGCTCCCCTCAGCTTTGATCCCTCTGGACTTGGAGTCAAACCCCCAGAGCTCCAGCCGGGAAGAATGGAATTTCGTGGCAAACTGGTTAACCAGTAACCGAAATTACAGCTCCACCTGGCCAAGGGCAGAGACATCCAGCAGAAGACGCTGCCCAGACTGATCCCGTGCCAAGCCCTCCTCGGGATTCCTCAGCACCTAATTACTCCCACTTTAATTAAACTTTCTCGTACAACTTTCCTTGTTTCCTTCCCCAGCTGATCTGCTGCTGGAGCCTCTCACCTCCTCCCAAACAGAGCTGGATGGAAATTATGACCTTCTTGGTTTGCTGGAGATGTTTTTGTAGTTTTGGGTGGTTTTTTTCCTCCAAAGTGAGTGTTTCTGACTTCTTCTAAAAACGAGATGTTTTGGAAAGTTGCAAGTCTGATTAAAATGTGGTATTTTGACGGGAGAAATTTTTTGTTCCACTACGACTTTGAGTCCCTGAGTAAAGACAGTGAAACAAATCCAATCATTTTGCAACAAACTGCAAGACTGAGAGCTGGAATAACCGAACTGAAGCTAAAAAAAAATTCAAAAATTTAGGAGTTCATTTCTTCTCCAGCCCTAATTTACGGGGGAAAGCAAGATACTCTCAGTGCTCATCATTTTCAGTGTTTCAGCATCAGCACTTTTCCTCGGAAAACCTTTGTAACCCGCTTGGGTGCTGCCGTGGATTTGCACATTGTTCAGAACAATGGGATCCGTCCCGCGGGCGGCACAATCAATGCAGCGATGCGCCAATAAACCATATCAATAATTAATAATTAACCCCCTACTGAGGTGCTGAGGTGTAAAGGGCAGACACTTGCATTGTGTTTGTTTTCCTTGCTTTTCTCCCAGGTTTATGTCACCATCCAGAGGGACTTTGGCAGGCTGGGGAGGGGGGCCCGGGAGAGCCTCGCGGGGTTCGCGAAGGCCAAGTGCAAGGTCCTGCACCTGGGGAATCCCGAGGGCGAGCAGGGGCCGGGTGAACAGATCGAAACCAGCCTCGGGGGGAAGGAATTGGGGATTTTTGTGGGTTAAAAGCTCAGCAGTGAAGGTTTGCAGCCCCAAAACCCCCCCAGTGTCCTGGGCTGCATCAAAGGAATCCTGACCAGCAGGTTGGAGGGGGGATTCTCCCACTCTGCTCCTCTCAAGTGATTCCCCACCTGCAGAGCTGCCCCCAGCCCTGGGGATTCCAACATCAGGAGGACCTGGAGCTGCTGGAGAGAGTCCAGAGGAAGCCACGGAGCTGCTCCAGGGCTGGAGCCCCTCTGGAGCCAGGCTGGGAGAGCTGGGGGTGCTCACCTGGAGAGGAGAAGGCTCCAGGGAGAGCTCAGAGCCCCTTGCAGGGCCTGAAGGGGCTCCAGGAGAGCTGGAGAGGGACTGGGGACAAGGCCTGGAGGGACAGGACACAGGGAATGGTCTTTAAGCTGACAGAGAATGGATTTAGATGGGATATTGGGAAGGAATTCCTCCCTGGGAGGGTGGTGGGCTGGAATTCCCAGAGCAGCTGTGGCTGCCCCTGGATCCCTGGCAGTGCCCAAGGCCAGGCTGGACATTGGGGCTGGGAGCAGCCTGGGACAGTGGGAGGTGTCCCTGCCATGGCAGGGGTGGGATGGGATGGGATTTAGGTTCCCTTCCCACCCAAACCATTCCTGGATTCTGGGATTCTCTCTTTAACTTCCGCCTTGTTCTCTGCAGGAATTTCTGTCTCTGACTGATTCTTGCAGCTCCCTCACCCCAGCTCGCCCCACGCATCTCCCCTATAAAAGTATCACCTGGAAGGAGAGCTCAGGAACGGATTTAAGCTGCTGAACATTTCCAAACTGATCGCTTGAAGTCGCTTCACGTGCTGGAATCTGCTCTGCTTCCCATTGCTGTGCCTGAACCTGGAGCACCTCGAGAGCTGCAGGAAGGGGGATCCGTGCCTGTCCCACCGGGCTTGTCCCAGCTGGAATCAGCCCTGTTGCACAAGCTGCTCTCCTGCACTTGCCGCAGAGGCTGGGGCTCAGAAAGCCCCGAGAGCCGGGAGACAGCTCCAGGTGGTGATTAATTGCATGACACCTATTGTAATTATGAATTCCAGGTCACTCATCGTGCTGGAAAGCTGAAGGAGCTCAGCCATCAGGGTGGAGTGAAGGCAGACATCCCTGTTAGAGTGTTCCAGTGAACACTCAACGCACGAGGAATGTCTCCACGGGGCTGTTTAAACACACTCTGCACTTTGCTTTTCTTGCCTTTTGGGCACACAAATTGTGTGATCAGGCAGGCACACGGGACTGACTGTGGCTGGCATTCACTTAATTAAAAAACTCCTTTCCTGACTGCAGATATTCCCTTTTGCATCCACAGAGAAAGGGTGAAACATGCTCTGCTTCCCAGGTAGTGAGGAAAGGAGCCTTTGGAGTCCTGACATTTTTGAAAATCCTCAGTGGATTTCTTGGTGTGGAGGAGCTGCAAGATTTTGGCAGTGTTTGTTTCTCTCTGCAGGAGCTCCCGGAGCAGCATGGAAAGGTGTCATCGGGAGCACATTTATTATTTTATTATGCTTTTAAAATCGCTGTAAAGCCAGAGCAGGTCTGTGGCCTGTGGCAGTCGCCAGCAGAAGGCAGTGCCGTGAGGGACCGGGTTTGGCTGCTCCCAAAGGATTTACCCAGGTCTAACAGAACAGCAGAGCCCTACACGAAGCTGAATGTGCTGATCACACATCCATACGTTCCCAATATTCCCATTTTATCCGCTGCCTCCCCGGGTTTAATTCAGCCTTGCCTCCCAGAGGCACATCTTGCCTCCCCCTCTTTTATCTGACTCAAAGCCTGGTCACTGCTGTAAATTTAATGACATTTGTGTTCCAGGGTCAGGATCACCTCACGCTGCAGACAGGCAGCTCAGGACCTTTCAAAGCCTTTGGAGACATTCATTGGGGTTTTTTTCCCTTCCAGACCCCTCAGATCACACCTCTCTGTCCCTGCCTGGAGTTCCCTGCCTGACAGACATCCCAGGGCATCCCATTGGTGCCAGGATTCCAGGAGCACCAAACACGCCCTGATCGGTGGCTTCTGAGAGCTCCAGTCAAAGGGCAAAGCCCTGCAGAAAGGAACGGGATTTGCTTCCGTTCCTGTCCTTCCCTTTTCCTGTCTCAGAGCTACTCCTGGGTGCTGGAATTCAAATTCTCAGGCAGGAAAGTGCCACCAGGTCCTACAGGACAGCACCTCCGGCTTTGTCCCTTCTGCCAGCAGAGCAGAACTGGATAATCCATCCCTGTGGAACAGAGCTGGATAATCCATCCCTGCAGTGCAGAACCGGGATAATCCGTCCTGGCAGAACTGGGATAATCCATCCTGGCAGAAGAGAACTGGGATAATCCATCCCTGGAGAACAGAACTGGGATGATCCATCCCTGCAGTGCACAACTGGGATGATCCATCCCTGCAGTGCACAACTGGGAAAACCCATCCCTGCAGAGCAGAACTGGGATAATCTATCCCTGCTGTGCAGAACTGGATAATCCATCCCTGTGGAACAGAGCTGGATAATCCATCCCTGCAGTGCAGAACCGGGAAAACCCATCCCTGCAGAGCAGAAGTGGATACTCCATCCCTGCAGAACTGGGATAATCCATTCCTGGGAACAGAACTGGGATAATCCATCCCAGGATAACAGAACTGGGATAATCCATCCCTAAAGAACAGAACTGGGATAATCCATTCCTGGAGAATCAGATAATCCATCCCTGGGAACAGAACTGGAAAAATCCATCCCTGAAGAACCAGATAATCCATCCCTGAGAACAGAACTGGGATAATCTATCCCTGCTGTGCAGAACTGGATAACCCTTCCCTGAAGAACTGGGATAATCCATCCCTGCAGAACAAAACCGGGATAATCCATCCCAGGATAACAGAACTGGGATAACCCATCCCTGGGAACAGAACTGGGATAATCCATCCCTGTGGAAAAGAACTGGGAAAATCCATCCCTTCAGAGCAGAACTGGGATAGTCCATCCCTGCAGTGCAGAACTGGATAATCCACCGCTGGAAAACAGAACTGGATAATCCATCTCTGTGGAAAAGAACTGGGATAATCCATCCCTGTGGAAAAGAACTGGGGAAATCCATCCCTTCAGAGCAGAACTGGGATAGTCCATCCCTGCAGTGCAGAACTGAATAATCCACCGCTGGAAAACAGAACTGGATAATCCATCTCTGTGGAAAAGAACTGGGATAATCCATCCCTGTGGAAAAGAACTGGGATAATCCATCCCTGTGGAAAAGAACTGGGATAATCCATCCCTGCAGAGCGGAACTGGATACTCCATCCCTGCAGAACTGGGATAATCCATTCCTGGGAACAGAACTGGGATAATCTATCCCTGCTGTGCAGAACTGGATAACCCTTCCCTGAAGAACTGGGATAATCCATCCCTGTGGAAAAGAACTGGGATAATCCATCCCTTCAGAGCAGAACTGGGATAGTCCATCCCTGCAGTGCAGAACTGAATAATCCACCGCTGGAAAACAGAACTGGATAATCCATCTCTGTGGAAAAGAACTGGGATAATCCATCCCTGCAGAACAAAACCGGGATAATACATCCCTGCAAAACAGAACTGGGATAATCCATCCCTGCAGAGCAGAACTGGATACTCCATCCCTGCAGAACTGGGATAATCCATCCCTGCAGAACCGGATAATCCGTCCCTGGGAACAGAACTGGATAATCCATCCCTGGGAATAGAACTGCACACTCCATCCCTGCATCTTACCAGGATGCCAGGCAAGTATCAGCCCCATCCCAGCAGGCTGGCGCTTGGCACAGGGCAGTGTCCTGCCGTGGGGACAGACCCTTGCTGGGTCACTGCCTGGCTCTCCTGGATGTCCTTGCCAAGGCCACCTGCCCCTTCGCATCTCCCTGGGAAGGATGGAGCCAGCACATCCCAGGATCTTCCCCTCCCCGTGTGACCCCACCTTCTCTCCTGGGGCGGCAGAGACCCCTCGTGTTTGTGGTGTGGGCAGGCAGGGGCAGCAATGCCAATGCCTGGGGCCAGGCCGCCTCTGCCCGCCTCTGAGAGGGACACTGGCATCCCTGGGAGCCTCAGGATGCGGAAAACACGTGAAGATCCCCACTGCGAGCACGGCAAACAGCCCCTGGGGGTGTGTTCAGACAGACCACAGCCAAACACAGAGCAGGACAAATCTGTTACCGGCAAACCCCGCACACACTGGTGGGCTTCTCTCTTCAGGGCTGCGTTTCAGGACTGGTGGGACCCACTGAGGTCCTTTTTGCTGCTGAAATCCCACGTCCAGCTCCAGCAAGAAGTGCCACCTCCCCTGGGACAGCACGGAAGGGACAGCCCAGAGCTGGGGTGGCGGCAGGGAAACCAACTGGGACCTTGCAGAGCAAATCTGGATTTTCAGTAACAGCCCAATAACAAAGCCACCCCAAGCCCTGAGGGCTGCCCAGCTGCCCCAGCCCTCCCACGGCACCAGTCCCCACCAACAGAAAGGAGCCAAAAGGGAATTCAAGAGCTGCCTCAGGAGAGCCCTGGATGCTGCAAATGAACTTCGGGATACTCTCCACAGAGCTGACTTCAAGCCAAAATAAGGAGAACCTGGGATCTGGAGGACGCCTTCATATTGTTCCTGTTGTTTAGTAGCCTCAAAAAATAATAATTAAAAAAATGTTGAAAAAAATGTTGGAATTGCTGAAAAAATAATTGAAAAAATTGTTGAAATTGTTGAAAAATTTGTTGAAATTCCCCAACCTCCACTGTTTGTGCAGGACTTTCTCCTGAGCCCCTGGCCATCCTCAGCACCTTTGGAATCCCTCGGACAATGCTCCAAATTCACTCCGTGTCAGCTCAAAGTCCCACAGAGCTGAGGAAACTCTGCCCCTTTGCCTTCCAAGTATCCAGACCATGGTGCTCACCCTTTTTCACCGTGTGAAACATCTCCTTCAGCCTCCCTGCACCTCGCTGAGCTCCCTCCCCGTCAGCAGCAAGCTGTGATTTGTTACAGCTGATGTGCTGAGCTGGGGGAGGGCAGAGGGGGCACTGAAAATCCCAAAGGAAGCCCCACTTGACAGTGTCTCTTTCCTACACTTCCTCACGGCGGCTCCAAGGGGGATGACCAACACTGGAAAAATGTTGCTCACGTCCTGGGACAAGAATTATGATTATTTGCTGGGCTGCCATCCACCGTGGGGAATTCTGGCTCGTGACATCACCCCATTGTTCCTGCTGGTGCCAAGAGCACGCCGGGATCCCGACCGCTCCGTGGTTAAAGGCCTTTCCTGTTTGCTCACTCCTTGTTTCCAAACAGTGCCGCTCGCGAGGGCCGCACGGGATGTCTCCTGTCTTGGGCTGCCTTGTCCCTTTCGTCATGTCTGCCTGGAACTCCTCACGGTGACACGAACAATGTGCTCCTGCAGCCAGCAACAAAAGGGAAAAAATAACTGCAGGAGGCAAAGCCCATCTTTGGCGTTTAGGACCCTGCGCGCGCCTTTGTTCCTTCTTCGGGAGCCGTGTTTGCGCAGCTCGGCCCGGCCCTCCTCCAGCCCTGTTGTTTTGCTTTGTGCTTTTAGTGTGGTGATAATGCCAGGAGGGTTGGCCTTGGGAAGCTGGCTCCTGATCCTTATCAGGGGAACGGGGACGGTGGCAGGAGCTGGGCAGGTTCTCCGTGCTCGGGAGGTCAAGGAGAACCACGGCTCCCAGTGCAGGGTGATCCCCCAGCCCACAGCGTGAGTGGATTGAACACCTGTGGGTTTGGGGCACCAAGATATAGGAGCTAAAGGTACTTGAGGGCATCCAAAGATGGTGAAGGGTCAGGAGGGGCCACAGGAGGGGCAGCTGAGGGCACTCAGTGTGTCCAGCTGGAGCAGGGGACACTGAGGGCAGAGCTCAGTGGGGGCTGCAGCTCCTCCCGAGGGGCAGCTCCGATCTCTGCTCCTGGGACAGGGACAGGAGCCAGGGAACGGCCGGAGCTGGGCCAGGGCAGGCTCAGGCTGGAGATCAGGGAAAGGTTCTTCCCCCAGAGGGGGCTGGGCACTGCCCAGGCTCCCCAGGGAATGGGCACGGCCCCGAGGCTGCCAGAGCTCCAGGGGCGTTTGGACAGTGCTGCCAGGGATGCCCAGGGTGGGGTTGTTGGGGTGTCTGTGCGGGGCCAGGGGCTGGACTGGATGATCCCTGTGGGTCCCTTCCAGCTCTGGACATTCCATGATTCAGCCCAAACCAAGCAGCTACTCTTGGAATCACACAGATACCAGAACAATCACTGGATCATGGAATCACTGAGGTTGGAAAAGACCTCCAAGATCATCAAGTCCCACCCGCTCTGTGGGGACGTTCGGTGCCAAAGCAGCTGCTTCCCCTTCTGTCTGGACATTCTCCCTCACAAGCCCTAAAGGCAACACAACTTTTTCAAGTATTGTTTCTCCACAGGAGCTCTTTAGCTCTGGACAGAGCTCTCCGAGCCGGGTCAGCTCAAAGCCAATTCAGTGCCAACCCCACCTCTCCTCTGCAGGGTTCCTCCATCGCTGCGAGAAACAGAGGCATTCATCCCGAGCCCCACATCCTCTGGGATCTTTGAAGATCTGGTGCCAAACATCCCAAGGTCTGCTGCTCAGGTTGGTCCTGTTCAGCACAGGAAGGCTTTTCCTGGAGAAAAAAAGGAATTCAGGCTCCCTTCAGCTGGCACGGATGAACACAAGGGTGCAACATTCGCTCCATTTTCTGTGGCACTGTCAGCCTGATGGGGTTTGTGGGAAATGAAGACAACAATTGAGAAATCTCTGGATGAAAGGCCTGGTTTGTGAAGATGTTTTTGCACCTGGCATGGCAGGCAGACAGCAGCAGACATCCCGGCACTTGCAGCCACACACGGATTGCGGACAGGTACGTGGAGCTCCAGGTGCTTCTCAGAAATGTGAGCTGGGTGACAGAGCCCCGGCCACAAAAGGTGGAGGAAATTCCTTGAACCAGATGCCCAAATCCTCGGGTTAACTTGAGACTCTCGTTCCCTGCCCGAGGCACGAGGTCAGTGTGTGACAGGGCTGATCCCTTCAGCAAACCAATCGTGCGGAGTGGCAGCGCTGTGGCTCCGTCCCAGCCCTCACCCCTTCAAAGAGAGCGACCTTTCTGTATAAAATGATGTCATTTACTTGCCAGCCTTCCCTCGGGGTGAGCAAACACGGCTGCGTTGCCTTCCCCACGTCGAGGGGATCGTCTTTCAGCCCGCAGTGACCAGGATGAGGAGCGCAGGAACGGGAGCCAAGGCAGATTTGTTGTATCACTGGGCTGGCATCTGGAATGTCACACAGAACCCGAGTGTTGACATAACTCTGAAACTTGGCACAGCTGGAACACGGGCAGCCACAGGTAATGCTGCTTTTGTGTTTCCCTGTTTTCTTTGGGATAATTGTTGCCTTGGTACAGAGGTTAAACGCTTCCCTCTGTTTGCTTTATTTTATGAGCTCTGTCTTTATTTTCTTATTAATTTATCATTTGCGCTCTTCCTGATTTTCTCTGCCTGACGCATCCTCTGCTCTGTTATTCTCACGGCGTGCCCACACGTAGGTTTTTCATCTGCTCTGGCCTCTGTGCCCCTCATTCGTGCCCTCTGTAAATGTCTGTGCTCTCCTGTGCAGTTTTTCTTTGCTCCCACTGTTGTTTCCCTGCACGCATCCCCTGTGTGCATTTTGCACGAGCACAGAGAGGAATTCCCATTGCTTCTTGGACCCAGGGAATGTCAGATCCTCCAGCCTTTGCCTGCAGGACTGCAGTCACCACCTGTTTTCCTTCCATGAGCTGCTGAGAGCAGAAACTCTGGCTCAGGAGCTGTTTTCCTCACTCTCCCTCCCTGCACTTTTCCTTATTTCCCTTTCCTTTCTCCCACGCACGTGTTCATGTGCATGAGACCTCACACTGGCTGTAATTGCCACCACCTTGCATCTGCCCATGACAACAGGGCCATAAAAAGCTGAACTGCTCATGGTAAACAAATAAAATACACTCCCTTTCCCAAGAACCTCTCGCAAAAGGCAAATGAGGAGATTTCGCTTTTCTAAACAGCTCGCAGGATTTGCCCAAGGTTTGCCATGCCTGGAGCTGCCATTCCAAGCTGGAATGGTGGTCCCAGGGAATTCTGGGTGCCTGGAAGTTCTGATCCATCCCTGGCATGGTCAGGACTCAACACTTCCCCGGAGGAATTTCCTGCTTCTGCCTGACAGAAGATGGGCAAGGTGAAGGGCTTTGACTCCTCCTCGTGCATGCCAGGAGGTGACTCTGCTTCACATGATTCGCATCCTAAAAATGTGCAAATAATGTCGAATGTGCCACATGAATGCTGAAGTGAAATTAGACAGCCCTCGGGCAGATTTATTGCAAGAAATTCTAACCGCCCAAAGTAGCAAAAGTTTTAAAAGTGATTTAGAANCCGCAGCCCGGCCCCGCTCGGGACGCCTCGGGCACGCTCCGCACACGCTCCCCGCACGCCGCATCCCGGCCCCGGAGACTTCTCCCACTCGCCGGCACTTTGTCCCCGGAGCTCCCCATCCCCTCCGGCAGAGGAACCCGAGGAGCCCAGCGCGTCCCGGGGAGGAGCGGGGGGCCCGCGCCCGCCCCACGCGAGCCCGGCGTTCCCCGGGGGCGGAGCGGGTGACGCGCCGGGCCGGGGATATAAAGCNATAATGTCGAATGTGCCACATGAATGCTGAAGTGAAATTAGACAGCCCTCGGGCAGATTTATTGCAAGAAATTCTAACCGCCCAAAGTAGCAAAAGTTTTAAAAGTGATTTAGAGAAAAAAAAAAGAAAGAGAGAGAGAGCCGAGACTTCCATTGCAGCAATTTCAAGAGAGTTTATCAATTTACATTTTATTAAAATAAAGTCAGTCAAATTAGGACATTTCAAGTGAAAACTTGACTTTGATCTTGAATTCTACCCAGTTGGTGCAGGTTAAAGCATC
>VZTD01002909.1:149218-161365 GCA_013397725.1 Rhagologus leucostigma
GGTGACGCGCCGGGCCGGGGATATAAAGCCCCTGCCGGGCGCCCGCCGGCTCCAGACGCAGCGCGGCGGCTCCGCTGGAAGAGCCGGGACGGCAGCGAAAGGAGGAAAAGCCCCGGAGAAGCCCCAAAGCCGCCAGCGCAGAGCCGCGGTCATGGGCAGCCACCCCGCCGTGCTGCTGGCGCTCGCCCTCTGCGCCCTGCTGGAAGCCGGTGAGCCCCGGGCTGGAGCGGGGCTCGGTGCCCCGGGGGTGCCCGCACGGGAGGGGAGACCCCCTGCACCCCTCGGCGCGGGGAGCGGGGCCGGGGGTGCCCGAGGGTGCCCGGGGTGTGCGCGGGGGCTGCGGGCGCGGTGCGGCTCCCTCGCTCCGGGGAGCCCCCGGTCCCTGAGAAGCCGCAGCCCCATCGCGCTCCGGCCGAGCCGCCGGCACGGGGACAGCGCCGCGGTCCTCAGAGGGGACGCACGGACCGGCCGCTCATGTCCCTCCGTCCTCGTGCTGCAGGTCTGGGCCATCCCCCGCCCGAGTCCCACCTGGCCGCGCCGCCGAGGACCAAGCGATGTTCCTGCAACAGCTGGCTGGATAAGGAATGCATCTACTTCTGTCACCTGGACATCATCTGGGTCAACACACCTGGGTGAGCAGGAGCGCCGCGCTCGGGGGCGGCTCCGCTGATGGGCAGCGGCTGTACCTTCTGCGGGAGGGGGTGGGAAAGGGTCCCGCTGCTGCGGGGCTCTGCCAGCACCTGCTCCAGGGCGCACGTTCAGCCTGGAAAGGGACAAGCTGTGCTGCTGCTGCTGCTGCTCAGGTGTTTGTCCAACCCCCAGCGACCGGGGTGAAAGCACAGGGCGCTGCTTCCTCCGGGGCTCGGCTTTTCCTGAGGTTTGCACCTCTGCGAGCCCAGAGCAACACCGAGATGTTGTGGCTGCAAGTCAGAAAGTTCCTCTCCCCGCTCGCAAGCTGCAACCCTGGCTGCTGCCTGCCAGTATTGTTAATGAGGCAGCGCTGGGCTGGCACTGCGGGCCCGCGGCTGCCAAGTCCTGCCCTCAGGAATGCTCCAGCAGCTTTCCCAGCGCTTTCAGACCAATGGCCATCGCACCGGAGCACAACACACGCGCTCAAGGTGTGGTTATAATCGTGCTCGCTGACATGCATTTACAACTCGCTGCTTGCTCGGGGAATAGTTGCAGTCCCTGCCAATCCTGGAGCCTCTGGGAGAGGAGATTGCCATCAGAGATGGAGCGGGAATGTGCTCGCCGCTCTGAGAGCAGGCTGGGAGCACGAGAACCTGCTCTGGCCCCGAGACACCTCGGGCTTTGCAGCGTCCTGTGTGTTAAACCCTCGGGCAGGGAGAGCACTGACCCCTCAGCCGTGCTGGGGAACGGGGCTGCCGGCCTGGGCCGGCCGTGCTCCTCGGGAGCTGTGGCACCCGTGTGAGCTGCCAGCTCGCCCAGCCCATGTGGCAACCCTTGCACGGGCACCTGGGCTGCTGCAAGGAGAGAAAACTCCCGCTCCCAGCCGGCACAGAGCAGCGATCTCCCGGGAGGGAGGGGTGGGGAAAACAGGAGATGGGAGAGGAGCTGGAGTTTAAAGGCTCAGACCTATCAGTGACCTTTTCACCTTATGTCTATAGATGAATCTTTTATTATCCTGGCACTGGCTTGGCTGCCTCCCAGGACCCTGTTATAAACCTGCTGGCCAATAAAAAGTTGGTGGCATAGCTGAATTCCTTTGTTTTTCCCAGGCACACCGCTCCCTACGGCTTGGGCAGCCCGCCAAGGCGGCGCAAGAGGGCCGCGGGCAGGTGCGAGTGCTCGCACTCCAGGGACAGCATCTGTGCCACCTTCTGCCAGGGGAAGCCAGGGTAAGCGCTGGGGATGTCCCCGGGGGCTGCTCAGCCGGGATGAGGGACAGGCAGTGCTCAGGAGCTGCGGTGTCGGCACAGCCTCCCCGGGGACGGCTCTGTGCCAACAGCTGGGACTTGTCTGGTGGTTTTTTTATCCCCTCCCGAGAGCCCTGGCAGTGTCACTGGGTGGTTTGGGTGCACAGCGGTCCCTTCAGCAGCTGAGGGGCAGCGGTGTCACCTCCATCCCTGCTGCTGCTGCTGCCAGGAGGCTGGGGAAGCACCGGCTGTGCTGGTGGGAAGGGGGAGCTGGCAGCGCACTGGGAATGGGGACAAGCAGGGGTGTGGAGCTTTGGGACATCGATGTCCCCTGCTCAGAAGAGGGAGCTGGCAGTGCACTGGGAACGGGGACAAGCAGGGGTGTGGAGCTTTGGGACATCGATGTCCCCTGCTCAGAAGAGGGAGCTGGCAGTGCACTGGGAACGGGGACAAGCAGGGGTGTGGAGCTTTGGGACACGAGTGTCCCCTTCACGGCTCAGAGGGGAGCAGAGCAGGTCTGCTCTGAGCTGGGACTCAGCAGTCAAATGTGCTCTGTGGCTGTCAAATGTGCTCTGTGGCTGTCAAATGTCCTCCGTAGCCACCTCTGTTTAGAGTGCCTGTGGGGTCTCAGTTCAGCTTCAGCAGCGCTGCTGAGGGGAGCTGGGAGCAAGGTCGCTGTGGATATCTGTCACTAATCCCACAGCCGGGCAATGGCTACAATCCCCGATCATTAAATATTGCTGTGAATAGAGCAGCTCTGGCAGAAGGCAGCAGCAGTCAGAGTGAGCCCTGAATAGCTCCCAAATAGCTGCAATTAACCCTTCAGAGCCGTGCATTCAGCTGTCTGTCACCAGGCAGGGCTCCCCCTGTGCTCCCTGCAGCCTGGCTGTGGTGGCTCAGGCTTCTCCTCTTGCTCTGCAGGTACCTCCAGAGTCTGAAGCTCCCCATGAGCTCTGGAGCACCGGCGAGGTCTCTGCAGAGCGGTGCCACGAGGCCTCCCCATCCTGGGCTGCTGAGAGCTCTCAGGTGAGCAGGGCACCTAAACGCACTCTGAACATCCCTCACGAGCACTTTGAAATGTGTGGTTGTGGCCCCAGGCTGCCGTTACCTCTTGGATCTGACCTTCTGCCACCTGCCTGCCTCCTTTAAATGAGGACACTTGGCTGTTTCTGCTCTCTGTGGCACTGAAGGCTCCAGCTGAGGGAGCCAGGGCTGCCTGTGTCCTTCCCAAGACAGAGGAATGTCATGTCAAATGGAATTCTTGATTGGCGTGGGGAGTTCCTCTGATGTGGGACAGGCATACGGGGGACGCATGAGAAGAGGGAAGGGGGGCGGCACCGTGTAGGAAGATAATTTACTGGGCAGCAACTTTGGACCAAAGGACAGAGCTTTTCTAAGAAGAAAAAGATGAAGAGATTTTCTTTGGACCAAAGGACAGAGCTCACACCTCAGGGAGTTGTGTGGAGAAACAACAGCTCCAGGAGTGTAACTGAGCCAAGGGGAGGTTGCAAACGAATGAATTGGTGGCAGTTCAATCAAAGGCAATGGGAACACCTTCTGAAGGGCAGATCTGGGGGAGCAGCACTTTGGGTCATCCTTGAATCCTCTGCCACCTTGTTGGGCTTGATGGAGCTCCACTGTGGCTCGAAATTCCTGGTCTTCCTTCCCCGTCTCCTGCCTCCCAGCAAATTGTGGTGAGGGGCAGATAAATCTCACAGTATGGGGTACTGAGCAGTGGGCAGATGGGCTGGAGAGTGACCCCGGTGTCCCTTCTGTTCCCAGGGACCTCAGGGTGTCCAGCCCGCGCTACGGCAAACACCAGCAGCGCTCCCAGAGGGACACACAGCCACCGGTGCTGCCCTGGGAGAAAAACATCTGGAAGAAGAAGAGATAAGAGACAGGTGCACACCGAGCTCACCAGAAGAACTTGGAGTCCTGTGGGTGCCACCAGCTCCGCTGTCGGTTGTTAGAGCTGAAGGGAAGGCCATGAGTGGAGGGGAAGGAAGTGGAAGTCTCCGTGTTCCTGCTGCATGAACCAGCACTCAAGGGACCGCTGTAAAGGGAAAACTGTCTCCATGTGGTCCGAGAAGTGTCCTGGAGCTGAATTGTGCCTTTTTGGATCAGGCAAAGGTCGTGCTGGAGCAGCACCAGCTGGACTCTGCCCTGGAGCCCTCGGCAGAGGCTCAGCCCACGTTCGGTGGGTGAATCACAACCAGGGGGTTCTGGGCAGTGCTGGACGAGGCAGCACCGAGCCCCTGCCACTGGCCTGGGCTGAGTCTGAGCCTGGCCCCGTTGAGCGGAGTTTGGCTGCTCGCTGTAGTCAGGGATGAGCTGCCCCCAGCCCGAGCCCCGCTCTGCACTATTTTCTCTTGTCAGTGCCTGTGGACGAGACTCCCATGGTGAAATAGTTCCCAGTTTGTATTAAAAGTTTCTGTCATCATCACCTGGAGCCAGCTGAGCAGTCAGTGGCACTCAGTGGCTGAGAAGTCCCGGGGTGAATTTCCACTGAGGTCCTGGCAGTAGCTGAGGTGGAGGATCAGTTACCCCAGAGCTGGCACCCAACCCAGGCGTGTCCCCTGCCGGCGGGCACAGGGGTGGGGTGGGCAGGCTGCTGTGGGGCTGGGTTTGCGCAGGAGCCCCCAGCCCCCATAGCCAGGGGAGAGTGAGCAGAGCCCTGGTCTGGGCCAGTGACCCCACCTCATCTCCTTGGACATACCCCGAGTGAGGACTCCCGGCTCCTGAATATCCCGACTTTGTCCCAGTTCTGCCTGGAGGGAAAGGCTGGGGGCGGAGGATGGGTGGTGGGGAGAGGGCACCCAAAGCCTGGCTTAGGTCAGCTCTGAGTCGGGCTCTGGACAGTAAGTGACCCGCCCTGGGTAGCAGGTCCCCACGGGAGGGGAAGCTGGGTGGGGAACGCCTCAGGTGAGGGGCAGCCAGGTAGGAGTGATGCGGAGGGAAGGGCTGGTTGGAAGAGGGGGTGGAACTGGATGATCTTTAAGGTCCCTTCCAACCCAAACCCTCGGTGATTCTGTAAGGGGGCACAGCCCTGTCTGAGCTTAGGCTCAGGTTTAAACCCAGATGTGCTGGCCCAGGGGAGGGAAGAAAGAATTTGGGGAAAACACTGAGCTCAGGGCCTAGAAACCAATGTTGCAGGCAAACCCAGGCTCAAGGCTCCAGAGCTGTGGCACAAATGCACTTTTATTCCTGGGCAGACTGAGCTCTGCAGGAAGCCGTGGCTGTCGCTGGCCAGGGCAGGTAAAGAATGCCCTGGAGCCACTGCTGGGTCCCTCTGCTGCCCACGCCAGGAGTGCACAGGAGCTTTGGAAAGGCTGCTTGAAGTTGGTGGTGGACCAAAATCTGTGGCTGTTGCAAGCGTCATCCCGATGGACAAGAAAAATAATTCCTTGATTTTGCTTTAAGCCCCCGAGCGGGATAAAACAAGACCAATTGATTGTATTGTGAATGGAACACCAGATTAATCATTCGGTCCCCAAAGCTGCAGAGAATCTGGTTTTATATTTGACCTTCTGAAGGTTGGAGTCGTTCCAAAAAACCAAAAAAAAAGGAAAATCCTGAAAGGATTTGTTCCAGAGGAAACTTTGCACTCGATTTAATGTGAGTAATTTAAAATGAAACTACTGCTGTAAAGTACTCTGTCAGTCTCCTCGCGTGTGCAGTGTCCCATCCCTCAGTGACTTATTGCACACCTGCCATATGTAGCATCCTGAAATCTGTGTATTTATTTAAATCTATTGATTTTTTTTAGACAGTAATTTTTGAGATATAATTTGTAATAAATAATGACAGCAGTCAGTGGCGCTTTCCTTCCTTGTTTGGTGGCTGGGTGAAGTGAAAGGAATCCAGATGGCCAAAAGGAATGGGAAAAGGAGTGGGAACGGGGAGGCTGGGAATGGTCCTGGGCACGTTTCAGTTCAAAGTGAACCCATCTAGAATCCATCTGGCTGATATAAACATTCCTTAACACCAACACCTTCTTCCTTCCTGGATTCCTCTGGGAACAGGGATGGGAAATCACCCCCGGGCCGTTGTGGATGTGGGACCAGTTTGGATCCTTGTGCTGAGGGATCCTGGTGGGGTTTGCCCAGGGTTGAGCCCAGTCCTTCCCCATCCCTTTGTGTGTGGGGTCAGCAGGGCAGGGACAGAGCTTTAGATCTGGGAATGGCTCCATGTTTTTATTATTATTGTTATTATTATTTAGGTGCAATTCAAAAGGCATCATCCAAAGGATGATGTGACGATGCTGAAGGGTCAGGTCATCCTTTCCCATTCCCTGATTTTCCTGGCTGAGCTGTGCCTCCCACGGCCCAGCCTCCACCCCGCGGCTGGGTGTGAAACCCAGAGTCCTTCAGATGTTTCTGTGACAATGCATCGTTGTTGCTGTGACTTTGAGGGTAAAGGTAATTACAAAAAGGACCTGGAGTTACAGGTAAAAGGGGGAAAAAGGTGCCCTTAAACCCTGCAAGTTTCCTGTGTAGCATGTACAATATCCGAGGTGAAATTCTCCCTCTTCTGCTCACCCCAACCCCAGAACACGCCTGGAATTTCACCTGTTTGGGTTCGTGTCCGTGGTGTCCTGCTGGGGCTGATTTCAGTGGTGCGAATGAGGGAAATGAGGGCTCCGTGCACTTCCCAGGAAAGATTTCCCCACCCTCTGCAATGTCCACTGAGCCAGCCCCAGGCTCAGCCTTTTATTCGTTTTCCTTAAATCCCAAAGGAACTACAGCCTCGGTCTCAGAAGGAAAACGTCCCTGTTTGGGATGCTCAGAGGGTCCTGGCACCAGGGCAGCACCACATTTTGGGAGGTGGGACCATAGGAGATGCTCTCCAGCTCTGCCACAGTGTCTGGGAAAGAGGGAAAACCTGAACTAATCATTGGGGGAGGGAGGTGAGAGTTTTTGGGGCCCTAAGATCAATTAACAGAGGAAATTCTGACATAGGAATGATGGGAAATATTCCAGGGAGGTTTCCCCACGTTCAGGTGGGGAAACTTTGGACTCACCAGTGAGAACCAGAGAAGGAAATGCTGAAAAGTGCCCTGATCCCAAAACCTCAGCAGAGCTCCTTGCTGGGATGTCCTACAAAGCCCCTCAGTGCCACCAAGGGCTGAGGGACAACCTGAGCCCCGTGGTGGGGCCTCGGCTGATGCCAACCTCTGAGCAAAGCCTTTGGGCACAGCTTTAATTATGAGCCCTAATTAGGTATCCCCTGAGGGAAGAAGATGCTTAAGAGCACCTTAATTAGGGTGAAAAGGGATAAGAGAGCACTGTGCTTGTTCTTGAGGTTATTGAATTCACAGATAAAGACTGGCTGAAGGAGGCGTGTTTGATAAATTCTCACAAGTAACAGGAAAGAGCAGAATAACAAAGCTTCATTTAAGTGGAAAATCCAGGAAATCTGGCAACTTCCAAAGGCAGTTCTAAGTGATGGGCATCTCTTAAGTGATGGGGTATCTTTAATAAGATCCAGCTTTTTTCCTATTGACCATTCCCATCAAAATGGACAATTCCCATCTTGTGCCATGCATGAGTCTCCCATTTTTCCAGAATTCCTGAAAAAAAGCAGTTTTCAAATGGCCCACAGGAAGCAAACTTCCCTTCTGCACCGTGGGACACTTCTGTCCCCTTCAGGATGGGCAATATTTTTTTTTTGACGGGACTTTTTTCCATCTGCTGAACTGGTTCTGCTTGGGAGAAGTGTTGAGATAAAATAGGATGAAGTTGAAAGAAGCAGCCCCATGAGCAGCCAACCCTGGGGCTGGGACTGACAGACCGTGGAGGTTTTGCAGGTGGAATTTGCCACAGAAGTGGCTTTTGGTGATTTTGGCTTCTCAGCTCAGGTGGGCAGGGAGAGGGGAGGAGCTGGAGGAGAAAATGCAAATGGTCCCAGTCAGATTAAGGGATCACACAGTTTATAATTGCATTAATTAGCTGTGCTGGGTAATGAATGAGCTCCGGGTAAGCACATCCTGGATCCCACAAGGAGAAAGTCTCTGTCCTCTGTGTTGGGGACAGGGAGGGAGGTGCCACTGGCTCAGCCCGTGTTGGGAATTGTCATTCCTGAGTGCCCCTGGAGCACAGCCTGAAAAACAGGGTATGAGCACCTTGCTGAGCATCTTTCCCTGTGATTTAGTGGGAAAACACCTCAAGTGCTGCATTCCAAGGGAGAGAACAACAAGGCTGATCCGAGAGACTTTCCCAAACTCTGGGATCTCTTCTTGCCTGAAGTGGGGTCGTTCTGGCAGCAGCCACAAGTTGGAGAGCCCACGGAGGCTGGAAAATCCATTTGGAGCTGTGAGAGCCCCCACAGAGGCTGGAAAATCCTTCTGGGAGTTGTGAGAGCCCCCATAGAGGCTGGAAAATCCTTCTGGGAGTTGTGAGAGACCTCATAGAGGTGGGAAAATCCACCTGGGAGTTGTGAGAGCCCACAGAGGTGGGAAAATCCAACTGGGAGTTGTGAGAGCCCACAGAGGTGGGAAAATCCAACTGGGAGTTGTGAGAGCCCACAGAGGTTGGAAAAACTCTCCCATCTCCCTCCAAAAACGGGGCCTCCCCTTGGCATCCCCCCTCCTTTCATCCTGACCCCATTAGCCCGTTATCTGCAGGATACGGTACCCAAAGAGCCACCCTGACGGCTTTTTCAGTTTTCATCTCTGAAAATCCCCATGCCTTCATTTCAGCAGTGAGACCGTCACCGTTCAGAGGAGAGCTGGGGTGGGGAATGAGCCTCTCGCGGGGATTTGACGGCAAATCCGAGGTGCTGCTCTGTGACTTTGTTGTTAGAAGGGATTATTCTCCCTCCAGCTCTGTTGCAGGGGGAGGAGGAGGGAGCACACACGGAGCAATTAAGAAAAATGTCTTTGACCTTCAGCAACTTAATCAGTTGCCAGTGTTCCTCCTAATAGTGTGCTAATGGTTAAGTTCTCCTGGCTGCCATAAAAAGTGCTATAACTGGAGGCTACAATAAAGTGCTGATCAACCCATCAAGTGAGTCAATCCAAAAGTAATATCTGTCTTTGTAATGACTATAATAAAAGCCATGCCAGAGCCAGGAGATGACGTGAATAAGAATGCTGCTTAATTATGCTGGGCTGCTGCGCTGCTGGGTGCCTGTGCCACACTTCCACCGAGCTGCTCTTGGGTGACATTGCCACCCCTGCCTGGAGAAGCCAGACTTTATATTTGCATGGCCAGTGCTCCAGGGACAGTCCTGAGGGGCTTGGACAGCTCTCCGTTCAAGCCAAGCGGAGTTTTGGTGCAGGAAAAGGTGTTGGATATAGGTTGGGGCTGCTCATCCTGGCAAAATGCAGGATGGGGGCATCGCTGCGATTCCCTTCGTGAGAGGTTGGGGCTGGGAAGAGGGGAAAAGGGTTTATAAACTTCAAGTATCCTGTTGTTAAAGGCAGCCTAGCATTTAATGCCATGGAGATGGAGCAGGGTGACGGTTCCCTGTGCTAAACAGGGATGGATGCAAGGAAGCAGAAAGAGGGAAAAGCCAGGATCAATCTGGGAGATCCTTCTGGGCACCAGGATGGAGCTGAGGGGCTGGCAGAGGTTGAACCGCATCACTGAGTGTTTGCCACGGAAGGCAGTGACCCTTCAAAGGTCCCTCACAGGCAGAGGAGCAGAGGGGCTGGAGGATCCTTCCCTGCCTGATGCCTTGTCTTGATTTTCCTGGGAGATGGGGGCTCTCGGTGCCCCCAGGCACTGCCCACCCCTCTACAAACTGAGTTCTGTCTGTGCTGCCCTTTGCAAAGGCACAGGTGAGTAACAGGGTCAGCGAAAAACCCGATAAACCGCCCCTGGAATCCGGGATCTCCCTGCTTTGGGAATTGTCCCTCTGCGCATGGAGGAGTTGGACAGAGCACAAAGGGACGGCGAGGAACACCTGCTGCAAGGATGGCCGCTGTCTTCCTACAAAACATCCCGGCGTTGTGGGGTCCCTGCGAGCACAGAGGATGCTGAGGGGCAGGAACCCGATTCACGGGCCCAGCATGGAGCTGGTGGCAAACACGCCGCAGCCTTTCAAGGAACGGCGCAGCGGATTCCTCCCCCATCGGCAGGGAAAACAGGATGCAGGCCGCATTCCTGCTCGCACAGACAAGGCTCTCCACAGCAGCACAAACACATTGCTCAGTTCCAATTAAACCCCGGCTTTAGATCACCTTGCTGCTGATAAGGCTCTGATTAATGGAAGAATTGTCTTTTTTTTTTTCCTTTTTTTTCAATAAAGTCCCTGGTGTTAATTGTTTTTTCCCCTCTCGCATTTCTTGTTTCAAAGGCGCTTTCGAGGAGGGCTGCTGATTGTGCTGGAAGTTGAATGGGAACACTTAGTCTCTTCCTGGTTTTGTTTTTTTGGGGCTAAGTGCTGCCACTGAGAGCAGCAGGTCCGACAGACAAATCAGCCCTGCGGATACCCAGCGAGGTCCTGCCCTGGTGGCTCCCGATAAACAAGTGCGGGTTCATGTGTTTGTCCATGACACAGAAAGCGCCAGAACAATGATTTGGTGGCTTTTGCCAGCGTTGTTTCCTCTGTAGAGCCGCCTTCCCCAGCGGAGCCTCAGGTGCGTAGCAACAGCTCAGCAAAACAAAAGCCAACCACGGTGAGGCTTTGGGAAAACATTATCCCGGTCCGAAGGGTGGGGCTCCGCTTTCCATCGAGCTGGGATCAGCCCCAGCGGCCGGAGCTGCCTCCTGAGCGCCCGGCTCATCAGCCGAGCTCCCGGCGAGAGCTGCGGAGCGCTGGGACAGGCGGCTGCTGCTGCAAGCCTGCGGGCAATGTGCTCGTGTGTCACACTTGGGGCACAGGGCTGGAATCTCCAGCAAAAATGGGGTTTTTTCCGGCCATCCAAGAGCCTTTCCTCTCTGCCCTCCTGGGGGATGGCAGGTGGGAATGGCTCCATTGCCACCGTCGTGGTCCAGCCCCTGAGGGGCAGAGGTGTGGGCACAGCCAGGGTCCCTGCTCAGGGAGACAGCCCTGATCCTGCCTCTGCCCTGGCGCAGGTAGGAAACCAGGTGAGAAATCAGGTGAGAAATCAGCCCCTGCAAACCCTGACTTGGGTAAGAACTCAGGTAAGAACTCAGGCCCTGCAGACCCTGGCTCAGGTATGAACTCAGGTAAGAAGTCAGGCTCTGCAGACCCTGATTAGGGTAAGAACTCAGGCCCAGCAGACCCAGGCTCAGTAAGAAGTCAGGCTCTGCAGACCCAGGCTCAGTAAGAGCTCAGGCCCTGCAGACCCAGGCTCAGTAAGAACTCAGGCTCTGCAGACCCTGATTAGGGTAAGAACTCAGGCTCTGCAGATCCAGGCTCAGTAAGAACTCAGGCCCAGCAGATCCAGGCTCAGTAAGAGCTCAGGCCCTGCAGACCCAGGCTCAGTAAGAACTCAGGCTCTGCAGACCCAGGCTCAGTAAGAACTCAGGCCCAGCACATCCAGGCTCAGTAAGAGCTCAGGCCCTGCAGATCCAAGCTCAGTAAGAGCTCAGGCTCTGCAGACCCAGGCTCAGTAAGAGCTCAGGGCCTGCAGACCCCAACCCCAGCAGAGCTGACATCAAGACCCAGCACGGACACGTGGCGCTCAGCCCCTGAAGTGCCCTTGAGCATCTCTCTGGACACTGTCCCCACCCCCGGGGGCACTCAGGAGGAGACAGTGTTGAAATGCCAGATAAAGACACGCCTGGGACACGGAGCTTCTCCCACCACCGTGCCAGGTCAGGGGAAGCCCAGCCGAGAGCTCGGAGGGACAGGACGTGGAGGAGAGCAGGCAAAGCAGGGCCTGACAGAGCAAGTGGAGATTGTGACCAGGGCAGGGACCAGCCAGTCTGGGCCAGGGGGTGAGGATGTCTGAGTTAACGGGGAGAGTGCTCGGTTAAAAAGCTCTGCCTGGTGCACAGCAGGAAGTTCTCGTGCTCTCTGGGCTGGTCTCACCTGTAGGAAATTTCAGACCTCTGTGCCCTGAGCATCTCCTGTTCAGCGACTGTGAGCCAGTCCCCACCACCACATCTGCTCCAGCTGTGCAGTCCTGTCCCACTCACTGCTCCCTGTCTGTGCTTTGGATGGCTGCATTCCCTCAGCCAGGGTGGCCTTTTCCTTTCCTCTTCCATTTCCACATTCGACTGAAGGTTTCCACACTTTCTTTGCACCTTTCCCCATCTCCATCCCACTGCTGTGCTCTCCTGCTCCACTTTTCCTTCCCCTTTCCTTACCTTTCTACCTTTTTGTTGTTATGACTACACTGATTAACTTCTTTTTCTTT
>VZTD01002909.1:161654-176181 GCA_013397725.1 Rhagologus leucostigma
CTGTTTTGTTTTCCTTTCCCTTCCCGAACCCTCCCTTCCCGTCCCTTCCCTTCTCACTTTTCCTTGCACTTTCCACAGCAGGCGAGTTTTTGGATTTAAGTTTATAAATAGGACAACAGGAAAGAAAAGGGATGGAGGAGAGAGGTCGAGACAGGAGATGTGGAGCAGTGAAAGAGAGAAGAGGCGGCAGGAAAGGGCATCCCAATGTCAGCTCACACTTCTGGGGTGGGCACTGAAATGAGTTGGTCTCGTTTATATTAAATGTTTATATTAAAGATATTAAATTTATACTACTAAAAGCACTCACCCACTCCCAGCCCAGTGGGAATGAGCAGCTCACGTCCCACTGCTCACAGGGCTCCTCCAGGTCACAGGGCCTGGGCTCAAGCTCTTTTCTGAGCTGTTTTTGAACTCTCACTGTTTTTGTGGTGGTTTCCCAGGTCCCAGTGGGATAAACCAGCTGGGAACGGCCTCGGGGGACGCTCTGAGGAAGAGCCACGAGGGCAGGAGTGCCCTGAGCAGCCAGGGGAAGGTGACACCAAGTCTGTGCCCAGCGCTGGGTGCTGCGCTGGGCACGGGACCCTCTCGCACCACAGCTGCAGCCGCTGGGGGCTGTGCATGGGAAATTTGGGCTGCTCATGGAGGTGGTGCTTCGGCCAAAATCTCCTTGAGGTGCAGATTTATGGCAAGCGTTGGGTCCAGCACTGGGAGAAGCCATGACAGGGAACAGGGAGAATTCTGCAGCCTAAACTGAACAAGGTGTCAAACCAGACGGGTCCTTCCAACCTCACAGCCCCTCACGTGCAAGGGAAAGTGAGAATGGAAGAGAAATTTTGGGGATGATGCAGAGAACTGGCAAAGAACACCCTTGGGCAGAGGTGTTTTGAGGGAATGGCTGGGCAGTCAGATCCTGCCCCTTGAGGGTTTGTTCCTTCTCACATTGTTTTATGATGTGTGAAACCCCAGGTGAAAGGTGCTAAGCAAATACAGAGCTCCCCTACATGTCCTAAATCCAGAGAGGAATTATCCCTTTTTGCTGCCATGGGAATGTGTCAGCTCTTGGACACGGCAGGGAAAGGGGGGCTCAGCAGCGCCTCGCACACCCCCTGCCCTGGGGATTTGTGGGCACACTCCGTGTGAGCCATTCCCTTGGGAAAACAGGAGCGAAACTGCCCCAGGCTGTTGCCCCTTTGCACCCTTTTCACCCTCCTCCTTTTGCCTTTTGCACCCTCCTCCTTTTGCCTTTCTCCTCAACCACACCTCGAGCTGCTCCTGAAATCTCACCTCGCTCTGGCCGCTGAGAGAGGAGCTGGAGGGCTGCCACGCGGGGCAGTTGGAGAGTTCTTAGGGCCATGACTCATGGCTTTGGGAAAGGCATGAAAATTGGGGGAAAATGAAGTGCAGCTACTTAAATAAAGACAGTGCATGAGTTCCAGTTCCCGAGAGTCCGCGGTTCAGCTGCTCTTTTATGGGTCACATCCCCAGAGGGGTTTGTAAAGCACTTTTCTCTCTTAGCTCAGAAATGTTAAAGATCACGAATCTGTATGAAAATGACTCCGGTTTAACACTGACTTCAACATCTGGCTGTGTGGAGAATGTCACTGTGGGTCTATTTAAAGGCTTTTTTTTTGATCCTGAGCCAGCAAATGTCACGTTTGAAGCGTGCTTTTCAACAGGGAGCCTGTGTGGAAAGAGCGGAGTCTCACATCCCGGAGCTGGGATTTAAGGAAGATGTCAAATACAGGTTGTAACTCCAACTGCTGCATCCTGGTTTGGGGGAGGGATCCCCTTTCCCATTAAAACCCCGGAGTTTCAGCCCACCTGGGCACGGTGCCAGGGTCAGTTCAGGGGTGCCCAGGACAGGATGAGGAGCGGTGGCCATAAACTAAAACACAACAGGTTCCACCTCAACATGGCAGGGAACTTCTTTCCACGGAGCACGGGAGCAGCTGCCCAGGGAGGGTGTGGAGTCTCCCCTCTGGGGACATCCCAAACCCACCTGGAGGTGTTCCTGTGTCACCTGCTCCAGGTGACCCTGCCTGGACAGAACTCTGATGGTCAGAGGTCCCTTCCAACCCCAATATTCCATGATTATGGGATTCCGTGGGCAGCTGTTTGTGGTATCTTGGAGAGAAACCCACTTTTCTGCCCCCTGAAACCCTTCAGCCTCGTCCATGTGTTTTTGGCACGCTGCGAGCCCCGTTCCCACTGCCTGGGCCATGCTGGATCTGCCCTCCTGGATCAGGGGGAAGCGGGAGAGCCTGGGCAAGCTGGAACAGCACCTCCACATCTGATGCTTTGTTCAAGGGCTGCTCTCTCTGTGTCACCTTTGAATTTTTGCCAATTAGCCTCTAGAGTGTGATTTAAATATTGTTGCTAATGTTAATGGAGGGTGTGCATGTTTTTGTATTTACAGCTCGCCCGCAGGCTGGGAATAACACTTGTCATCCAGACAGGGGAAGGAGCAGCAGGGTCAGAGAGCTGATGGTGGAGAGGAGGGGTTTGCTGCCCATCAGAGATGTCCAGTGCCCCTTGAGGTCCTGCTCGACCACCTGAATTGATAATCCTGCAGCTCTGTTTCTGCAGAACCCCTTGAAACGGGTGACAGAACTTCACCCCTGGTGTGAGTTTTCAACTGCCCCCAGGAAGCCTCTCTGTGAAGGAGAACAAGACAGGTCCTGGTGTTCCCCACTGTCCTGAGTGTGGAAGAAGCCACTCGTGACTGGAACCAGAGCAGTGATTTGCTCAGATCACCCCAGCCCGAGCAGGTCTCAGCCAAAGGCTGAATGATCCTCTATTTCAGCGTGTGGGAACCCTTCCATGGCTCAGCGGGGCGGCAGAGGGGATGGTGCTGGGCTTTGCAGCATAAGCAGGGCCAGTTAAAGGTTTCTCTCCGGGTCTTGGTGCTGCTCCAGCAGAAGGAATTCGTCATCGAGAGGTTTAGAGCTGCACTAACGGGGATGGAAATCAGGTACTGAGAGAGAGGTGCTGCTCCCAAGGCAAGCGGTGAAACCGCTGCAGCTGCACAGAGCAGAGAACCAGGGACACAGCTGCCTGTTTCCTGCTGCCCTTGCCTGGGAAGAGCTGGGAATGCTGGTGATCACCGGCAGGAGGTGTGTGGGAGACCTCTGCCCGAATTTCCTCCAGGATAACTCCAGGCCTGTGACCAAGCAAAGCTTTCTTGGATCACATTCTCCATTTCACAGAATCATTAAGGATGGAAAAGACCTCCAAAGACCATCAAGTCCAACCTTTGATTGAATCCCACCATGTCACAAAACCAGATCACGAAGTGCCACCTCTGCTTGGTTTTTGAGCGCTTCCAGGGATGGGGGCTCCCCCACTGCCCTGAGCAGCCCCTTCCAATTCCTGACCACTCATACAGGGAAGAAATTTTTCCTAATGCCCAACCTGAACCTCCCCCGGTGCCTACCTGGATTCTCCCACCTGTCCCCACCCGTTAGGTGTGGCATTTCCACAACCACACCATTTCTGAATTTCACTTTCACTTTCACTGTGAGAAGCCTGGCTGGTCCTGGGGAATCAGGACAGCCTCTCCTCATCCTCACAGACGGATCCATCAGTTCTGTGCTCCCCTTCCTCTCGAGTCTGCGTCTCCAGAGGCAGTGGGGGTTTGCTGTGCTGGAGAAGAGGGATGCTGGTGCTGCAGCCCAGGGATGCTGGTGGATCCTTCTGTCTTGGAAGCAATCCTGACGCTGATAAGAGAGTTTTGCTTACGGGTGTAATCAGGCAGGAATGGAGGACAATCTATCCTTCTGTTGACCTACCCATGACACTGATCTAGAAAATTATCTGGTGTTTAAAGAAGTAATTCTGAAATCAAAGGATGGTGCTTCAAGGAAATCTGTCATGGTTTATTGTTATTGGAACCCTCGTCCTGCACTGGGACTGTGAATGATTAACTCCATGTGCTGCAGCATGAGTGAGTTTTATGCATTTTTTAAACTGCATTTGTTACTGGAAAAGCCAGGCCCCGCTGCTCAGAGTGGAGCCCCCTGCAACTGCTGGATGGACCCCCCAACTCAACTCAATAAACGTGGCTGGTGCAGAAGTTCTCAGTCTGAGCCCGGTTTGCAGGCAGCAGGGAGCAAGTCGTGGTGCACAGCAGAACTCCGACAGCTCCTGGGCACTGCCCATGCTGAGCCAGCCCTTCTTCCCAAAGGAAAAAGCACTTTATTGGCACTTCAAAAGCTTCAAGTGTGTTTAATGAGTGTTTCTTTTACTCTCTTAAAGCCTGTGACATCACTGGGCAGGGAGACATTGGAGGTGGTTCCCTCTGATGGGTAAAAATGGAGGAATTTCCACAGGGAGCAGCTGATCAGAGACATCTGCTCAAAGGACAAGGAAAATGATCCTGATGATCCCCAGTTCTGATCCCAGCGCACAGGGAACCACACTCTTGCTCCAAGAGTGTCGGATCTGCTCTGGAATTCAGGGGGTGAATGGTGGTAGGGAGGCTGCAAGGGCACAAGAAATCAAGAAATACAGGATAATGAGCTTTAATCCTTTCCCAGAGTCAGGATGGAAATGTGTCAGTCACGGAATTACGACAAAAATGCCCAAATTCTGGGTAACCCATTTGGAGGAGGGACACGGAGAGACCACTTTGGTAATGTTTTATTTTAACTGGGGAACCACCCGAGACCTGCTGAACTCTGAGGCTCAAGGAGCAGGACAGGCAGTGCTGAGGGCACTGCCCAAGGCCAGCAGGGTGGTTTGGGGTGAAAAAAGAGCTGTAATTTTAGAGCAGAGCCATTTGAGTGGCCGGGTTTGTCTGTAGGAAGGAAATGAGCCTGGCTTTGGGAAAAAGGAGTTCTGTCTTTGATAACCCCAGACCTGAGGAGCTGCCTTGGTGCCGTGAGGAGGTCCCTAAACACCAGGAGATGTTTGACAGAGCAGCTTTTTGTCCTGGTGTTGGGGTTGGGGGTTTGGACAGGGTGGAATATTCTATCTCTCCTGAAGGAAAGGGGGTTCTTCCTTTGGTAAAACAGTGGTTTTGCTCTGATTTTGTGCTGCAGGGCTGATCTGGGACTTTGCTGCCTGAGGGCTCTGAATTCTGTTTGAACTCCCCTACAACACCCCAGATGAGATGGGATTTTGTACCAAGGTGGGACAGAGACCCTCCAGCACCTGCTTCCATGCCCAGGGCCCCAGGTTATCACCAGGTTTGGGGCAAGACAACTTTCCTAAGCTGAACTTGGTGAGTTCAGTTTTGCTTCAGTTATTCCGAAATATAAGGAGACACCTCATTCTGAAATACAAGGAGACAGGGTGGAATATTCAATTCCTCTTGGAGGAAAGGGGGTTCTTCCTTTGGTAAAACAGTGGTTCTGACCTAATCTTGTGCTGCAGGGTGGATGTGGGACTTTGCTGCCTGAGGACTCTGAATTCTGTTTTACCTCCCCTAGAACACCCCAGATGAGATGGGATTTTGTACCAAGGTGGGACAGAGACCCTCCAGCACCTGCTTCCATGCCCAGGGCCCCAGGTTATCACCAGGTTTGGGGTAAGAAAACTTTCCTAAACTGAATTTGGCATCCTTCCTTCACTTACTCTGAAATACAAAGAGACACAAGAGTTTCTGGGGTCATCCCTCACCCAAGCCGCGTCCTGCTGTCAGAGAGACTCCAGGATTCAGATCTGGCCAGACAGTCAGACGTGCTGAGCACAGAGCTCTGCCCAGCAGCACCCTGTGGTGTTCTTCCCTAGGAAATGTTGATTTAACCCTCTGAGGAATCATCACTCCTCGGGGCAGTGCTGCTTTGAAGTGGTTACCAGCCCGGTGAGCAGTAAGTGCAGGGCGTGGTGTGTATCTGCGGGGCAGGGGTGGCATTCTGTTTCCTGGGGACAGAAGCTTTAATAAAGGGAGTTTCCCTCCTTGCAGTGGGCAGGTGCGAGGCAGCTGCTGTTTTGGGGAGCCGGGTGAGATGCAAAATTTGGAGAACGCGGTGAAATGCTGCTTTTTGTCAAGGCCACTTCACGCTTGTTCAGTGGCATAAAACTTGAGGGAAAAAAAAACAAAACTGAGTGATTTGAGAAGTTTCCTGTTGGTGTTCAGGACTGGATCAGACCTGCAGACCCAGCTCTGGTTCGTAGGGGACCTGCAGTGATGCTCACTGATCCCAAAAGGGTTAATTCAGTTTCTGCTGTGCCCGTGGACTTTCAGCAGAGAAACAAGGCATGCAAAATTTGGTAACAGCCTGGATTTCTGGGCTCTGCAGAGGTGGTGGCAGGGAAACACCTCAGATGTGAGTGGGCCAGGAGCTGTGCAGGGGATAACTCCGTGGATCAGGGTTTGCACTGGAACAAGGGCATTTTCTTGGCTATTTTTCTCCCAGCTTTGCCCCACCAGCACTGCGTTCGGTAAAACAGCTGCCACCAGAGGCAGAGCTCCAGCTCATCCCTGTTGCAAAACACCTGGTGAGGTGTGAGAGATGCTCCCAGCCCGTCCTGCAGCCAGTGCTTACTCATCCCACCGGGTGCAGAGCTGGTCCCTGGGCATTTGTGTTGGCAGCTCTGCTGGAACACCTTCCCTCTTGGCAGTAGTTATGTAAGGAGCTAAAAATGCTGGGGTGACTCACGGGTGTCTGAGCAGAGCTGTTGGAACAGGAATGGAGCAGTGAGTTCCCCCAGCCAGGGGCGCAGAGCAGTCCCTGGAGACCTCTCCCCACTTGCTGCTGCCCCTGTTGAAGACTCCATTCCTAAAGGGGATTCTCTTTCCTCTTGTTCCCCACTCCTGTTCTCCAAATGATGTTGGAGCCCCTCCGAAGCTCGTCCGTCATGCCTCTGATCCCTCCAGAAAACTTTACTGGGGCCATCCCAAGCCCCTCTTATCCCTAGGCCTCCTGCATCCCATCTCCTGTTGTTACCTTTTCTCCCTTTCCATTTCCCTGCTCTCTTCCTAAGGAAAACTTCAATCCAGAAGCCCCTGGAGTTAAGGAAGGCTGGATCCGGGTCATTCTCCTTCTTCCCAACCTCGTGCTATATCCACTTGTGGACACCCTGGTGTTTTACTCTCCCATCCTTCCCCACCCGACCTGCTCCTTGCCTGATCCATGTTGAGGTGTCCCTCTCCAAAGGAGACTCAGGGAGCACCTCAGATCTTCTTCCAGGGATGACTTTTCCTGATCTGGGCTCGTATTGGAGTTCTCCGTCAGATCCAAGAGGGGTCTCCACCAAAGAGGCAACTTCGTTCTTGCTGTAACTCTTGTGGGCTCCTTGTGCCACCTCAGAGGCTTTGTCCCACTGTCCCCAAAGGGATGGGATCTCCATTAATGATGAAAACTCATCATTTTGTTTGCCCTGAAGTTTTCAGCCCATTGTGCTTCACCAGCCTGGACTCTACATCTCCGTGAAAGGAGGCTGCAGCCAGATGGGTTCAGCCTCTTTCCCCAGAAACCTAGTGATAAACAAGGAGAAACAGCTCCAAGTTGTGCCAGGGGAGGTTCAGGTTGGATATTGGGAAAAATTTCTCCATGGAAAGTGTTTAAATGTTGGCACGGGCTGCTCAGGGCAGTGCTGGGGTCACCATTCCTGGAAGTGTTCAAAAACCAAGCAGACGTGGCACTTGGAGATGCGGTTCAGTGGGCATGGGGGGATTTGGTCAAAGGTTGGACTTGGAGGTCTTGGAGTTTAGAATTCCTTTCCAGCCTTTCTACGGTGACTCATATCGCCTGTGGCAGAACCCGTGGTTCCAGTGGTGCCATTGTCACAAACAGAATCACGTCAAGGAGCAGGATTGGTCCCTCTGCTGCTGCTGCTTCCTCTCTGAGTGCCTTTGGTTGCTGTCCAGATGCGCCCATTCCAACAGAACGGAAAGTCTCTCCTCCCCTCAGCCCCCCCAGAGCCAGCGGGTGGGAGGGTCTCTGTGCTGGAGGTGCCTGTGGTGAGAAGCCTCAGCTCCAGAGGGAGCTCCAAACTCTGCCTGCTGGCCTGGGAGAGGCAAATGTCCATCGTCCTCCTCAGCAGCTGGACACTGGAGAGGACACAGCCAGCTGTCCACTCCCTGTGTCAGCCCTCTTGGCTGGTTCCACAACATGAGGAGGTCCCAATCCCAATCCCAATCCCAGTCCCAGTCTCAGTCCCAGTCTACTCCCAGTCCTAGTCCCAGTCCCCATCAGAGTTCCAATCCCAGTTCCAATCCCCATCTTTGTCCTAGTCCAGTTATAATCCCAGTCGCAGTCCCTGTCCCAGTTGCAGTCCCATTCCCAATCCCATTTCCAGTCCCAGTTCCAGTCCCCATCCAAGTCCCATTCCCATTCCCATTCCCACTCCCAGTCCCCTTCCCATTCCCACTCCCAGTCCCATTCCCATTCCCATTCCCAGTCCCATTCCCGTTCCCATTCCCATTCCCATTCCCAGTCCCATTCCCATTCCCAGTCCCATTCCCANACTCCCAGTCCTAGTCCCAGTCCCCATCAGAGTTCCAATCCCAGTTCCAATCCCCATCTTTGTCCTAGTCCAGTTATAATCCCAGTCGCAGTCCCTGTCCCAGTTGCAGTCCCATTCCCAATCCCATTTCCAGTCCCAGTTCCAGTCCCCATCCAAGTCCCAGTCCCATTCCCATTCCCACTCCCAGTCCCATTCCCATTCCCAGTCCCATTCCCGTTCCCATTCCCATTCCCGTTCCCATTCCCATTCCCAGTCCCATTCCCAGTCCCATTCCCATCCCAGTCCCAGCTGCTCCCCCTCCCGTGGCTCTGTGCTGGTGTCTAACACATTACAGGGATCTCTGGCCTGGCTCACCTTGTGCTTCCCAGTCCCCAATCCCACGGAATCTGGGGGTGCTGGAAGGGCCCACAGAGGGTGACCTGGTCCTGTTCCCTGCTCCAGCAGGGCTCTCCTGAAGCGGCAGGGAAGGAATCTCCACACCCTCCCTGGGCAGCCCTTCCACTGACCTCTCAGTAAAGAAGCTTTTCCTCGTGTTCAGGTGGAATCTCCAACCTCCTCTGTGCGAGGAAGGGCTACGGGATCGCTCCTGGATGGAGCTACCCCAACAGAGACTTCAGTTTACTGATCCCAGGCTTGATTTTCCCAGTGACCCTTAGAGGAAGGGTCAAACCAAGAATAAAATCCACGATACAAGTGGAGGCAGGAGGACACTGAAAATAGGATGGAGGTGATTTATACAACAGCTCAAATATAGAATAATGGAATCATGGAATGGCTTGGGTTGGAAGAAACCCTAAAGTTCACCTTGTTCCACCCCCTGCCATGGTCAGGGACACCTCCTGCTACCCCAGGGTGCTCCAAGCCCCGTCCAACCTGGCCTGGAACATTCCAGGGATGCAGGTGGGTTTCAGTGGATGACCCACAGAGCACGGCACAAACTTCAGCTTTCCCAGTGCCGGGCAACGTCCAAATACCTCGGAATTTTGTCTGTAAGAGCAGGAATGAGTTTTCCCTTGTCAGGAAGAAAGCAGGAGCACTGACTCCACTCCAGAGGCACGGACTGCTCTCAAGGAAAACATCAAAACCCAACCCAACCACGCCACCAAAGCGCTGGTTAGAGATTAAAGGGAGAGGGCGGGAGCTTGGAGGAAAGGTCAGGCATACAAAGGAAAACATCTAAACCGAAAACTTGGAAGCTTTCCTGCCCGTGGAGACTCTTGAATTACCTCAGAACAAAGGCTGTTGACTTTCCTTATAAGGAGAGAAAGTCTTGATTAAAAAAAAAAATAATGGAAAAGCTTGGTCAATAATTGTTTTCTTCTTTATTGGTTTGTTGGGTGTTCAAACAAGTGAAAGTGGCCAGTTTGGAATGAAGCAAATGCTTCATTTAGGCAAAAGAAATTGATAAAATTCCAGTTATTTCACCCATTATATGTGGATTTTTTTCCCTGTAATTTATGCCCTTGTTTGCACTACAAAAAGAAGTTTGAAATTGGAGTAATCAAATACTTTTTTTAGTTCATGTTTTGAGCCCTCTGTCTTCCCATTCCCATGTAAACAATTTCTGAGGTAGGGATGAAGTCACAGCTGCCTCTCTGAGAGCCAGGTCAGGGAGTTGTGGCCACCTGATGATGTCATGGGGAGTCTTGGCACACAAATCATTGGGAAAATCTCCTTGTTCATGTGCAGGACACGAGCAGAGGCCAGCAAAACATCAAAAATCCCTCTGGATTTCGAAGCTGTGGGTCCATGAGTAAACCTCGCCAATTTAAACATGGTAAGGAAATAAAGGAGAGCTGTGAATAATTGTTAAAGCCGTGAATAATGACTGAGAACTCCTGCCTGAGGAGGGGTGGTCACTCAGAGACCTTCAGAGGATGGGCATGTTGGTCAGGATCTGAAGGGACTCCAGGAGAGCTGGAGAGTGATTGTTCATCAGGAACTGCAGGGACAGGAAAAGTGGGAATGGCTCCACACCGAAAGAAGGGAAATTTAGGTTCAATATTGTGAAGGAATTCCTCCCTGTGAGGGTGGGGAGGCCCTGGCACTGCCCAGAGCAGCTGTGGCTGCCCCTGGATCCCTGGAAGTGTCCAAGGCCAGGCTGGACGGGGCTGGGAGCAGCCTGGGACAGTGGGAGGTGTCCCTGGGGGTGGCACTGGATGGGCTTTGAGGTCCCTCCCAACCCAAACCATTCCATGATTCCATGGAGGGAATTCAGGACACTGTTCACAGGATGGGTCCTGTGAGCACTTTGGAACAAGACAGATGCTCTGGGAGGGAGGGAGGAGCAACATCTGGACCTGGGGAAGGGATGCGATGGAGACTTCCATGAGCACCACTGAAAGGGACAGCAGGATTCCATTCGGACACATCCGAAGAAGCAGATGGATGTGGCATCTCATGGAGTGGACAAAGGAGGGCAGGAGAGGGGCAAACCCTATTGCCAGGTCAATGGATGGAATGGAGAGAAGGTTTTGGAGTCCTCTGGGTAAGGGGAAGCCTTGGGTTAAAGAGAAGTGCACAAAGGAAGGCCAGGGTTTGGTGAAATAAAAGATAAATCAGGTGGTCAGAGGTTTTTGTTTCCAAAACTCAAGGATTTACCCAGCTCCAGCTAAATCACCAACACAAACCCCGGTCCCCTTTCTGCCCTCAAAGCATCAGACATATAGATTAAAAAAGAAGAAAAGCCAGGCAGGAACCGGGGCTTTCACTCTCTCCCACCACTCACTTTTTTCCTTGCTTTGGATTACGTGCCCTAAATTCCCATCAAATCCACAAGAAAGAGAATTCCTGCATCCTGCACTTCTGTACATCACTTGTCCCACCAAATTCACAACAAACGTGAGCACAAGCCCAGGACCTGTTCCAGTGATTTGTCTGAGGCCAGGGTACGAAATCCCTGGAGACAGAGACCAAAGGGTTTTCCCTTGGATGAGCTCAGAACCCCTGCACAGGCAGGACTGGAGCTGCTCTCTGCCAGTGCCACTGTCCCACCTGGTTCCTGTGGGATGGCAAACTGGGCTCCTGGGGCAGCTCTCTGGTGACTGAAACGAGCAGAGGCCACCAGAGATGTCTGCTGTGGGCAAAGGCACAGAATCATGGAATCACGGGATGGTTTTTGTTGGGAGCACCACGATCTGCTCCATCCCAGGTGGATGAACAGGACTCTGCTCTTGTTCATCCTGTCCCCACCCCGCTGTTCCTGCCCACCCGGGCTGTCACTGGCACCTGCCCTGGGCAGCTGGACACAGGTGTTTTTTGGGTTTCTTCTGCCCCTTTGCAGAAACTCTCAATAACCCATTGTCGTTATAGGTCTTACAGCTGGGTCTGTCTCAAATCTGGGAAATTTCTTATCTCCAAAATTTATTATCTCCAGAATTTCAGGAAATTTATTATCTCTTCCGTGTGGATCTTTGTTTTAAAGTTTGCAATGTTAATAGTTTTTCTCTTTCCCTTTTTAGATTTTCTGCAATGGAGTTTTCCTTTGATTTTGCTGGAGGGAACATGAAAATGTTCTGTCGGATGATCTGAATTTCTTCACTCCTGGGAGCTGTGTCCCATCACACCCAGCCAGCAGAGCTCCTTTCATTTCATGGCCATTATTCCTCCACTGCCAGCTCTGCCCGCAACCTCTCCTCTTGCTTCCAGGCAAGAATTCTGATTTTAATTTCCTATTTCTGGTGGGTCAGCTGGGAGATCACTGACGCTGTACCACGGACCTCCAAACTGCCATTCTGGAGAAGAAAAATGGTTTTGTTGGTTCAGAGAGGTGGGAGGGTCAGGGACCAACAGTGTCAACGGGGACCAGCACTCAGCACTTTACCATCACAAAACACAAATACATTTGCACACTTGAGCCAGCCAAAGAAATTTCTGGGCTTTGTGAGCTCCTCAGGCACTTTCCAGGCCTGTGAAGTGCTCCAGAGGACTGTCAAGAGAATAGGAAATGGCTCCAGGATGGGACAGCAAGGACAACCCTCCCCGGCTGTGCTGACTCTGCCCCTCCCTGGCACAATGTCAGCTCTGTGCTGCTCTCCTCAGCTCCATCACTGTTCATGCAGCTCTGTCCATGCTGACGTTCTTCCCCGTTCAGGAAAAACAGTCAACCATTAACCAAAAGACCCCTGAATAATGGATAAAATAAAGGCTGGCCGGGGTATTATTCAAACACGAGCTTTTCTTTTCCAGCTTCCTCTGCTGGCTCCGAGTGTGGCCATAATTCACAGATTTGGGCAGGTGCCACTTTGCTTTTGACTCGTGAGCCCGACACCGTCCCCAGCGGCCCCGTGTGTGATCTTGAAAGGAAAGGGAACAATGAACCATCCACAGATCACACAGAATTACTGAGGGCAGTCAGGACCTCGGGAGAATGGGAAAAACTCCAGGTGGACCTGCCAAAGGCAGGTGAAGGAGGAGGTCGGGGTGGAATTAAATGAAAGATGGAAAACCATCGGGTTAGGAGAGATAAACTGAGCTTTTTTTTTTTTTGGCTGGGCAAGGAAAAGCCACGAGGGACCTCCACCAAGAGCTTGGGGCAGCAGGAGAGAAAGAGTGAAGGTGATGCTGGGCTGTGAGAAGGATGAGACAGGAAAACGACACTGAAAATATGGAAATGTTTGATCAGTCAGTGCCTCTCTCACTGGCTGTGTGCTGGGCAGTTGTCACCTCACTTAAGGGGCAAAAATGGAGTCATTTCAGAGACAAGCAGTGGAAATGAGTGACCTAAAGGAATTTCTGTGAGAGGAAACGGTGAAAAGCCCCTTCCCAACCTCTCTGCTTTGTGCCATGGCCTCCATTTATCTTCTCCCTTTGCTTCAGAGTCATTTCGTTCTCCTCCTGCTCTCCATTATTTTGATTAAGCATTTCTGGGGGCTCTGATGGATGAAAGACTCCATGTAAAGTGCACTGGACCAGCGTTGTCCCTCCAGTTCCTGCTTTGCCTTAATTGTGCTCTTAGCCCTTTGTTTGGGCATCCACTTATTTCATTTGTCAGGATGTTGGAAAGCGGCCTTTTCTTTGAAAATTTTTTTTTCCAGCTAATTTTAGTTTGTTTTATTACTTGCACACTGTCCAAGGAGGTGATTAATAATACTGCAGTGCCTGCTGAAAAGCTCAGGCTGAAATTTTTTTTTATTTTGACAAAATAATGAGCCTTGGAGTTTATGGAGCCTTGAAGTTTACAAAGCCTTTCCCAGAAGCAGTGGCTTTCTTCAGAAGTTTGATGGTTCTTTTTTAATTAAAAAACAAAGTGCCTGAAAACTGCAAGTTTTCTGTTAATCTGGAAGTTTTGTTATTTCGATACCTGAAAGAAATTTTAGCTTTTTTTTTTTCATGTCGCTCGTGGCTTCTGTGTAAGATTCAGTGGACAGATTTCTGCATCCCATAAGTCCCAGATCAGCAGTGAGGGTTTAACCCCAGCTGTTTGCAGCTGCCTCAGCCTGGGCAGCTCTGCAGCATCTGCTGCATCCCCCGGCCTGTGAAGGGATCCCACACCTCCAGGTGCTGCAGATCCTCTTCCATCATCTCCCCGGGGGCTCCTTCCCTTCAGGGTGGTTTCCAAGTGGCTCTAATGAGGATTTTTAGAGCACTCCAGCACTGCTCGACTGCTCCTTCAGATGTATGATTTAAAGGATAGGAAGAACTTCAAGGATTGAATGTTCATTAAGGGCTGTTTGGAATCCAAGGAGGTAAAACTCATCCAGTCCTGAGTGGCCACAGGAGCTGCTGCTGTAGCCCTGGCACCAAGGCCTGAGGCTCCGTGGCTGCAGGGTCCCTCTGCAGGTGTCCGAGGGCAGGTGACCCCCGTGCAGGGCTGGGGACAGGAGATGGGGCAGCTCAGAGCTCTGCCCGGCTGGAGCAGCAGCTCCCAGCCAGGTGTGACGGTGCCGTGGGCCTCGAGGGGGGCAGGACAGTGAGAGGTGACCAAGATGAACTTTGAGGTGGCACCCAGGCACATTAAATACCAGAGCTTCTGTGTGAGCTGGGCTTGTCCACTCCCAGCACAGCAGGGACAGAGAGTCACAGAGCCACAGAATGTCCTGAGTGAAGGGACCTCCAGGAATCATCCAGTCCATCCCCAGGCTCTGCCCAGACACCCCAAATCCCACCCTGAGCA
>VZTD01002909.1:176595-214536 GCA_013397725.1 Rhagologus leucostigma
GACAAGGTGGGGTCAGGCACAGCTTGGACTCGATGGTCCTGGAGATCTTCCCCAGCCTAAACTATTTTGTGATTCTATCTTTTCTCCTACATCACCATGCATATTCCCATTTTTTTTCCTTTGGTTGTTTGTGTATTTAGCTGGAGGGTAACACAGTTCTCTCTGTGGTGAATAACATACGATAGCGAGAGAAAAATCAGCAGTTCCAGCTTGGTTTGTAAACTTTCTACTCCAAAGGGTTCTCCATGTGCTCCTGATAAATTGATTTTTCCTTGTCTTTTTATCACTGAGTGGCCCAAGCTCATGGAGGGTCAGCAGTGGCAACAACACTCTTGATACGTCCACAAATTGATAGCTTTTTCCTCTAAATCTCAGAGCTTTCGAAAACAAGTTGCAACATTTGGGATCAAACTCCAAAACTGGAGTTTCTTGTGGTGTTACTGGTGAGAAACAAAGGAGGAGAACGGAGAACGTGATGGGCAGAGCAGGGGCTGTGTTTCTGTGTCACTGTATCCCGAGCTCAGGTCACTCCCTGCCCAAGTCCCTTTCCATTGAAAGCAGGGGATGATGACAGTGAGGAGACCAGTTCCATCAGAAACGCTGACCCAGTGTCTGTCACACTGAAAATGGGGACAAAGTTCCATTTTTATTTCCTCTAAGGGCTATGGATGCTGAAAAAGCTTCAGCAGAGAATTTCTTTAGCTCTCTGCAGCACTTTTGTGAAAGTTCTGTCTTTCCCATGCAAGTAACTCAAAACAATGTTACCAATTTATAAACTTATTGCAGCTGCAGGTTGTTTTGCAGAATTGTCATGGTTCTAACTAGAAAAAATATCCAGAGATGGGTGTCTTAGAACTTGACCAATCCCCTTGAGGGGTGGATGGCAAAAACCAATTACCTGATGCCATTTCATACACTTTTGTGAACTAACATATAAAAGGCCTTCTGAGAAATCATTAAAGGGGGGCTTTTGCCTTGTTTCCTTGTAACCCTGTGCCTGGACTCTGTGTCGTTTCTCTATTTGTCTGTGGGGAAAACAGCGACATAAGGACAGCTTTGATCTTCGAGGATGTTCACTGCCAAGGGCCTTGAGCCGAGCTCTCCTGGGCCTGGTTTCAGCGCTGTTCCTCCTCTGCTCCCGGCTGTTCCTGGGGAAGAGTCACAGATCCCCCTTGGACATTGACTGAGACCTTTTTGCTGCCCATGGGGTTTGTGGCAGCTGGCTTTTGGCTCAGGGAACCCAGAACTGATTCCCTGGACTCAGCCTGCCCTGGGGTTTGTTTCCTGCCCACCTGCCCCAGCTCTGCGCTCTTCGTGACACAAGGCCTGGAGTGGATGGGGTGGGGACATCTGCACACAACTCTGGTGGGCAAGCGGAAAACAACTCAGGAAAAATCCCTGGAAAATGTAGAGGGCCTTCAGAAGGCATCAGATCCACAAACCCTTCCTGGGTCCCACTGTTCTCCTTCATCCTGTGACAAGATCATCCTGAGTGCACGGAACCGAGAGCAGCCAGCACCCTCAAAGAGAGGCCCAAGAACTGCTCCAGAGAGGGTGCTCTGCTCCCTTTGTCCCTGTATCCACATGAACAGTGGAAACATCTGAACCCGGCTGCAGATTGCACGAGCTGGCAGCAGAACTTCCCTCAGCACCAGCTCCCACCCCAGCAGGAGGAATCTGCAGTCAAGACAAGAATAATTTCCCAGCACTGTTTGTCCTCTGGCAGCAGCTCTGTGACCCTGGGCCCTGGGGTTTGTCTCCTGCCCACCTGCCCCAGCTCTGGGCTCTTCACAACCAAGGCCCCGGAGCGGATGGGGTGGGGACATCTGCACACAACTCTGGTGGATAAGGGGAAAACCATCCAGGAGTAATCCCTGAAAAATGTGGAAGCGGCATCAGATCCACAAACCCTTCCTGGGTCCCGCTGTTCTCCCTCATCCTGTGACGAGAACATCCTGAGTGCACGGAACTGAGAGCAGCCAACACCCTCAAAGAGAGGCCCAAGAACTGCTCCAGAGAGGATGCTCTGCTCCCTTCATCGCTGTATCCACACGAACAGGGCGAACATCTGAACCCAGCTGCAGATTGCATGAGCTGGCAGCAGAACTTCCCTCAGCACCAGCTCCCACCCCAGCAGGAAGGATCTGCAGGCAAGACAGGAATGATTTTCCCCTGGCAGCAGCTCTGTGACCCTGGGCCCACAGACTCTGCCCAAGCCTGGCCGGGAGGTGACACCTGCATGTCCCTTCGGATAAGGGAGGCTGCAATGTCACCCATCACGAATGTCCCAGCCTGGGGGTTGCCTGCCTTGCACAGTGTCTTTCTGCTGACTCCACCAAACCTGGAATGTGACAAATCCACGCCTGGCCCAGCACGGGCAGCAGCTCCAGGACAATCCAAAGGGGTGTCAGCTCCCAGGTGTCCCCCACTGCTGTGTTTGGATGCATTGTCTCAGAACAGGGAATGCTAATCCAGACTTCAGAGCTTCACCTAGACTTGCCTTTAATACCAGACGTGCTTAAGGGTGAAAACAAGTTTATTCTGGCAAAACAAGAGGTTAAATTCCTCATTACGATAGTTCGGGAGAAGATTACAAAAGAGAAAATAAAACACGATTCGTGATCACCCTCAAGAGCAGGATTCCTTCTCAGCCCGGTATCTCTCACCTGAGATCTCTGGGGCGTGTTTGCAGCTCTTGGCACGAGGGGAGGAGCTGCACATGGCAGAGTGGCTTTTGGACAGGGATGGGGAGAGATGTGGCTCCAGATAGGGCTGGCAGCAACAGCCGCAGGAGCTGCGTGAAAGAAGAGGGGTTTGTGTGCCAGGCTGGCTCGCTCATGGGAATTGCAGCAGCAGCACTGCAGAGGCAGGAGGAGGGGGAAGGTGGGAAACATGAAATCCGTGTTTTTGCAGAGGTGCTGGGAGAAAGGAGCATAAACAAGAGGGGTTTGAACCCTCAGCCAACACAGGGACCCCAAAGACACTGAGGGGCCACAAGCAGCCTCAGCTCAGACCTGGGGACAGCTTTGGGCACCATAATTTAAGAAAGGTCTAAACAGTGTAGGAGGTTGTGGGAGCACGAGGTGGCACAGGTACATCCTGCAGCATCACAGGTGAATTTATGAGCTCCCCTCGCATTCAGAGTGTGTAAAAAATGGATACAGCAGTTGCTTGGCCAACTCAGCAGCTTCCAGTGATGCTGTGTGTGCTCCTGCTGTGTCAAGAAGGACAAACTCACTTCCCTGGGTTGAGTTGTGTAGAAACGGAGCACAAAAAGAAAGCTCCCCGCAGGAGCTCTGGAGTGGCTTTGTGGTTTGGCCACGTTCTCATGCGAGTGCCACACGCTGCCATGCTCTGCACTGCAGTTCCCATGGGCACAGCTGGCAAACCCTGTGGATGCTGAAGGTTTGGTCGCAGGGAAATTTCCCAGCTTTTTGCCAGTGTCTGTGTAAAAGCAAGGACTTTCGCATGGCGCTGGCTGAAAAAACAGTTGGAGATTTTTGTAAATTAATTCCTTTATCTCACAGGTGCAAGATGTTATGCAGTATTGTTGTTACTGACTGAAGAAATATTTTGAAATGGGTGTTGTAGAGTTCAGCCAATCATTCTGAGAGGTGGGTGGTCAAAGAACCAATAACCTTATGCCACTAACATATCTAAACGAGTTTGTAAATTAATGAATAATTCCATTCCATTCCATTTCTTCCTGGATCTAGCCTGGGTCATTTCTTGCCATCCCCAGTACAACAGTGACAAAACCCCAGCCTAAGCCTGACAGAAATCAATGTCCTGTGACCAAACTCAGGGCTCCTCCAGCACTGGAGTGACTTCTGTGTAGATGAGGGGGTTCAGGAGCAAGAGCTGCTCAGAGTAACTGGGGGGACCGACTGTCTCAGCTCTCAGAAAGTTGTTTTGAGTTGTCACTAAAGGGACCCTGACACTTTGGAAAGACTCCCAGAGAGGCTGCTCAGGTCCTGGAGAGTTTAGCACTGTGTGCTCAGCTCACCCCACTGCCACCCATCACCAAACTCTGCAAATGAGGCCAAAATTCCCTTTCCAAGCCAAAGGGAAGGCAGCAGGTGCAGGCACAGGTGTGGTGTGGTGGCGGAGGAGCTGCCATCCCCTCTGCCCTGTGCAGCATCAGTGCAGGTCTCCCATGGGAATGGCCAGACCCAGGCTGGGGGCTGGAACACAACAAAGCACTGCCACTTGCCTCCCGTTCGTTTTCCCCAGAGCAGGGAACAGGCCACTCAAACTGTTTGTATTTTTAAATATGAGATGGATGGCATCAAGCTGAGTTGTTTGTGCAATAATTCTTGTAAGCTCTGTGTGAAATACCCTGACTGACCCAGCTGTCAGGACCTTGCAGGTGCAATCTCTGTCATTCTGCACCAGCAGCTCCCACCACCAGGTACTGACCTGTCCAGCAAAGCAGATCCATTCCCCGTGTGCTGCACACTGCAATCCCCACTGGCAGCGACAGAGCTGCAGCCCAGGCTTTTCCAGCTGCTCCCAGTGGTGTTTGTTGTGGAGGACACGCACCTGGCGCTCTCTCTCCGCGGGATATTTCATTGTCTCGCTGTTTGTTCCTCTCCTTTGAAGCAGAGCCTGGAGGTTCTGCCTCAGTCCTGGAGCCGCGTGTGGTGTCTGCGCTTTCCTGCTCTGCCAGCTCGGCCCAGAGCAGGGCTGGACCTCTGGACCTCTCTCCACTTTGCCTTTTACTTTCGGCTGAAGAGAGAGGCTGGATTTGTTCCCCAAATGCCAACCTTTGTGTTCAGCACCACGGATGTGCCTCGGCCCAGCCCTCACCCCCGGGCTCACATTTGAAGGTCACTTGGTCATGGCTCTGTGGCAGAGCTCTGCAGACATCTGGACGTGGCCAACGCACAGGTCCCTCTGCCCACTGATGGAATTCCTGCTTGGATACACCCACCACGGCTGCGTGTCTGTGCTGATCAGTGTCCAGCCCACCCCAGCAGGGTCTGGGGCGCTGCGCTGAGCTGCCTGCTCAGAGACACTGATTCCTCATGATTGTCCTTATCAAGTCTCGGTCCTGGCTGTGGGCAGCCCAGGAAGGCACTTGCAGGAGGAGCTGCTCTGCAGAGCTCCGAGTGTCTCCCTAATCCTGCAAATAAAGCCAAGCTTTTCTTCAAAAAGACCCTGAGAAGACTCTGCTTTATCCATGCTTCACCTGCCTCCAGTTATCTTTTTATATCTTCTTCTTCTGCAAGGCTGTGAGGCTTCATTATTCTGGGTTCTACTGGAATTGTTACAGGGATCCCACGGAAGGAGTAGGAAGAGGTTTCTGTGTTGAAATATTCTTCTTCCATGTCTTTCCAGAACGCCACTAAGAATAATTTCTGGCCTCCTCCTGAGTGTGTCTGGAAACCCTCCACACTTACGGAGTGTTTGGCACGGATGTTTTACCAAAGGCTCTTTAATCCCCATCTTACTCTGGTGGCACAGGAGATGTGGGCATGGGCTGAAAGCCCACAGCAGGCACTGAGCTGATCCCCCTGAACTCCAGTTTTGGGTGGAAATGGGGTCTCTCAACCATCAGCTCAGGCCTGGGGGCACAACCAGCCTTATCCCAGTTCCAGCTCATCCCTGCTCTGGGAAGCGTAAGGCAGCCTCTCCAGGGCAGGATGCTCCATTGCATTTCCAGTTCGGGAGCAGGAGGGGTCTCTGAGGAGGCAGGAGGCTCCTAAATAAAGGAATCTGCTTTTTTTTTGACCCTGAGTTCTTCCAGACCCACCTCAGTCACAGAATCATCACGGTTGGAAGAGACCTTCAAGACCCTCAAGTCCAACCATCAAACCAGCGCCCCCAAATCCCACCTAAACCGTGTCCCCGGGTGCCACACCCAGCCACGTCTGGAACACTTCCAGAGATGGTGACTCCACCACCACCTCCCTGGGCAACTTATTCCAATGCCTGAGCACTTCTTCAGTGATTTTTTTTTTTTAAATACCTAATCTGAGCCTCCCCTGGTGCAATTTAAGGCCATTTCTTCTCGAGACATGGCAGAAGAGACCGACCCCACCTCAGCACAAGCTCTTGTCAGAGAGTCGTGACAGAATTAGGGCCCTCCTGAGTCCCCTCTCACTGCAGCTGTTCCAGCCCAGCTCCTGCACAAACTTCCCTTCCCCTGGGACGGCGGGGGAAGGCGGCAGGGCTGGACTGGTCAGCTGGACTGGTCAGCTGTGCTGCCTATCCCGGACACCCCGCTGGACACAGGTGTCCTCCTCTCCTCCCTACGTGACATTCCACCTCCCGTTCTCCACCAGATCCTGTGTGTACACACCACATCCTCAGAAATGCCGGGCGCTCCAGCTATTTCCCTGGCTGGCAGCGAGCACAAAGGATTGTTCCTTGTATCTGCTGGCTACTGGAAAACAGGAAACGTTCTTTCCTCGCCGCTGCTTTCCAGCCGTGCCGGGCTGTGCCTGTTCCCCTGTTCCCCGGCAGGATTTTGGTCACGGCTCTGCCTCGTTTGCATGGGGGAGACGGGCAGCACATCCCGGGGAACAGCTGGGAACAGAAAGAGCAGCGCGGAGATGGCTGGGGTGGGTTTATCTCAGCGGCTGCAAACAGCACAGATCAGCACCTGCAAACCACAAGCACTGAGTTGGGTGGTATTTTTTAAAGTGCCCCTCAATTTGGGGCTTTAACAGCAGTGAAAAGGCAGAAAAAAATCCTCTTTGTGGTCTCTTAACTTTCTCCCGCTGGTGGCTTTTGCTCTCCACCTTTGGACACGTCTGCACGCACGGATCGGTGCTTTCCCTTTGATCCCGTGTGTGTGTCTGCCTTGTAATGCAGAAGATTTGGAAAGAACCCTTGCAGGGATGGTGCTGGCTTGGAAGCCAGACAGGGAGGCGTTTCATCAACAGGCAATAGCTCTTCTGGAAGCAGCAGGAGAGGAATCAATGCAGAAAGTTTCTTGTTTTCTTAATCGCGCTCCTGTTCTACCTTTCCTGGGAGATTTATGAGCCTCCCAGTGTTGGACAAACACCAACAATAGTTGCACATTTTTAGCATCTGAATGCTTTGCTTTGCCTGGCTCCGTGTGGAAAGACAAGTCCAGGCAAGGTGGTCCTGCAGAAAATGGTTTATTGGGACAGAGCCCTGGCCTGCAGCCACGGCCCCTTGGGCAGCGATCTTATCAGACCTCCTGAACAGAGCAGGGTTGGGCCTGTTTGTTCCTTCAGTGGAAGACCTCCGAGGAGAACCTGGGTGTTGCAAGACCCTGCTATCAATTGTTCCCTGGGCGATGCTTTCCCCGGAGAGGAATGAGCAGCGAGCGCAGGTCGGTGCTGTGGGATGGCCCCACTCCAGCGGGGTGCAGCACCAGGGATGGAGAGCAGGGAGAATAAACAAGATCGGGTCTGTGCTCTCAGTGAGTTCAGAGCGAGGCAGGAGCTGGCTCTTGGCTTCCAAGGGGATCTGGGGAGCTGAATACTGCGGGATCCTTTGGGAATCCCACTCGCAATCCCTGTCTTTGAAGCACACAGCTGATTTGGCAGAGATATCAGCGAGACATCAGCTTGTTTCTTATTTTAGCCAGCTTTGATTTGTGGCCTGCACTTTACCTTCACTTAGAGCCCCCTGCAAGTTCTCTCCTTCCATTTTCCATGGAGCGCTGGCTTGCCTGGCAGGCTCTGGGATTTCAGGTAACCCTCTGCTGAAAACAACCCCATCCAGAACGAGGACACTTCAGGCCTGGACATGGCTGTCCCTTCGGACTCGATGAAGGTGCCTCATCCCAGAGTTCTGGGGATGTTTGGGACACCTTGGGGTGTGTGGGACATCTGCACAGGGTGACAGCTGTGATGGGTGTGCAGGGGATCCGTTCTCTTCCCACCTGGCAGCTGGTGGGGGCGTGGCTGCCCCTTCCCTCTGGAGTGGGGCTGCATCCTGCACTCAGCTGCCCTCATCCGTGGATTTTAGGGCCAGGGCGGGCTAGCGTGTGCTCAGGGTGAGATTCAGCTCTCAGTTAGGGCAGGTAAAAGCGGCTGTGCACCCCTGAGGTGCTGCAGCTCAGCAGGGTCTGATCCCAGGTGACGGGGACCGAGTCAGGCCCTGAGCCCACCCTGAGCCCCCCTGGTTCACCTGGGTCACTCCTCAGGCTCCACTGACCACGGGCTCAACCCATTCACCTCCACATAAACACCAGGGGACATTTCAAATCACCTCTTTATCCCACCACTCGCCAGCTCTCACTGTAGAAAATCAGTCATTCCAGGCTCCTATGATATATTTATTCCTTGTGCATATTTGGGGTGCCTTAAAGTGTCTCAAACTACAGCTGACGTCTCTCCAGAGGACAGCACAGCCCACCCCACATGTCCGTCACCTTTAGCGGAAGCTCAGAGCTGCAGAGCACAGGGATGCACTGGATTTCAGGTGTCTGGAATGCAGAGTGCCTCCCACCCCTTTCCGGCCTTTGGAACAGTTCAGGAGTTTTTCTGGTGAATGCTGCATTAGATTTTACAACTTTTGAAGAAAGATCTTTTATGATTTTGGTGCTATTCACAGCAGGTTCTTCTATTACTACAACAAAATCTATTTTCATTAATGCTTCTGCACAGACCATTCCTCGGATGGAGCAGAGACAAATGAACCAGAAGGAAATGCAGCTTTTTGCAATGCTGTTTAATGCAAACGGCCCTGCGAGACAGAGATCCTGTGACTGATTTTTCTTCATCCTTTTTTTTTCCTATTTTGAATGCACAGATTTTGGGGTTTAAGGGCTTTTCTTGCCTTGTACAAACCCAGATTTCAGTTGCTTGGCGTGGCCTCGGTTGTGGGGTCGTACAACCCCCAAACTCTGATTTCAGCTGGGGGTTTTCCATAGACAACCACAAGAGACCCAATAGTTGGTTCTTTCTGCCCCTTCCCTTAGGAGCCTGCTGCACACTCCCTGTGCTCCCGTTTGATCCTAACGCTGGCTGATTACCCCTGACGGTGTTGGTGGTTAATCACCAGTACCAGAACTTGCTTTCCAGCATCATAACACCTTCTCTACCCGGGTTTTTGTGTGTAGCAAAAACCTTTACTGGGCTAAGAAGTGATGTTGTCACTGGAGGATGACCAGGCCCAGGGCGGGGTTGTTGGGGTGTCTGTGCAGGGCCAGGAGTGGGGCTGGATGATCCTGGAGGGTCCCTTCTCACTCTGTGGCTCTGTGATTGTATCCAAGGATATTTTTCAGCTCTTCTCTGTCTACTTTTCTGCTGCTTTTCGAGTTTTGTCTTTGCAAAAAGACAACCAGACAAATAATTTCCTGACCCCTGCATTTGCCTGCAACTTCCACAAATGCTTAAAGCTGCTCCGATCCCTCCATGCACACCCAGTTATCTTGGGTGACTTTCTCTCCTTCTCCTTGGCTTGATCCCCACAAGAGGAGGGGTTGATGAGGCCGCTGATTTAACTTGATCTTTGATTGAGAACAGCAGAGTCATCTCCTGGCCCAGCAGGGTGTAAATATGAAAATAAATGAGTTCATTTTCTGCGAAATCTGAGCTGTGATCACTCCTTCTCAAGCCTCTTCCATCAGGCCTCCTGCTCAGAGTCATTGAGGAAATGTTCAGCCTCAAAGACAGGTAAGAAAAATCCTCTGCAGGTTCAGGAGGAGAGAGAGAAGGAGGCTCGGGGCTGAGGCAGAATTCTTTATGTCTTTATATCAAGACAGATATGAGCATCTTTTGTGCTGTCCTTAAAATAACCCTTTATCACGGAGATGTGGCCGGAATAATCACGGTGAAAAATGGGGCTACCCTGGGCAGAAACGTGCGCTGCATCCTGAGGCTGAGCGGGGGAATCCACCTGCTTCACTGCAAGGGGGAGCTCAGGACGTTCCCCTGAGAAAGCAGAAAGCCTTGGCCAGAGCAATGGGAGGATTTTCAGCCAAGCCTCAGCACAGCCTGGTTGGGTGGCTTGGGTGGGCACTGCCCCTTCTTACAAACCCTTTCCTGGTCCAAAGTGGCCTGGCTTGGTGTGGGCACCGTACAAATCCCAAACCCTGAGTCCTGAGCCCTTGATCTTCTGTCTGTAAGTGCTTGGGAAGTTCTGCTCACCAAAGTCATTGCTGGAGGCTTCCCCTGGCTCTCATCATCTCTGTGGTTTTATTGCAGGTCTCACCCTTTGCTGCTGCCCACAGCAACCTCTCCAACCTTGCTCAGAGACGTCACTGTTGTACCGGGGATGGAGAGAAACGACGCAGATAGGGTCCGGGAAGAAATGGAATTATTTATTAATTTACAAACCCGTTTACATATCTTAGTTCGCTTGAATGGCATAAGGTTATTGGTTCTTTGACCACCCACCTCTCAGAATGATTGGCTGAACTCTACAACACCCATTTCAAAATATTTCTCCAGTCAGTAACAACAATACTGCATAACATCTTGCACCTGTGAGATAAAGGAATTAATTTAAAAAACCTATAACTGTTTTTGGCCAGCATCCATGTGAAAGCAAGGACTTTCACATGGACACTGGCAAAAAGCTGGAAATTCTCCCTGCGACGAAGCTTTCAGCATCCACACGGATATTCTGTGAAAAATTAGATGTGGGAATTCCTGAGCCTCATCCCTGATCAGAAACTTTCTTTTTCAGTAAACAGCACTGTGTTGCTGCACCACCTCCCTCTGCCTCCCTGCCCAAACACTCCATGACTTTATCCCCAGATGAGGCACCCTGGACATTTCTGGTCCACCTTTCCCTGGCACCGCGTCCCTCTGAGCAGGGTGGGAGTTCAGCTGGAGAGAGGAGAGATCCTCAGGAAAAGGTCTGGTAGGGGAGGGTCGAGCCTGATCCTGACTCTGTGGTGTCCCCAGCAGGTCCTTCCCAAGCTCCAGGCACCAGGAGATGCCTGTGCTGGTGTCCCTGGGCTCGGGGGTGCAGGGAAAGGGTCCCCTGTGCCTGGAGCAGCTCTGCAGGGGGTGGATGTGGTGTCCCACTGTCACCGAGCGCTCAGGGTGGGCATCCAGACCTCCTTGTCCTGGGTTCTCCTTGCTGCCACTCCCTTTCACCTCGAGCAGGCAGGGAACAACACAGGCATCTCTCCCGAAGGTCAGGGAATTGTAGGAGCTTTACCACAACTGGGGCACGGGGCAGGGAGCTCAGAACCAGGGATGTCCTGGAACCTTATCCCTTCTATTTCCTTGCTTGAGGAAACATACAAAGCGGAAATGCTGCCAGGCTTCGGATAATTTCTCTTTTTTGGGTTTTTTTTTTCTTCTCCTAAGGCTTTGAATGAGTTATCCAGGAGAGAAATGTGGGAAAAGAGGGGTGATTAGCAGAGGTGGGGAAGCAGTGACAAAGCTGAAGGGATGGATGCATTTGCAGGGTGCAGAAAGCAAACAAAACCTGGGGAAATTGCAGCTTGCCAAGATCAAAAACATGCTGATAGGAAATGTCGGAATGTTGGTTGGTGCTCCTAAAAAGCCGTGGATGGGAAATGAGCGAATGAATGCCTGAAGGTTTAACTGGGCCAGCAGGGGAAGCAGGGCTGGTAAGGAACTCCCCATCCAGGAGTGTTTGGGTGTTTGGATGCATCTGTTTCTTTTCCTCAGATAAGATAACTCCAGGCTGTGTTCAGAGCAGGTTAAAGCTGTTTAATAAACAGATTTATGTGCATGAACACACTGGCATAGGAGCACTCACACGGTAACTCGTGGATCAGCGTCCACTTCAGTTCAGGTTTTTTCGATCGTGATTATGGTCTCTCTCATTAGAGAGCTCTTTTATCACAGAAAGCCCAATTTTCCAGACAAACCACTCCAGTTAAACCTGGGAGATAAAACAGTGGGGTTTGGCCAAAGCAGCTCCCTCCACCTCTGGTTCCTGGCTCTGACAGAGTCCAGCCAGCTTGCTGAGACTCAAAAGGAACTGGGTGGAAACCAAATTACTCATCTGTGAGGGCTGGACAGAGCCTGCTCAGGTAGGAAATCCTAGGATGAGCACAGAGATGGGAGGGAGGGAGGGAGGGAGAAGGGAGCCAAAGCTCCTGTGCAGGGTCAGCAAGTGGAGAGAGGAGATCCCACAGCTCACCCCGGAGCTCGCTGTGGTGTCCAGGATGTGACAACGGGGTAGAGGCTGACTGTGAAGGAACAGAAATGGGTGTTTGTGGGGCCAGGTCCCTTCAATCCACAGGGAGAACGGGGCGAGGACAGCAGCTCCGTGTGGGAGCTGCCACAGCGACAGAGCCGGACGGCCTGGGGACTCTGATCCCATCAGGAGCGCGGAGACAGGGCTCGGGGAGGATGGGACTGGGGAATTCACCCTCAGTCTGGCCTAGAGAAGGAGGGTGTACGATCCTAAAGGGGCAGAGGATCTTCCCAGACACGGGCAAGAGGCTGCAACAGATAAATGAACAAATTTATCATCTGTGGGACTCTCCCCCACGGGAAACCCCCGCTCTGTTCCTCAGTGTCCAAGGGCAAAGGCCAGTGGGATGTGCCCAGGAGCCCCCCAGTGCTCTCCAGTGCTTCACCTCTGGTCCCAGAGCTCTGGGACTGCAGAAGGGCCCCCAAATCTGGGATTTTTGTCCAGCTGTCTCCCACCAATGGTGCCCTGTGCCCCACTGCGCCAGCCAGGGCCCACATCCCACCCCGGAGCCCTTCCCAACCCCTGGGCACAGCACGGGGCCCATCCAGGGGGTGCTCCAGCACCCGCTCGAGATAAAACCTTCATTGTCACGGCCTTGCTCAGAAAACCAGGAAACACATTCCTGAATGGGAGCCTGGTTTCTCTTCCACAAATGCCCTCCTTATGGGCAGAGTTTCCACTCAGGATCTTAAAATCACAGAATTGTGGAATGGTTTGGGTTGGGAGGGACCTCAAAGCTCATCTTGTTCCACCCCCAGGGACACCTTCCACTATCCCAGGTAGCTCCAAGCCCTGTCCAGCCTGGCCTGGGACACTTCCAAGGATGGAGCAGCCACAGTTTCCCTGTGCCAGGGCTTCACCACCTCACAGGACCTCGACAGATTTGCAGAGCACTTTTATTTCCTTTGCAATCGTAGGTGGGGGTGAGGCTAAAGGAGCCCAGCAGCTCAGCACAGCTGGACTCTCCCTTTCTCTCTTGGGCACTGCGGGTCTGTCTGACCTTCTGCTTGGTCTCTGGCCCTGCAGCCTCATGCCAAGAGAGAAAGCAGAGGAAAAACTTCCAACAGCATCTCCTGGCAGAGCCCAACAAGACTGAGGAGCAGTCACTGACTGCTGGGTGGGGGGTGGTGATGAGTTCAGTATCTGAAGTCCTGGGGTCTGTAGGACTGTCGGGGATCCCAGAGAAGCCACAGAGCTCCATCAATGATGGGATGGAGGCAGTGCCTGTCCCTGAGGCTGGGAGAGGAACAGGACACGGGGAAAGAGGCAGGAATTCAGATCCCACCATGCCGAAGGCCACAGCATCTGCAGAGCCATGCTGCGCTGCCCATGCCTGGATTCCCCAGAGGAACGTGTTTGCTGGTGCCTGTGGAGCAGGCGAAAAGGGGAGATTCACGGGTGAACTGAGCTGAGGCAGAAGCTGAACTCACAGCAGCCATGGACAGAGAGGTGGGTGGCTGCGGGGGATTTCAGCTGCAGGAGCAGCCAGCCACTGCCGGGGATACCCCGGCCCAGGAGAAATCAGGGGAGCCCCTGCCTGCAGTGCTCCCCGACCCGGAGACGCCCCGGTGCTCACCTCAGCACAGCAGCTCCAGCCCAGCCCTCAGCCCTGCCCGCGCCAGTGCCGAACCAGGGGAGATTCCAGGTTCTGCAGGGACAGTCGTTGATGTGTGCAAACCTGGGCATTTCCCCTAATTTTTCTTCAGACCCAAGACTTGTCAAGCTCTGGAATCTCTCTGACTGCACTTCTCAGGATACACCTGGTCCTTGCTTTCCTGTGTTAAGCAACCAGGAGTAAATCGCTTGCGGTTTTTGAAGGGCTCTGCCTGAAATGTGGGGTGAACTCAGAGTGGAAATCCACAGCAGAATGGAGAAGGGTTTGAGGAAGAGACAAATCTGCATTAACAGAAGTCATGGGCACAGTCCTGAATGTGTCATTTGTGATTTAGGTGGAGGAGTGGGCAGCTCCTGACTGCTTTCCAAGGCTTTTGCTGGCCTGAAGTTCTGTTTTCGCACCTTCACACACTGACTGCCTCCAGCACTCCTGGTCTAATCTCAGCCTCTTTTCTTTCCTTTATACATTTCACTGACACCTCTCCTGGAAATACTTGCCACCTAATTTTCTGTGAAAAAAGGAGAATCAGTTAGCCCAGAGCCCTTGATCTTGCAGGCCCTCCTGAGGGTAAGGAGAGAGGTGCTTCTAGTAGACCTCAACCTGGCTGCAGGTCATGAACTTGGGGCTCTAAAATGCAAAGTTTGCCCTCACCCTTGTGGGAAGAGAGCTGTAGGTGCAGGTTTTGGGGTACGGGTGGAAAGCCAGAATCCCTCCGAGTGTGGAAAAGTGGGTTGGAACGGGATGTGTGAGCACCTGGAGCACCCATGGGCATCACAAGCCCTGAGGACTGACGCGGCTCCTACGGAGGTGCCCTGCCCTCCCTGACCCCGCTGACAGCAGCAGCCAGGGCCATTCCCTGTGTTTGGCTGAGTTTTCCACCCAAAACTCACCCAAAACTTCCCCAGTGTCCCCCAGGCCGCGCTCCGCTGAGGGCACTGTGGGGCTGTTTGCGCTCTGCCCTCCCCGCTGCTCCCCAGGGCTGCGCCGGGGCTGGCAGAGCTGCCCTGGGCTCCGTTCGGGGTGTGCAGGGCTGGTTTTCTCTCCAGTTTGCCTCCCTTGCACAGCCAGCTCCATCTCAGGCCTCGGAGCGAAGGGAAGATGGGAGCTGTCACCTCAGCGCTGTCCTTGGCAGGGAGCAAAGGCCAACGCCACCGTCAGTGCCAGGAAGTGCAGGGAACACACGTATTTCCCTGGACATGGCATCCAGGTCCTGGCAGGGCACAGAAGAAGCGTCTTCCTGCCTCTTCCACGCCGGCAGAACGTCTTGTTCCTCCTCCTCTGTTCTGCACAACACTGAGTTGAGGATTGGGAAGTTTTTCCCAGTGGCAGAGATGGGATGAGGATCTTTCTTCCCGGTGCCCTGGACTCTCACAGTTAATGCTCTGCAGAGCTTTCAAAGGTTTCCTTGATTTCCTGCCTGACAGACAGGGGGGAGGAACGGCCAGGGAAGGAGAAAGATGTTTTCCTCCAGCGCCCCGATCCAGCTCCATCCACACCCTCTTCTCCCAGCTGTTCCCGAGAGCAGCACACAAACACCCCGTTCACGGGAAAATAAGGGAAGTCAGGAAAATTGTTTTCCCGTTTCTCTCCCCGAGCAGAAGTCGGTGAAGAAACTGCTGCCGTGGCTTGGTGCCAGGAGAGGTTTGCACACTTCTTAGCATCACTGCAGAGTGAGTTGGTCAGCAAGTGCTGAGCTCAGAGCTCTGCCGTGAAGCAGCTGAAAGGAGGGCTTCATTCCCCAGGGATTCCCCCGGCAGGCTGGAGCAGATGGAACTCCCGGCCGTGTCCCTGTCACCTTTGGCCTCCCCAGAGCTGAGACAGGAGGAGCTCACGGACCAGTCACAGCAATCAGCCAAATCCTGCATGCAGCCGCCTCTGTCCTGCCATGTCCAGCCTGTCCCCTCTGGAGCAGGTGCCACATTTTCCTGTCCCCATCTTGCCAGCCATCATGATTTTGCTGATGGCAGCGGGCAGCCTGCTGTCCCCCAGGCATTTCTTACCTAAAGGTTTCACTCACACCCGTCCCTCGAGTCCAAGGAATTGATAAGAGCTAAAAGTACTGTGTGGACAGAGTGCTAGAAGGAGACACAGCTCCAAAGGGTGTTGGTCCTTCAGAGCCCAGCAGAGAGTGAGGAGCTGTAAAAGATGCAGATTCTGACCATTTTTCCCCAATTAGTTGCTTTCCCTGCAGTTTTTGCTGCCCTCTCTGCTAAGACTTGTTATTTTTAGGATTTCATTGAGAAAAGGAGACTCAGAGGTGACCTTATCACTCTCTACAACTCCCCGAAAGGTGGCTGTAGTCAGGTGGGGGTTGGTCTCTTTCTCCAGGCAACAACTGACAGAACGAGAGGACACAGTCTTAAGTTGCACCAAGGAAAATACAGGTTGGATATCAGGAAAAAGTTTTTTACGGAAAGAGTGATAGAGTACTGGAATTGTGTGGCCGGGGAGGTGGTGCAGTCACCATCCCTGGATGTGTTTAAAAAGAGATTGGATGTGGCGCTCGGTGCCATGGTTTAGTTGAGGTGTTAGGGCATGGGTTGGACTCGATGATCTTGGAGGTCTCTTCCAAGCCGGTGATTCTGTGATTCTGTGATTTTTCTGTTGGCCATCGCCTGGGAACACGGCCAAGGGTGAACATCAGACTCCTGCTGGAGCCAACGCTGGCTCAGCTGCCATCCCATCCCATCCCATCCCATCCCATCCCATCCCATCCCATCCCCTGACCATTTGACCAATTTGTTTGAAATCTGTTTCTCAAAGGTAACCTGNAGGGTCACGGAGAGGAGGCAGAGCTGCCCTCTCCCAGCAGGATCTTTGCTGCCCTAAAGCACACCCAGGGGTTTGCAGCAGAGCCTGAACTGAGCCTTGCTAAGCCTGGCCATGTCCCAGGCACAGCCAGCCCTGCCCCAGCCCCTCTGCCCGGCTCCGTCAGGGATGTGCAGAACCCGCACATCAGCATCTTCCATGGGGTCATAGGCGGGACGGGAAGGATTGAAGTGCAGGGACTTCCCAATTTTGCAGGCTTGGGTGGAATCTGCTTCTTCCAGCTCACAAATTCAGCTCTGAGTAACGCCTGGGGGCAGACACCGCAGATTCCCGGGATCAGGGCTTTGGGAAGCAGCACTGCCAATGCACCCAGCTGCCCCAGGCCTGCCCAGCTGCCCCGGACACTGTGGCAGGAGCGCGTCCATCCCTGCCCAGGGACACAACCCATGTGTGCTCCACGTGCCTTGTCCACACGACCCAGGAGCAGCATTCCCTCTGCCAGACCATCAACCCTTTGGAAAACAGCAAACCCAAACAATAGGCCCGTGTTTTCTTTGGAGTTCCTGGCCCCAGCACAGCCAGCAGCATGGCCATGGCTGGCAGCAGGCGCCGCCCGCTCGCCCTCCTGTCCCTCCCCAGCCCCAGCCTGAGTCACGGCTGTGGCCACAGACAGTGACACAAGGCCATCGTCATCCCAGGAATGCAGCGCTTTCCTGCTCTGCACAAATATTTTGTACAGTGCATTTTCCATGCTCGGCACTTCCCGGACTCCTGCTGGAAGTGCCCCCGGAGCGCTGCTGACTAACGCTGCCATCCCTCCCCGTGTTCCCCAGGGTCCCGGGCTCGTTTCTCCTCTGCGCAAAGGGCACGGAGTCAAGGCTGCAGAAGTGCACTTCCTCCGAGCAGCACATGCACTGGAGTGTGAGGAAATCCTGGATTTAACCCCTCCAGGTACAGTTCCCTGGGGTCACGTCACTGGAGCCAGCTCGTGGTTCGGGGCTGGCCCGGAGGAGCAGGTTTGGACACAGAGAGGCGCTTGCAGAGCAGGTTGATGGCTTGTCCCCCTACGCCAGGGATGGCCACGGGGTCAGTGGTCCCCTGGAGATGCCTCTCTTGGCGTTGCCTCCCAAGGGAATGAGACAGGAGCTCAGACAGGAGCTGTGCTGCGAACACAGAGCCCTGCAAAGGCCTCCTTTAATCCTGTCCTGGGGACACCCCTCAGGGCACTGCCGCTCCCTCCCTCTGCTGACCTGTCTGCTCCACTCAGCTCGGAGGTGAAATCCCAATTACTGCCCTCGCTGAAGCCCTTCTGCCTCCTCACGCTGTGCAGCAGAGCCAAGGACAGGACTTGTGTTTTCTACCTCTGCCAGGTTGTCATCAGGGTGATTTAAAATCAAATTTCTGGGAATATATAGGATAAATAAATTTAAAAGCAAATCTCAGGATGTGGCAAAGACCTCGTTCCCCTAAACATCTTCATTTTATGGAGCTGAAGGACAGATGGTGAGGCTGCAGCGAGGGTGAGCTCACTGTGGTGAGCTCCTCAATGAACACCAAGGGCTGCTGTGGTGCTGGTGAGGGTGTCACACATTCCACAGGGGACAGGAATGCCTTCATTGTGACAGCACAGGCAGGGCCTTGCTGGAACAGGAATGTGCACTGGCATCACGGAATCACAGAATCACGGAATAGTCTGGGTTGGGGTGACCTTAAAACCCATCACATCCCACCTCTGCCATGGGCAGGGACGCCTTCCACTGTCCCAGGCTGCTCCCAGCCTCATCCAGCCTGGCCTTGGGCACTGCCAGGGATCCAGGAGCAGCCACAGCTGCTTTGGGATGTAGCACAGCCGTGGTGCTTCAGGGCATTTTGGGATGCAGCAGTTTTGAGCCATGAATGTGCCCACTGGGATGCATCAGCCACGCTCTGAAACACGGCCACCTCCTCTGGGTTTGTGCACTCGTAGGACAGGTGACAGTGGCCATCACATGGTGGTCACAGCCTTTGCCATGCATTAGGTGGGGAGCAGGCTCTGTCTTCGTGGGAAAAAAATTAATTTGAAAAATGAAGTTGTTGATTTTACAGAAATGTTTTGGCTGAATTTTGAATCTCCTCAACTGTGCTTAACCCAGGAGGAGCCAACATTATTGATAGCGTGGTCATCTACACAACGTGGATTTCTTCCCCAAATGAAATGTTTATACTCAATACGCAGAGCGTGGCGGGACCAGCCAGGCTGGATTGGGGCAGCCAGGATGTACTGGGGCAGCCAGGATGGATTGGGGCAGCCAGGCTGGATCAGAGGAGCCAGGGTGGGTTGGAGCAGCCTGGTTTGGGGCAGCCAGGCTGGATTGGGGCAGCCGGGATGGATTGGGGCAGCCGGGATGGACTGGGGCAGCCAGGGTGGATTGGGGCAGCCAGGGTGGATTGGAGCAGCCTCACCTGGAGCACCCAGGCTGGATTAGAGCAGCCAGCCTGAATTGGAGCAGCCTCAAATGGAGCATTCATTCTGGATTGGAGCACACAGACGGGATTGCAGCAGCCTGGATCGGGGCAAACAAACTGGAGCATCCAGGCTGGACTGGAGCAACTTGGATTGGAGCTGCCTGAACTGGAGCAGCCTGGATTGCATCAGACCAGGTTGGAGCATCCAGGCTGGCCAAGGCTCCTGGTGGCTGCAGCTGAGCTGGAGGCTGCAGTGGAAGCCCTGCCCTCGCCCCGAGCAGTTGTGCAATAGCGGATGTTTGGGAGCAGATAGGTGATGCAGAAGACTTCCTTCCTCAGCTCACAAGGCAAATAATTTGTATCCTGATTACAAATTATGAGGGTTTGGAGATTGCAAGGTCAGGAGGGACCGCTGTAATTATGTCATCTGACCTTCCCAAGGAGCGCGGCCTCGGAATGACACTCGGTGATTCCCACGCCGAGGCCATCGGTCCTGGCCATCCCACAGGGAGCCTTTTCCTACAGCCTGAGGCACAGGGGGTCTGTCCCTGACTCTGTGACCTGTCAGGTGACCCCAGCACACAACCTCCTGTTCTGCTCAGAGCACCCAGCTCGCTCCCAGGTTGTGTTTTAACTGCAAGACTTTGGTCTGGAAAGAATATGGAGGAGAGGAGAGGAGAGGAGAGGGAAGAGAAAAAAGAGAAGAGAAGAGAAGAGAAGAGAAGAGAAGAGAAGAGAAGAGAAGAGAAGAGAAGAGAAGAGAAGAGAAGAGAAGAGAAGAGAAGAGAAGAGAAGAGAAGAGAAGAGAAGAGAAGATGGAAGAGAATCTTCTGAACTCCCTGAAGGGACCCACAAAGATCATCCAAGTCCAACTCTTGGCCCTGCACAGGACAACCCCAAGAATCCCACCCTGATTCTGTCCGATTTAGGATCACCTGCCCTGTCCAGCAAGAACATCAGGACTGTGCCCTGTCCCTCTGCTTCCAAACCACCTCTCCCCACCTCATGGAACAACCTGGAATGCAGGAGGGAGGAGGCTGTTTAGGAAGATTTGGGGTGTCTCATTCCCACCAGGGCCGTGCAGGTGGCACAGGGAAGGTCAACCACGAGCCCAAACCTGAGGCTTTGACCTCTGCAGGATGTAAACACATTTGAAACTTGTACTCTAATTTCTCTCCTGTTTAAATTCTAGAACTCTCTGGAGGCTCAGACCACAGAGATCTGTGTCAGACCAGCCCCTGATCCCTCTGTGGAGCATCCTGCCCTGACTGCACCCGCCTGGCTTTGGCAGCCACAGTTCCTGGTTAGTGCAAATAGCCCAAAACTGTTTTTGCAGACGTGAATAAAGCCATTAACCCCCCAGTATTATCATTATTAATGAGGCTGTTTATCACTGATATTGGGGTAGGACCCAGATGGGGCCTCACTGCACGGTCATGGCCCAAATGCCATCACTCCCAAAGTCCCTGAAGTCCAAAATGAGCAGAGATGAGCTGTGGCAGAGACCAAAGAGGTGCAGGGAGACAGCAGAACAAATCCTCACCGATTTGCTCCTCTGGAAGATGCAGAACATCACAGCAAGTTCGTGGGCAGATGTTCGTGCCGAGTGGAGCCCGGAGACTGTGATCCCAACGCAGGGACCCTTCAGCCTGGTCCCAGCGTCCCTGAGACTGTGATCCCAATGCAGGGACCCTTCAGCCTGGTCCCAGCATCCCTGAGACTGTGATCCCAATGCAGGGACCCTTCAGCCTGGTCCCAGCGTCCCTGAGACTGTGATCCCAATGCAGGGACCCTTCAGCCTGGTCCCAGTGTCTCTGAGACTGTGATCCCAACGCAGGGACCCTTCAGCCTGGTCCCAGTGTCCCTGCTCACCCCTTCCACCGCTCAGGCTGCACGGGTGTGGGGTTTTGCTGCCCAAGATGCACAGGCTGTGCACGGAAAAATGCACAGAACGAGCGCTTAGGGCACATCCAGAGTTCTCAGGGCTTTGCCCTGTCTCAGGAGGAGGCTTTTAGCCCATTGCCAGTCCCTTCTGATGGCACTGTGACCCACTGTGACCACACTGAGCTGGGACAGGTCCCGGGGTGCTCCGTGCTGGGTCACAGCCTGGGGATGCTGTCTGCGGGTTGCCACTGACTCACCACCAGAGCTTTGTGCAACTTCTCAGCTCTGCAGCCTCAGCCCTGCTGCCTCGGGGATATTTCCACACAAGGACAGTGCTGGGAGGAGAGAAGCAAAGCGAACCAGCCTTCCCCAGGCTGAGCTAGCCAGGGGTGGCGAGGGGACAGTGACAGGCCAGGGGCAGGTGAGCCAGGCTGCACGGGGAGAAGCACGAGGAGCTGCTCCCTGGCTCTGTCCCAGTCCCGCTCGCCCTGTGCCAGCAGCTCTTTCACACCTTTCATCTCCGTGGGCGCTTCCACCCCAGGAATTTGCAGCATCTTCCTTGTCCCCACTCATGGATCAGCCCGGCAGGTGCCCCGCGGGCTGGGGCAGCAGGGGGACACGGAGCGGCCAGCAGCAGCCCTGGCGCCTCGTCAGCAGGGGACACAATGAGGATTAATCACAGCCTGTCAGAGACGCGGCCGTATTTTTCCTCCATCCTTATTTGCGTGCTAGCGCCTGGAAAACAGGATGGCGATGTTTTCCTGCCGCGCATTCCCCAAGACTAAACAAAGGAGCTTGGATTTCCAGCCCCCGCTGATCTCTGATAAATGTGGGGCTTTCAGGAATTGCTTGGGGAGCGCGGGAGTGGGGGGGGTCCAGGGATCTGCCCCTCAAGCTGGTTCCACTGCTCGGAGCAGAAAACTCCGACCTCTGGAATGGGGTTTCCATCTCAATTTTGGGGAAAAGGCCATCTAAAGAAAGATCTTGTGTGCACGGCCCACCTGGCTGCACCGGTGGGCTCTAGTTAAGGTTCATTACTCATAATTTGTTAAGGTCTTGTTAGTTTGAGGTCCGACCACGGGAGGTGCTTTACGATGAAGTACGAAACAGAAACCAGAGTGTTTGATTGTAAAGAGGGGGGAGTGTTTATTTTGAAGAGTGCAGCCACCACCATCACCCTGGCAGGAGGTAGATGAGGGGTCCTGGGGCCAACTTCTAAACTGGAAGCTCAGCTGGGAATAAATCAGAGAACCAGAGAATATTTGAACAGTTTGGGTTGGAAGAGACCTTAAAGATCATTCAGTTCCACGGGCAGCGTCCTTCCCCTGGAAACTCTGCCCTCACCTGCTTGGAAATCCCAGGGCTTTTCCCTACCTGTTGCAATGCCTTTCCCTCGTCCCCATTCCATGGGATGCTCTGGAGAATCCAACCCCTGTCTGGTGCTTTATGGGTTTAGAGAGCTGCTCTCTCCAACCCCAGGTGAACTTTGTAGAGTAGCAATAATTGGTGCTTATGCAGCTTCTGGGGAACTTTTGGGAAGGTCTTAAAATGTTCCCTTGAATTGGGGAAAGGAATGGTGGGAATCCTAATTCTGAACTGATGTGGGGAATTTGACCCCATGCATATGATGTGCAGGTTTGGTGAGTCTGTTCCCAGCACCAGGAGCATCAAAACCAGGCAGAGGCAGCTCCTGGGATAGCATGGAACAGGGAAAAGAGAAGAGTTGAGGAGGGAAAAGCTGTGTTAGAAGCCTTGGAGAGAGGCTGTGGAGGTTTTCCATGAAAATATCTCAATTTCCACTCAGCCTTGATGGGAAACATGTTCCACCCGTAGATCATCCTTCCCATCTAGTCCCACGAATGGGGAACCGTTTTACTGTCAGGAACTTCTGGTGATTTGGAGGACAAAGGCTCAACACCTTTCCTGGCTTTAAGTGAGGAATAACCACCCGGATTTGCCCAATTTCAGTGATCACAGTGTGGCGGGGATTCCCATTTTTCGGCTGTACTTTCTGTGGCCCCAGAGCTGAGATGCTTCAATCACAGAATCACCGAGGTTGGAAAAGACCTCCAAGATCATCAAGTCTTTGACCGAATCCCACTGAACCCGATCACAAAGTGCCACATCCACTTGATTTTTGAACACTGCCAGGGATGGTGACTCCATCACTGCCCTGGGCAGCTGTGCCAGGGCTGAACCACTCTCTCAATGAAGAAATTTTCCCTAAAATCCAACCTAAATCTCCCCTGACAAAAACTGGGGCCATTTCCTCTTGTCCTGTCCCTTGTTCCCTGAGAGCAGAGCCCAACCCCCAACCTGCCTCCCTTAAAAACCCCAAATTTTCTGTGAAAACCCAGTTTTATGAAGTAGAATTGTGATATTTATATATATTTTAAACCACTGTTTGGGGAAACTGCTTCTCCCTCTGGTGACTCATGAAAAATATTGACCCAATGCACTTCAGCTCTGATTTGTGGTGTCCTCCAGTTGCGTCTCTGGATGTTCTGTCCCCAAGGCACTAAAAAGATCAAGAACTGCCCCTCCCCAAAGCAATCTCACTGGATTAAGTCCTGAAACCTTATTACAGTTCTCAAGATAAGAGCTCATTAAACAGCGTGAAAGTAACCTTGGAGAAGGGGATTTCAAAACCTGCCCGGAGAGGTGCCGAGGTCTGAGTGCCGAGGCGTTGGGATGGGTTGGTTCATACTCCTGGGTGATGTTTATCTCTGTTCTCCTCGGTAATTGTCACCAGGGAATCTGCACCAGGGACCTGCTGCTACCAGGAAAAATGGGAAGGGCTGGCAGGAAGTTGTTTGCATATCTCTTCTTCTGGGTGGGTGACTCAGGCAAGAAATAAAGTGTAATATCTGTAAAAACATCTGCAAGATCCCAAGGCAGGGGTGGAATCTTGGGAGCACTCTTTGTGTCCAAAAAATCCCCCAAAAACATGGATCCTACTGGACACGGGCACGCCAAAACCCACAGGTTTGGGCTGCAACCCAGCAGGAGCATCCAGAAAGTCAGAAGGGAGTGGGAGAGGGAGAAATCCCACCTGGAAATGCAGAAGGGAGTGGGAGAAGGAGAAATCCCACCTGGAAATGCAGAAGGAAGTGGGAGAAGGGGATATCCCACCTGGAAATGGAGCTTGAGAGGAAGAAATCTCACCTGGAAACAGAATAACAACAACAGAAATCACAAATTTTTTTCCCTCTTTCTGCCCTCCCGCCCTATTTCTCAACAAAACTTTTTAAGTTACAGATTTTAAACCTGTTCTGAATGGATAAAAGGCACCAGTGCCTGGGGAATGGCAGGAAGGCACGTGCTGTCATGAGTGGAGCACCGGGAGAATGTGCTAATTACATAACAGCCCAGGAATTTGGCAGCGCTGATGCAGAAACAGGGCAAATAATCCTCTTTCCCCATCACCTCCCTCCCCAACCCTGTCTGCTTGACTTTTTCAGGATGGAAATTTCATTTTCAAACCCTTCCACGCAGCTTTTTAACCTGGCCAAAGTGGGAAAAACAACTTTCCCAGAAGCATTGCCATACCTCAAGCCCAATTATTTTTCCCTTTTTTTAAAAAAAACCCCTCTCTACTAAAGAGCTGCATTTTGCTTTGATGCTCAAGAAGTGATTCCAAACCATGCCATAAACTGGGGAGAGTTCTGCCTGGCCCTACTTTGCCTGTGGGCAAAGCCTGGGCCCAGAATAATTCCACGTTCCTGTCACTGCTGTAATTCAGCACTGCAGGAACGTGAGGACATCGGTGCTTCGTCCCTGATGTTCAGCAGGGAAGCAATTTTCCTGCTTGATGGAGGAAAAACGGGGACAGAATCACTGCTGCAAACAGATTTTGAGCCCTTCAGGCCTGCTGCAGTTCAATCCCATAAAACCAGCCTCAGCGGCTCCCTGCACTCGCATTCCCAGCTGTGGAAAACGGAAAAAGAGTGGACTTCAGACACTGCCAGTGCAGAGCAGTGATCCCAGAACCACAAAATCACAGAATTCCAGAGTCCCTGAGGTTGGAAAAGCCCTCCCAGCCCATCGAGTCCCAGGTGTGCCCGATGCCCACCTTGTCCCCAGCCCGGAGCCCTGAGTGCCACGTCCAGGCACTCCTTGGACACCTCCAGGGATGGGGACTCCAAACCTCCCTGGGCAGCCCCTGCCAAGGCCTGAGCACCCTTTCCAGTGATGGGAGTGGAGCCTCCAGAGCTCTCTGAGAGCCCGTGGGCATCTCTGCACCCCCATCCTCCTTTCCTTTGGGCTGGCAGCGAGGCGGCTCCCGTGTCCAGCACTGAGAGCACAGAATCCTGGAATTCTTTGGGTGGGAGGAACCTCAAAGCCCACCCAGTGCCCCCCCCAGGGACACCTCCCACTGTCCCAGGCTGCTCCCAGCCCCGTCCAGCCTGGCCTTGGGCACTGCCAGGGATCCAGGGGCAGCCACAGCTGCTCTGGGAATTCCAGCCCAGCCCCTCCCCACCCTCCCTGGGAACAATTCCTGCCCAGTATCAAATCTCAAATCTCCCCTTTTCCAATTTGAAGCCATTCCCTGTGTCCTGTCCCTCCAGGCCTTGTCCCCAGTCCCTCTCCAGCTCTCCTGGAGCCCCTTCAGGCCCTGCAAGGGGCTCTGAGCTCTCCCTGGAGCCTTCTCCTCTCCAGGTGAGCACCCCCAGCTCTCCCAGCCTGGCTCCAGAGGGGCTCCAGCCCTGATGATGCTTTATGACCCCACCTCTGCTCTGCATCCTGGGCCTCTGCTCCTCAGCCCCTCTGCTGCTGTTCCTGGCTTGTATTTCCCTGCTTTAACACATCCATCACAGACTTCTCTCCGTGCCTGGGGTAAGCACGGGTCGATGCAGTCTTTAAAACCCTCTGATTGTGGCACACGAACACAACAGGGATAAAAACCACCAGTCACAGACTTCTACCAATTACCTAAGCTGCTATCACAGCAAATCCTGCGGAAACAAAGGTCCCAAAGGTTCAGGAAAAGCTCAGATGGAGCAATCCTGGCCAGCCCGAGCCCCGAGGTCCTGCAGACGCAGTACAAAGCCGAGACAAAGGGTTTCCAGGAGCCAGCGCTTGTGACTGGGATTTGCTGCTGCTGGAGGTTCCTGACACTGGGAGCAGCCCAGGGAGGGCTCAGGGAAAGCCCTCCCACATGGACACCGTGGGGACAGGAGGGTCTGTGGGGACATCCCCAGGAGATGTGATCCTGGGACAGGCACAGCAGAAGCAGCAGAGGGCTCAGCTGCAGAGAGGGTGGAGGGGAAGGGGAGGGGGAGACCCTGCCGTGAGCAGGGAGGGCTGGGCTGAGCCCCACGAGGGAACCCCCTTGTTGGGGTGGCTCGCAGGAGGTGTGGGTCTCCGGCTTCTCCAACCCCAGCCTTTTGTACATCAAGATGAATTTTGTGTTTTCAACATCTGCCTCGCTCGGGGATTAGTTCCCCAAAAATCCTGAGGTCTTTCTTGCTGAGGAAGGCAGACAAGGTGTCACACCCCCACCTCCTTTACCATCTGTGAATCTCTGGGCAGAATCCAATGCCTCAAATGGGTGTCAAGGGGAGGAAATTCTCTCAGGAGAACCTCTCAGGAGCTGAGCCAGCCCTCGGCCCTGCTCCTTGGCACGGAGACCTCCTCCAGCAGGTCCCAAACACATCCCTTTGTAGCCTTTTGTGCTCTTCACAAGCCCTGGGTGGGGTGTGGAGAGGTCAGGGGGGCTCAGAGGGAGCCAGGGGCTCATCCCTGACATCAAATAAGGCACTGCAAAACTGCAGCAGCTGCCCAGTCCCTGCCCCAGCACCCAACTGGTTTGCCAGCCTGCGTAACTGGTGCTGAGGGGCCCCAGAGCCCTCAGCCTGACCCGTCGGAGCTCCAGGTAAACGGAGACCTGCGGTTCTTACTGCAGTCAGAAGAGAGGCTGTGACACAGAGACCTTTCTTCTCGTGGCGAAGCATTTCTGGAGCACTCTGTCAGCTCGGCAGGCTCGGCCTACGAGGAAGGACGCACAAGGGGGGCAGCAAAATACGTTAGGGGAAAAAAAAGCAAAAGCCGATCGACATTTTTAAAGGAGGGAATAAGTTTTTTATTGTGAAAAAGACTGATTTCCTTCTCACAGTCTCCTCAGTTAAATGAAAAGATGAAAAGGACTGGGATTCCCAGAAACCTGTGGGGATTTGTGCTGGGTTTAGGTGGGAGCTCAGGTGTCACTCTTGTTCTTGGTGGAGCTGTCAGTAAATGCATGGGCTTAGAACAGGCTTCCTCCCTTTCTCCACCTGGAAAGATGATCCAAATTCCCCTGGAAATCTGGTCCTGGACTCAGAGGGGTTGCTCTGTGTGGGGGGGACATCAAGCAAAGGGAGTGAGGAGACTGAGGGTGCTGCCCTACAATAAAGTCAGACACAAGGACTGCTCTGCATGTACCGCCTGTGTGACCTCTGCACATCCCCTGGTGTCACCTGGACCTCAGTCTGTCCCCAGGTGTGACCTTGGTCAAACACAGGCACGTCCAAGGCCTGTATGACAGAGCCACTCTCGTGTTTGGGCAGATTTGGATCCACCTTTTTTCTCCAGCAGCAGAGCCCACAGCATTTTTGAGGGATGCAGGATGCTCCAGCAAAGAGCAGGAGTGAATTTCCATCCCATAGCATGGGAAGATTTGAAGGGTTTATCTCCCAAGCAGGCAGCACAGGGTGTGTGGAGCTCATGGAGGACCCTGGAATGCCTGGGAATTCAAGGAATGCCAACCTCTTCCTCAGTGGGCTCCAGTTCAAGCTCCTCCATCATCCCGCAGTGAGAGCCAAGCAAAGCAGACCCGGCCCGTGGCGCTTTTTGCTGCAGTCAGCACTAAAGTGCCAGCTCGTGCCAGCACTGAGGGATCTCCAGGAGGGGCTGAACCCGCCCTCAGACTCCCAGCAGCACCTGGACGTGCTCGCCATCCACGTGTGAAAATATCCAGCGTTCTGAAAGCGTGGGTTCAGGCCCCTGGGAATACTGAGCTCAGGGCAGGAGTTCTGGCATCCGCGGCCAGGCCGTGCAGAGCTGAAAGGGAGTCAGGAGTCAGGTCCTGCCCCAAAGCAGCGCTCAGCCAGGCTCAGCCAGGCTCAGCCACCCGGGCACGGGCACACGCAGCTCAGAGATCAGTGCAGCCCCAAACCCGGGTGCTCAGTGCATGAACTGCGCTGCGTTCCCCAGGGATTCCCATCAGGATCCTGTTCCTGTTCCCTCTGCCCGTCACCAACGTCTGCCACTCCTGCAGGGACTGTCACACGGCAGGGACTGTCACCCTGCAGGGACTGTCACACTGCGGGGACTGTCACCCTGCAGGGACTGTCACACTGCGGGGACTGTCACACCTTCAGGGACTGTCACCCTGCAGGGACTGTCACCCTGCAGGGACTGTCACACCGCAGGGACTGTCACACTGCAGGGACTGTCACTCCTGCCTGCTCAGAGAGGAGCTGCAAGAAGTGAACTCCGCAGCTCATTTTGCCCTCACAGTGCTGTCCTGGCAGTCAGACCCGTATTTTCCTGTGGGTCTAGAGGATGGATCACCAGCTTTGCAGGTGGAATGAAGGTCTCAGGCCGATGTCACGACCTCCTGCTGTGTCCAGAGCTATTCCTGGAGGGACCAAGCCACAGTTCTTTTATGGCAGTTTAGCTGTGTCAATGTTCAGCTGCATCCAAGAAAAACAACTGCTTTCCCACCCCTGAGCCGCTCAGTCCAGAGATGTTCTTGTGGCCACTGTCCCCACGTGCTGCCTGCCCCGTGTCCCTGCTCAGGAGCCACCTGGAGCATCCCCAGCCGCTTTCACCCACTCATTTCAAACTGGATGCCAGCATCTCACAAACCCTGTACATCGGTTTTGCACTGTCGTGTCAAACCACGACACTCAGTGATACTCCAGGATTTTCTCGGCCCCAGCCTGTGTGGCAGGGGAGCAGAGCTGCTGGAAGGAGGTCACAGCGCTCTGCAGCCCCCTGTCCCTGCCCGAGATCCCATTTCCCACACTGCAGCCTCAGGAACACCCACGGGGATTCACCCTGAACACTCCCCTCGGGGATGGGCTCGGGCAGGTGACACAGGGAGTGCCTGACGCTGCCACAAGGAAATGCTTTGTCACCTCCATCGGGTCTCCAACACTGCTCCTTGTCACAGCAGCTCCTTCACGGAGCATTGTCACAAACCACAGTGACCTCAAATCCTGCCAGGGCAAGTTCTCCCTGGAGAACCAGCAGTCCCCTCACCCCCCAGAGTTACTGCATTAAAATAAAACCAGCTGAGATGTGCCAGCAGCAAACGCATCCCAGGGAATTCCAGGTGGGACCTTGCAAATACTGGAAAAAGGTCTCGGCTGTGCAGGGAAAAGTCCCTCAGTGGCAGGAGGGACATGGGCTCCATCCAGGTCCCTTTGGCAGCAGCATCCAGGGGGTGGGAGGGGAAGGACTGGGGCCCAGAGGGAGCCATGTGGGAACGGGTCAGGGAGGGCCCTGCAGAGGAGCTGGGGCTCAGCGAGGACAGAGGACACCACTGCTGGGCCCTGAGCGCCCCGTCCTGTGTGGAGCAGGAATGAGCAGCTGGGCAGCGGTTCCCTCGCTCGTGGGGTCAAACACAGGGCTGGCTTGGGACGGCCAGAGATGTCACCACCCATCTTCAAGAAATCATCTGAGAAAGCAGCAGAAGGGCTTTGGGCAGGGACTGAACTCCGACAGCAAGGGCCAGGAAACCTGGGTGGGACAAGAGAACAGTGTTGTAAAGAAATATAGATGTGTGCGTCCACGGCTGGAGAAACTGAGGCACAGAGAAGCAGCACAGACACCCCAACAACCCCACCCTGGGCATCCCTGGCAGTGCTGTCCAAACGCTCCTGGAGCTCTGGCAGCCTCGGGGCCGTGCCCATTCCCTGGGGAGCCTGGGCAGTGCCCAGCACCCTCTGGGGGAAGAACCTTTCCCTGATCTCCAGCCTGAGCCTGCCCTGGCCCAGCTCCGGCCGTTCCCTGGCTCCTGTCCCTGTCCTGGGGAGCAGAGATCGGAGCTGCCCCTCGGGAGGAGCCGCAGCCCCCGCTGAGGCCCCCACAGAGAAACAACCCAAAGTGCAGAACCCAAAAATCCTCTCTGCCATTTGCAACTCTGCTTCTGCAGGAGGAGGAAGAGGAGGAGGAGAAGGAGACAGAGAAGGAGAAGGAGGAGGAGGAGGAAGAGGAAGAGGAAGGCTGAACTCCTTCAGCAGCCCAAGCCCTTTGCACTACTTCTCCAGAGGACAGGGAGAACAGAGCTGGGGCCGGGCTGGATCCCTGGGAGAGGCTGCGATCGCTATCTGGGCACGCTGCGCCCGTGGGGGCATCTCGAGACAGATTCCACAGGAGCGCCCCGGCCAAGCGCAGCGTGGCAGGGATTCTGCAGCTACTTGCAGCCAGCCATCGTCGGAGCAGGGAGCGCTCCGGCTCCTGGCTGGGACCTGAGCTGATAATTGCTCAGAAAAATTAAGGGTTGGGTAATTCCTCCCGAAATTAATTGCCTTGCTGAGCTGCCGCGGGGCACGCACCGCAAGAAGGTTTGAAGATGATACAACCATTTCCCTCTTCAGGATTAAACCCAGGTGGCAAAAGTCCACCTTTGTCACAAAGAGCTTTTGGCTTTGGGGATTTCTCTCCTCTGAAAAAAAAATTTTTTTTTGGCTTTTCTGCTGTTTCTTAGATGGCTTTGAGGGTCCTTTGGAGCTGTAAGAGTTTATGGGCAGTGCTTTTGTCAGCCTCACCTGACGCTGGCGGCTCAGTCCTCTGCAGCAGCCTGCTTTGCTCATTCTAACACTTCTTTTATAAGCAGCCACTACTCCTTGCAAAACACTTATAAACAGAGGCAGGAGACGAGAAGAGACTTGGAATATTCACAAGTTGATCTGAAGTCAGCCTTTCTTCCCCTTCACACGGGCTGCTCTCAGCTCCCTCCTCTCTCAGGGTGCAGCTGGCTTGGGGTGAAATCCTTCTTTCTCCAGCATGTCTTGAGTTTGGTGAAAATTCCTCATCCTTCCTTCTCGTCTCTTGGCTCCCTGGAGGAAGATTCCTCTGGGAGATGGATGCTTTGCCTGTGCTGCCTCCTTCCTTCACCTCCTCACGGAAAGAATGTCCCTTTTCAGGAAAAGAAACCATAAACCCATGGATTCATAAGGAAATGGAGCTGGCACTCCCTGCCCGAGGCAGACCAGCTTTATTTGTGTCTCTGCCCTTCTCAAACCCTCCCAATGAAGAAGTTTTTACCACCCTGCAGGAAAAATACCTCCATACACCACTTCTTTCACCCATGGAAATTTTCCCTTGGCTTTACCTTTATTACCAGCCCAAATCATAGAGCCTCTCCACTCAGTTCACATCTCCCAGACGTGTTGCTCCTTGGAGATGATCTCCAAGTGGTCCAGAGCTTTCCTGGAGCATCCTGGCCTTTACCACACAGGATCCTGCAGGTCCTTGCAGCTCCTCTTCCATTCATGAGAACCCAGACAGGAGTCTGGCTTCACCACGCTGGGACCAAACACTGACCGGGGGATCGGCTGCAGCCTCCAGAGCCTCCCAGTATTCCTGGAGCTGTTTATTCCCAAGTGTGAGTGGAATTCCCATCTCGACATCCATTAGTGAGATGCAGCTGTGAGTCAGGCACTCTTTGTGTGCCTCCAGTCACTTGGGAGATAAAAACACCTCCAGATAACAGTTCATGTCCTCCAGGAGAGGTGTCTAAAGGCAAATCCCCCTCTGGAGACTCCTTCCCCTGTAGAACGGCTTTTGGGGAGGTTTTTGTTGTTGTCCTTGGTCAGTCGGGTTTTTTTCCCCAACATTTCTTGAGTATTTCGAATTTTGCTTAAATCTTCCAAAGTGCTTTCAGTCCCCTCTCAGATTCCTGCCATCTCGAGGTTTGCGCGTTTCCTCCCTTTACTGAGGACACGCGGAAAAGCTGAACTGAGCCCTGGAACCACCGATTGCTAAATCCTGTCATTCTCTGGTCAGCCTTTGGTGTGTGAGGACACAGTCAGGAGGAGACTGTGCAGAGTCAGCTGGGCTGAGGTTTGGATGTTTCCAACAGGGTCTGGAATTGGGGTCAGTTTGGACCCCAGGTGGGAACTCTGGGGGGGTCTCAAGGATTCCCTGCTCCAAATGCACAGGCATGGACACAAAGGACGGGCTGGGAGAGCTGGGGGTGCTCACCTGGAGAGGAGAAGGCTCCAGGGAGAGCTCAGAGCCCCTTGCAGGGCCTGAAGGGGCTCCAGGAGAGCTGGAGAGGGACTGGGGACAAGGCATGGAGGGACAGGACACAGGGAATGGCTTCCCACTGCCAGAGGGCAGGGCTGGATGGGATATTGGGCAGGAATTGTTCCCTGGGAGGGTGGGGAGGGGCTGGGCTGGAATTCCCAGAGCAGCTGTGGCTGCCCCTGGATCCCTGGCAGTGCCCAAGGCCAGGCTGGATGGGGCTGGGAGCAGCCTGGGACAGTGGGAGGTGTCCCTGCCATGGCAGGGGATGAGCTGGGTGGGATTTAAGATCCCTCCCAACCCAAACCATTCTGGGATTCCACGATTCAAAGGCACCATGCAAGGTGCACCAGAGGAACCTGTCCCCTGCCTGTCTGCGTCTGCACCTCCTCTTCCTCATCCCTTCCGTATTCCAGGAAAAGCGAAGCCTTCAGAAGCCCAGACAAACCCTGGTTGTGCTCTGGGGCCGAGCTCAGGGCAGCAGGCGCCAGCTCTGCTTGCTGTGATGGCTGCGGGTACCTGCTCCTTCCCCAGCAAACCCCGCGCTCCTGCAGCATCCTGGCTCCGAGCTGCGCCCCAGGGAGGGCACGAAACCCAGCAGCACCAGGCAGAGCCGGTGGGGCACGAGCGCCAGCCCCTCGCTAGGGCTGCCCTTGTTTTTCTCGGCCCTGTTTTGCCCTAACCCGGGGTTAATCACCGATGGTTCCGAGCTCCGCTCGCGGACAGGGGAAAGGGAAATGAGCAGGAGGGCTCGGCTCAGCCCTGAACCCCTCGCTGCTTCATTAGCTGCTTTTCCATGCTGGGAGGCCGAGGCCAAGAGCCCGTGCCCCCACTCGCAGCTCTCATATGCACTTCGCATTGTTCTCATTTCCCCTCCTCTGAATAATGAAAGCGGCTCCACAGCACCACTGCAACTCTTTCTGCCATAGCTCAGTCTCAGAGTTTTTCCACTTAAGCCCTTAAATCTGTTTAACCCTTCTTTGTCTGCCTGACAGTCAGGAGGACGTAGAGTAATCAAACCACGGAATCTCTGAGGTTGGAAAGGACCTTCAAAGTCAACTCCAACAACCAACCAGCACCACCAGCATAATCACCACTAAACCCTGTCCTCAAGGGCCACATCCACATTTTCTGAACACCTCCAGGGATGGTGACTCCAGCCCCTTTCAGTGCTTTGCAACACTTTCAGTGAAAAAATTTCCCCTAATATCCAGTCTAAACCTACTCTGGCCCAGCCTGAGGCCGTTCCCTCTCCTCCTGTCCCTGTTCCCTGCAAGCACAGCCCGCCCCCTCCGGCTGCCCCCTCCTGTCAGGGAGTTGTGCAGAGCCACAAGGGCCCCCTGAGCCTCCTCTTCTCCAGGCTGAGCCCCTTTCCCAGCTCCCTCAGGAATTCTCCAGCCTCTTCCCGGCTCCACTCCCTTCCCTGGACACGCTCCAGTCCCTTTCTTGTCACAAGATGCCCAAAATTTACCCCAGGATTGGAGGTGCACAGGGCATGGGCACTGCCCTGGTCCTGCTGCGACATGGCTGGGACAGGCCAGGTGTCACTTTGTGTCCACCTGGGCACGCTCTGGAAAGAACCCAAAGACAGAGGTGGAGCAGAGGTGATGGACTCTGCCCCTAAAGACAGAGCTTAGAGAGCTGAGAGAACTTTGAGGTGTCTGTGCTGTTGCACTTCCAGGTCCTCATGCTGCCTGGAAAACTGGGCAGTGCGGAGGGTCAGGGGGCTGAGCAGAGCTGAAAATCATTTTTTTCACTCTTCTCCTGATTTATTTCCAAAATTAGAAGAGGTTTCCTTGCAGAGCGGTCTGTTTGTGTGAGGCCGTTTGTAACCTCTCCGTCACACTTCGCTGCACGAAGAAAAGCCCTCCCTCCAAAGCCGAGGGGTTGCCGTGTTCTCTGCTCAGCCTGGAGCAGGAAAGCAAAGAACCTGTGAGCAATCACTGACCCAGTAATGCTGTGTAACCCTGTGAGCAATCACTGACCCAGTAATGCAGAGTCCTTTAGGAACTGTTGGAAATGGGAAGGTGATGGTCTCAGAGTGATAAAGTCACCAGGATCTCCTCCTTTCCAACGATTCTGTGGCCCAGACTCTCAGGAGGCTGCAGCATCCTTGGATTTAGGGCCACAACTCCTTGACGTACCTACACCAAGAAGCTCCATTNCACCTGGGCACGCTCTGGAAAGAACCCAAAGACAGAGGTGGAGCAGAGGTGATGGACTCTGCCCCTAAAGACAGAGCTTAGAGAGCTGAGAGAACTTTGAGGTGTCTGTGCTGTTGCACTTCCAGGTCCTCATGCTGCCTGGAAAACTGGGCAGTGCGGAGGGTCAGGGGGCTGAGCAGAGCTGAAAATCATTTTTTTCACTCTTCTCCTGATTTATTTCCGAAATTAGAAGAGGTTTCCTTGCAGAGCGGTCTGTTTGTGTGAGGCCGTTTGTAACCTCTCCGTCACACTTCGCTGCACGAAGAAAAGCCCTCCCTCCAAAGCCGAGGGGTTGCCGTGTTCTCTGCTCAGCCTGGAGCAGGAAAGCAAAGAACCTGTGAGCAATCACTGACCCAGTAATGCTGTGTAACCCTGTGAGCAATCACTGACCCAGTAATGCAGAGTCCTTTAGGAACTGTTGGAAATGGGAAGGTGATGGTCTCAGAGTGATAAAGTCACCAGGATCTCCTCCTTTCCAACGATTCTGTGGCCCAGACTCTCAGGAGGCTGCAGCATCCTTGGATTTAGGGCCACAACTCCTTGACGTACCTACACCAAGAAGCTCCATTGTGCTGAAGGTCAAAACTGCCTCAAAACCTTGGTGGATTTTGTATCTGGAGCCCACTTCTTTGTGCTGTTCCAAAGACTTTCATGTGGTCTTCCTTCCGTGGAGAAAAATCCTCAGGTTCTTTCCAGGCACCCAACCACTGCAAAGGTGTTTTCAAAGGAAACATCAAATCCCCTTTGTTTAGGATGCTACAGGACTCAGGTTTTGAACCCAAAAAAGCAGATTCTCTTGGGAGAGGGCAGTGACTGGTAACAACATGTCATGAAACGCAGTGGGAAAAGAAAATGCTGTTCTGGAAGTAGCTGGAAGCGGGATGGTTGTGGCTGCAAAATGAACTGTGTGCAGTGGAGTCTGTGCCTCTGCTGCTGGGAAACGCATCCCGAGTGAATATACGGGAATTGTGGTTTCACACCTGACCTGGAGAAGGGAAATTCCATGCTGCTCTCCTGGGAATGCAGGAGAATCATCCCTTGGGGCTCCTGCACTGACAGCCCCAAAGGAGCAGCTGGGGCTCAAGGCCCAGGCACTCGACCACGCAGTGAAGTTCCCGGAGTCTCAAGCAGCACAGGGTTAGATTTTGGGGTCAGTCAACTCCATCTGGTACCTCAGAGATAGCAGGAGGAAAAAAAAAGACCAAAACACCGAAGATCAAAGAATTTGGAGCTACAGAGCAAGCCCAGGGCAGATGAGGTGATTCAAGCTGAAGAACAGACACTTTTTGCACCGCAGAAGGCTTGACCTGTCCAAGAGCAGGGCCACAGGGCCAGGTTTTGTGTGGATTTGGGTGCCCAGGCTGCCATTAAAATCCTCAATCAATGCTACCTGTGACCCGAGGAGCAGTACTCAGATGCCCCAAGTCCTTTTTGATCGTCCTCCAGGAGCCAGCACCCTGCAGAACAAAGCCTGGTTCCTTTCCCTGAGCATCCTTCCAGGGCTCCTGCTTGGCCCCGAGCTGCTGATCCCGGGTGGAATGGAGCAGGATGAGCCCTGGCTGGTCTGGCTGCTCTCCCCTCATGCAGCCCCTCAAGCAGCTCATCCAGCCTGGCACCTGCAGAGTTTCTGCCCTGGGCTCAGCCCGGGGCTGCACTGAGAGGTCAGGGGTCCTGGGCACAGACCCTGAGTGGTCCTGGGCACAGACTTTGCCAAGCTCACCCTCAGCTCTGACACCTCTGGCTGTAGCAGAGTGAACCTTGAAGAGTAGAAGGGATGAATAATTCATTTAATTGCTGGTTTGTAGAGCATTCAGCCAGAACTGGGAGGAGATTTTCTTCTTCCCCCTGGGGTTGCCTCCTTTGGTGTGGAGTCACCGTCCCTGCTGTCCCGATGGTGGTGCCAAGCAGCTCCTTAGTGAGAGAGAGTCCCAGACTGGTTTGGGTTGGGAGGGACCTTAAATCCCATCCCATCCCACCCCNGCAGCCACAGCTGCTCTGGGAATTCCATCCCGGCCCCTCCCCACCCTCCCAGGGAACAATTCCTGCCCAATATCCCACCTAAACCCACTCTTTTTCAGTCTGAAGCCCCTCCCTGTGTTCGGGCCCTTGTAAATAATCTCTCTCCAACTTGGTCAGCTCCCTTCAGGCACTGGAAGGTCTCACTTAGGTCACCCTCAAGTTTCTCTTCTCCAGGCTGAAAGATCCCAGCTCTCCCATCCTTTCCCCAGCACGGCAGAGGGACACAGGGCCCCAGGTGCTGGAGCTCCCTCTGCAGCCTCTCCAGGATTCCTCCCTGGGGTCTCTCCCAGCTGCACAGGCCCCTGTGCCCTGCAGTGACTCTGTCCTAAAGCCGGGCTCAAACAGGAAACCCGACTTGTGAGACAGCCTGTTCTTCTGACAGCCCTTCTCTGCCATCCCTTGGTGCCCCAAGCTGTGTGAAGGGGTCAGGTGTGCCCCAGGGGCTGCCCAGGCTGTACCCCGTGACAGATGACCCCATAACGGAGCGGTTTCAAACAACTTTGGGGTAGAATAACCCCTCTCTAATTGGGAAAGTTCCCATAAATCAGAGAGGTTCTTGTGGTCGTGGACAGTCAAGCTGTTCCCTTCTTCTCTCACCTTTGGGATTTCAAGTAAGTTGATTTTAATCCTTGCAGGGTAACTTTGGTCTGAGATTCAGGATTTTGATACAAGATTAGGCACCTGATGCCTGGCAGATAGGGGTTTCGGGTACGAGCAGCAGGGCGGGTGAACAATGGGGTGCTTTGCGGGGCATTCCCTGATGAAATGGGAGCTGCTGAGGCAGCGGGTCCAGCAGGTGCGGGTCCATATAGAATCCTTGGGTAATGGATTGGGAAATGCAGACTCCCGGCCAGGGAAGTGCCAGATCTCCCTCTTCAGGCTGCTGCTCCTGCCTCTGAGAGGCCACAGTTTATCTGACAAGTGCCATTCTACCCAAACAACAACGACTTGAGGAAGGAGAGAAACATTCCTTTCGATGAAAAGCATTCACTGAGCGAAGCTGCCCTGGGACTTTGGAAGTCTGTCTCAGAGAAAGTTTGCCGGACAAAGTGCAGAAAAGAAAAAAAAAAGGAGATAAATGCATTTTATCAGCCAGGAATTATGTAATGAACAGGTGCATTGCCACCTTTGGCTCCTCTGCACCCTGCCCTCCTGTTTCACACTACGATTTACACCTTCCCACAGTTTTGCAACTCCAAAAAGCGGCTGGGTTTGCAAAGCAGCTGGAGCTCCACGTGCTTCCCCGGCTTTGTTTGCACAGAATTTACCCGAACACGCAGCCCACAGTCCCCGGGAGGCAGAGGTGCTCTCCCATCCGCTGGCTGTGCAAATCCAGGAGCCGTGCGATTCCCTGGGATGCTGTGCGGGCGCTGCGTCTCCTCTCCCTCGGGGTTCTGTGAAATGTTCTTTCCTGGCAGCAGCTGGGGCCCCCTGGGCTGGGACAGTCCCCGAGAGCTGGGACAGCTCTGTCACCGTGCACAGGAGCCGCAGCTGGAGTTGCGCTTGGGAAACATCCCCAGCCTTGAGGGATATTTAACGGGGAATATTGCAGCCAGGGGTGATATCCTGGTTCACCCCTCACACCGTGTCCTGCTGGTTTATGTGAATAAAAATATTATAATAAATACAAAAATATAAATTATGTGAAATATCATTTATATG
>VZTD01002909.1:214639-229934 GCA_013397725.1 Rhagologus leucostigma
ATAAAAATATAAAAATATAAAAATATAAAAATATAAAAATGTAAAAATATAAAAATAAAATAAAAAATAAAATTATATGAATAAAAATACAGAAACCTGGAATATTTTGAGATGACGCCCAGCAAGATGGACAAAGAGGGGGATGGAATTCCATGCCTGAGCACACACTCTGCTGGGAAAGGCTGGAGTCCAGTGTCCCCAGGCCCCCCGTGGGGGTGGAGCCTGCAGAGAGGGACACTGGGCCAGGGGATGGGACTGGCTGCTCTCTTTTTGACCCCAAAGTGGCAGTTTGGAAGAGGAAAATTGCACCAGGCCATCAGAGATGGTGCCTCAGGCCAGGACACAGAAATCTGCCCTGAGGGAAGCCTTGCCCTGCTCACACAAACTGCAGGGGTTTGGGGAGGCTCCACAGTCCCACGGGGCACCGAGCACCCCCAGACCCCACTGGGAGGGTCCTGTCCCCATAACTGAGCTGTGCCACCCCCAGACCCCACTGGGAGGGTCCTGTCCCCATAACTGAGCTGTGCCACCCCCAGACCCCACGGGGAGGGTCCTGTCCCCATAACTGAGCTGTGCCACCCCCAGACCCCACGGGGAGGGTCCTGTCCCCATAACTGAGCTGTGCCACCCCCAGACCCCACGGGGAGGGTCCTGTCCCCATAACTGAGCTGTGCCACCCCCAGACCCCACTGGGAGGGTCCTGCTGCTGCACCCAAGGTGTTCCAGCTCCCCGGAACACGCCAGGAGCGCCGGGACCACGTGGGGACCACCAAGGGAAGGGAAGGAGCGCTGCTGCAGGGCGAGAGGCTCCGTCCTGGCACGCTGGGCTGTGACTCACAGCTCGCTCCGTGGATTTTGGATACGGAGAGAGGCTGGGATGGGTTCTGCTCCACGAAGACCCCTGGCTATATTTTTTATACGAAGCAGAGTTATCCCGGATTCCAGTAGAGGTTACCACATCTGTCTGACAATTCCGCCCCGAGGCTCCAGGGGAGCCAGGGCCAGGCCGCACCTCTGCAACGACAGCACTGAGTGTGGGGCAGGAAAAGATCTTCTGCCCTTTGATGTCAGTGGGGGATCTGGCTCCAGACTTACGTGCCTTTTCCTGAACTGTGTTGGTTCTGTGTGCCCAGCTCAGCAGCTGCCCTGTTCAGGCTCACAAGCCATATCCATCCTGAACAAGATAAATCGGGATTTATGCAGTGGAAAGCTTGATAATTATCCTAGAAATGTTTTATTGTCTCCTGCAGCCGCCAGGCCTCACTCAGAGCTTGTCACCCAGCTGGAGGAGGCAGCTCAAGGAGATCTTGGATGAGCCAGGACTTGAGGGGGCTGAAGGCTCTGACAAAGACCCCGCAGAACAAATCAGTTACTGGGAGGAACCAAAGGATTCCTTGTGATGCTGACTCGTGCCATCATTTTTGTTCAGGGCTCTGGGATGAGATTCCCCTCTGACACTGACTAGTGCCATCATTTTTGTTCAGGGCTCTGGGATGAGATTCCCCTGCGATGCTGACTCGTGCCATCGTTTGTCCCATTCAGGGCACTGGGATGAGATTCCCCTGCGATGCTGACTCGTGCCATCGTTTGTCCCATTCAGGGCACTGGGATGAGATTCCCCTGCGATGCTGACTCCTGCCATCATTTTTGTTCAGGGCACTGGGATGAGATTCCCCTGCGATGCTGACTCGTGCCATCGTTTGTCCCGTTCAAGCTGCTGGGACAGGAGCCTGGGCCAGTTCCATCCCTGGAAGCTCTCTCCGATTCCTGTGGCAGTTTGGAAGAGCACCCACGAGGTGTAATCACGGCTGCTGTGCCAAAGGGGAGGGAGCTGCACTCCCACAAATGGCTCAATCAGGGTGCCCTTGGCAGGGGCAGGACTCAGCTCTGGGAATGCTCCGAGCAGGAATTCCAGTTAGCAGTTGACTTTGCAAGGTGGGAGAACTGCTGTGTCAGTCTGGGACTTGAGTTCGCTGCACACAGGAGAGTAAAGAAACTTCAGGCAGGAAAAGGGCAAAATCAGATGTTTCCCTGTCTGGGAACCAGGCAGGTGGGGAAGGAGGCAGTGGGATCCTTCACAGCTCCCAGCACAGGGGACGAAATGGAAAAGCATCCTTGTGGAATCCAGGCAGGGAGGAGAAGCCCCAGACTAAGCAAGGGCTCAGCTGTGCCAGACACAGAATCACAGAATCGGGAAAAACACCTGAAGCCTTTCCGCAGCCTCCTGCAGATGCTGGTGTGTGATGGAAAGGTGATTTTAAAAAATAAAAAATAAAAGGATTACCTGTAAAACCCTAAAAGAAAACAACTTAGAAAAAATTAATGTAAGAAAATTTAGATAGATTGGACTGGATAAGATAGATCGAGATTGGATAATAGGGAGGAATTATCCTGGGAGGGTGGGGAGGCCCTGGCACAGGGTGTCCAGAGAAGCTGTGGCTGTCCCTGGATCCCTGGCAGTGCCCAAGGCCAGGCTGGATGGGGCTTGGAGCAGCCTGGGACAGTGGGAGGTGTCACTGCCCACGGCAGGGAGGGAATGGGATGAGCTTTAAGGTCCCTCCCAACCCAAACCATTCTGGAATTCTCCTATTCTACGAAAAGACAAACAGAAATATTTGCTACAAGAACTGAGCCTGGGATCCTGTGGAAGAAAACCTGTTTGCGATGCCATGGGAAAGATGTGACCATGATCCCACCACCAGTGACTGAGCTGGGCTTGTGCAGAAACCCACACCTTCCCTCCAATGTGTTGAGTCTGCAGCCTTGATACTCCTCCAACTCACTCTGACAGCCTGGAAGTCCTGCCCTGGAAAATGCTCAATTTTCACCCAGCCCTGCAGGGCTCTGATCTGTCTGGGGAGGAGCATGAGAGGAGAAGAAACAGCTCAGCTGGGCAGAGCTGTGAGCAGTGGTTTAGGATTTACACATCTTTGCTGAGTGAGGGTAGCTGGGTGTGAGGAGGCCCCAGATGAATTCTCTGTATTTCCCTGCAGTTCCTGTAACAGACAGTTCTGACTCGGACTGACGTATTTTAGTGCAGCTTCATCAGAAACAGCTCAAGGGATGGCAAGAGCTGGAAGATTTCATTATTGTGCAATTCAAGGATGAAAGCAAAACCATTCTTCTGATCTGAACTTCAGCCTTGTGCATATCGTGTGCAATGGGGAAGTCATCAATCACAAATTCCTTTCAGTCTGGGCCTTTTGCTGCCAGACTTTTTTTCTGCATTCAGAGCTTTCCCATTTTCTCACAACCCCCCTGAAGGGAGTTGGTGGTCCCTAATTTGGAAGTGAAGGGTGGGAAAACTGAGAAACCTGATTTAAGTGGTGGCAACAGCACCACACTCAAGACACGATTTGGGAAATGTCAGCATTATTGTCCAGAGAAGAATATTCAGGTTGGTTTTATCACACTGTCAGAAAACATAGGATGGAGTGAGAAATAAACAGAGGAGGAAGAGATGCAGAAGGGAGGACTGCAGAAAGGTGAATGGTTTGGGCAGTGTGAGACTGGAAGCAACTGCTCTGCTCTGGGCTGGGCTGGGCAGCCTCAGCTCGAACATTGGGAGCAGATTTGGGCACCACAACATCAGAAAGACATTGAAGTATTAGAGAGCATCCAAAGGAAGGCAACAAAGATGGTGACGGGCCTTGAGGGGAAGCTGCGTGAGGAGCAACTGTGGCCATGTGGTCTGTTCAGCCTGGAGAAGAGGAGACTGAGGGGAGAGTCCTCGCAGTTACAACTGGCCCAGGGGGGGAAGAGAAGGGGCAGCTCCGATCTCTGCTCCCCGGGACAGGGACAGGAGCGAGGGAACGGCCGGAGCTGGGCCAGCGCAGGCTCAGGCGGGAGATCAGGGAAAGGTTCTTCCCCCAGAGGGTGCTGGGCACTGCCCAGGCTCCCCAGGGAATGGGCACGGCCCCGAGGCTGCCAGAGCTCCAGGGGCGTTTGGACAGCGCTGCCAGGGATGCCCAGGGTGGGGTTTGGGGTGTCTGTGCAGGGACAGGAACTGGACTGGATGATCCCTGAAGGTCCCTTCAGCTCAGGACATTCTGTGACTCTGTGATCCTGTAAGGTGCCTGCCCAGGGAATGTCCCCTGCCCCAGGCAATGTCCCCTGCCCTGCGGATCGGCCCATGGGTGCAGCACTGGGACACAGAGATCCCCTTCCATGGCACCACTGCCCATCGCCTGTGGGGCCTCGCTGTGGCCCTGGCCAGGACCAGCCACGTGGTGCTGGCCCAGACCGAGCACTGAGCTGTGCTTAGCTCCCAGCTGCAGCCTGGGGACAGCACCTGGAGCAGAAGGGGCAGTTTGCCCCTGCCCCAGGCCCAGGGACAGCACATGAACGAGCAGAGGCTGGAAATCACCCGTGGTGCCAAAAGTGAGGCTGCACTGAGCTCGCGAGGCTGCAGAGCTTTAACGGAGCTATAAAATGAGTCCAGGCTTGATGGGCTCTGCTGCCAGGCTAGCTCCTGTGGACGGGGAGAGCACGATGGAGACCTCCTGCCTTCCTGTCCCAGCCTGTGGGGACCTAAATATAGACAGTCCTGGCAGGCCTGGGCCGCTCCCCACCGCTGCCTCTGCTGCACTTGGCAATTCCCACCCGCCAGCACCCAGCGAGGGCAGCTGGCAGGGCAGGGCTGGGAATCGCCGACAGGATCACAGAGTTAAGCCTGGAAAAGCCCTCTGAGATCAGAATCCCACCATTCCCCCAGCAGTGCCACCATGTCCCCAGGTGCCGCATCCACACAGCTCTTAAATCCCTCCAGGGATGGGGATTCCACCGCCGCCTTCACTCTTTTAGTAAAGAAATTTTTCCCAGTATCCAGTCTAGACCTTTCCCGGATTTTTAGCATTTGAGTTTCACACCCTGAGTCTGCCTTTCCTGGACCCACCTTTGATCCTCAGCACAACTGCCCAGGAGCAGGATCAGCTGCAGGGAAAGGCAGGAATACCCCCAGAAGAGGGATGGGAGCCCTTTGGAGGGAGCAGTGGGGTGGTTCCCCCATTTCAAGGGCAGATTTGAAGATGTAGTGCAGGGAATAGAAAGATCTTTAGCAAAGACCCAAGGCAAAATAATTTCCTGCTTAGACTGATTCTCCAAATCACTGCGAGCCACCGCAATAATGGAATCACAGAAATATAAATCAGGCTTGGGAGGGACCCACAAATATCATCGAAGCTCAACTCTCGCTTCTCATCCACCACCATGCAGGAAAACTAAAAACAACTCCAAAGATCCCCAAATCATCACTGGGGGTGGGCACCTGTGCCTTGAAGCTTTGGTCACTTCAGCTGGCCCAGAGGAGTCTCAAATCTAGAACAAGTTCAGTGCCGTGACTACAAATCCCAGCTCAGCTCACTCCAACTTTGCTGAACTTCCCAAACCTCCCAGCAACTTCAGGGTTAAAAGTTTTTCTTGCCCAGTCACCTGCACACCTACAGAAGTGCCATCAGTACTGAGGAACCCCCGACTACAGGACCAGCTGGATTTATCCCGTTCCAGTCCCTGAACAAAGGGCAGCGTGCCCGGGGATGAAGGTGGCTGTGGATGTGCTCCCGGTCCACGGCAAATGCCAGGAATGCCCCTTTTCCACAGTGGGATAAGCTCAGTCCCACTGCCTGGGGTTTGCTGAGGGCGCACAGGAGCTCTGCACAGCTCTGGGAGGATTTGATCCCACTCGTGCCATCCCCAGGCTCCATCCAACCCCTCTTTTCCTGCGGTGCAGGTGCTGCCTGCCCTGCCCTGCCCTGCCCTGGGCTGGGCTGGAGGTGCTGGGCGTGAGGCACAGATCAATCCCTTCATCCCTGCTCCCTCAGGAAGGAAGAGGGATGAAATGTGTGTTGTGTGATGAGCCCCGGCTTTGGGAAGTAACCAACGGGATCCTGGAGAGAGAGGAATGTGGGAGAGTAAAGTCACTTCTGCATCTGTACAGAGACTGATTATCCCAGGATTCCTGCTGGAAACGAGGTGTGCTGTGCCAGACGAAAAAGGTTTTTGGGAACAGCAGCACCCTCAGTCCAAGGATCCCCTCTTCCACAAATGGAGTTTTCCAGCGAGAGTTCCACTGGCAGCTCCTGTTCCAGCTGCTCCTGCAGAGCAGGGACCCTCTCCCTCTGCTCTGGGGCCCTGTGGGATGCAGCATCAGCCCCCCAGCCCTGTCCCACTGTAGCCCTGCAGGCACCAGGGAGCCAGCGTCTCTCCCACTGCTGGAAAAATATGGATTTAACCCAGTTTTGAGCTCCCACCCATCCTTTACTCACCCTTCCTGCAGCAAATTTTGGCTCCCTCTACACAAAAAAAAAAAGGATAAATCCATCCCAGTACAGCCAACCTGAAAGTGCCACAAGTGGCTTGATAATAAATCAAATGGTTAAACATGAAGGGTTTGAGGTGGGGGAGGTGTTTTTGAGCCTGTGTGTGATCCTTCAGCTCTTCTCTGAACTGCTGAAAGGTCCAGGAGGTGGCAAGAGAACCCAGAGGGATTTGGAAAGGCCGTGTCTCCCAAATCCTTAGACCTTCCTCAGGCAGGGAGCAACAGAGAGAAGGTTCAGAATGGGAATTACCCTGGGGGTTTGTCCCCTCTAGGCTCGGGACAAGCTGTTCATGGGGCCAGTTTCCTGTACAAAGCCCTGCAGGGACAGCGCCAGGTGTGCCCAGGAAGGATCCTGGCTGATGGAATTGAATCTTAGAAATCTTGCTCTGAATTTTCTCCTCACACAACTGTTGCCACGTCCTGCAATATCCAAAATCCAGAGCTGTGCAGACACCCTGGCGTGCAGAGGGGCAGGACTGAGCCTGGATTATGGCTCCGGGACAGGACATTTTTGAGAAGATGCCCAAACCAATCAGGTCTCACTGATTTGCCTTCCTCAGACAGGGAACAACAGAAGGAAGGTTCGGAATGGGAATTACCCTGAGGTTTGTCCCCTCTAGGCTCGGGACAAGCTGTTCCTGGGGCCAGTTTCCTGTAAAAACCCTGGCAGGGAAGGCGCCAGGTGTGCCCAGGAAGGATCCTTGTGCTGGAAGTGCAGCGTGGATTGACACGCAGCCAGGGATCCAGCAGGGTGGTGGCTGTTCCTGGAGAGAAGTGGCAGAGGAGGAAGCACAGCCAGTGTGCAGCTGCTCTTGGAGAAAAAGTTATTACATTTCAATTCCCAAGGGTGGTGTTGGTTCAAATGCTCTTCAGACCAAATCTAAGTTGATTTAACACACCCAGAGTCGCCCCATGGGTGCTCACAGCCCAAGGTTTGAGGTGCTGCTGCTCAGGCGAAGCTGTAAAATCCACGTTCTCCCTGCATCCAGGCCAGCAGGATGGAATAACTAAAGCTGCACTGGGATATCCCTGGGAGATCCCGGCCCACGAGGGAGTGCCACCAGCATTCCTGGCTGTCCTCAGCTTCCCTTGGCTGGTGTTTTACACTTTCTTCTGGTGGAATTGAACTGCTGCTCTTAGAAATCCTGCTCTGAATTTTCTCCTCACACCTTCCGCTGTCCCAGGCTGCTCCAAGCCCTGTCCAGCCTGGCCTGGGACACTTCCAGGGATGCTTTGCTGGTGCATCTCGATCTCCCCAGGTCCGAGTCCTCCTTCTGCAGCAGATCTGTGCACCAAGAACTTCCCTCCCTCTCCCACTCTCAGTCCCATTTGAGCAGAAGCTGCTCAGGTGGCTTTTGGGGGAAATCGATGCTGCAACCCCCACCCTTTCTGTGACTGCACAAACCAGCTCTCACCAGGCTCTCTGACTTCCTCTTGTGCAGTCCTGATGACAAAAGTGATGTAGAGCTCTGAGTTTCAGGAAGGAGGCCGTGTCTGGGAATATCCAAAATCCAGAGCTGTGCAGACACCCTGGCGTGCAGAGGGGCAGGACTGAGCCTGGATTATGGCTCCGGGACAGGACATCTTTTGAGAAGATGCCCAAACCAATCAGGTCTCACTGGTTTGCCTTCCTCAGGCAGGGAACAACAGAGAGAACGTTCAGCATGAGAATTACCCTGGGGGTTTGTCCCCTCTAGGCTCGGGACAAGCTGTTGTTGAATTTTCTCCTCACACAGCTGTTGTCCTGCAATATCCAAAATCCAGAGCTGTGCAGACACCCTGGCGTGCAGAGGGGCAGGACTGAGCCTGGATCATGGTGAGGACACGTCCTCAAGAGAGGACATTTTTGAGAGGGTGCCCAAACCAATCAGGTGTCTCTAGTTTGCCTGTTAGGGCTGTTTCATCTCATTCAGTTAAGAATTAATTTCAGGGGAAATGAGACACAGCTGTTCCTGGGTGGAAAGGCCTCCAGTTATTGAGCCATCTTCCCGTCCTTCCCCTGCTGACTCAGCAGCTCCCTGGGCCTTATGCAAATGCACATTCCCGAGTGCTGACCCATCTGATCCTGATACTGCCCTCGTTTATCAATAAATACCTTCCTTTCCTCTTTGCTCTGCTGTTTCTCCTAATGCTTTGTAATAAATATTTTTATTTGTGCTCCATTCAGAAGAGTTGAAACTCTCATGCCACCATGATGAAATCTCGTGGGACTTTTGATACAATTGCAGAATGACCAACCCCACTTTATGGCTCTCTCCCAGCAGAGGTGAGTGATTTATTGGCCTCCTTCCTGAAACCCAAAGCTCTACATCGCTTCTCATCATCAGGACTGCACGAGAGGAGGTCAGAGAGCCTGGTGAGAGCTGGTTTGTGCAGTCACAGAAAGGGTGGGGGTTGCAGCATCAGTTTCACCCAAAAAGCCACCTGAGCAGCTTCTGCTCAAATGGGACTGAGAATGGGAGAGGGAGGGAAGTTCTTGGTGCACAGATCTGCTGCAGAGGGAGGACTCGGACCTGGGGAGATCGAGATGCACCAGCAAAGCATCCCTGGAAGTGTCCCAGGCCAGGCTGGACAGGGCTTGGAGCAGCCTGGGACAGTGGAAGGTGTCCCTGCCCATGGCAGGGGTGGAATGAGCTGAGCTTTAAGGTCCTGCTCAACCCAACCCATTCCGGGACTCTCTGCAAGCTGACAAATGGAAATTTACAGGTATTAGCACGTCCCTCCAGACTATCAGGCCCATTAGTTTATTTATCACTAAATAAATACCTCGGTATCAGCAGATACAGAGTGGCTGGGCCCATTCTGGTATCACAGTGCCCTACTTTGCCTGGCCCGACCCACGAGCGAGCAGGCCGAGCTCAGCTGTGCCCACTGGGCTGGGAATGGGGCTGGCTCTGTCCTTATCTGTTATCAGATCGCTGCAGCTTTGCTCAGGCACGAGGGTTCTGTGGGAGGGCCTCACCTCGAGATAACAGGGCTTGAAAGGGCTGAGCAGGGATGGAGAGCAAACACCGGCCAGGAGAACTGGGGCTGGGAGCTGCGGGGCTGCCGGGGCAAACTTTGCCCTGGTGAGCGTGGGGAGCCCAGGAGCAGCCCACACCCAGGAGTTCCCTGGCCTGTGTGTGTCACCATCGGGTCTGCACTGGGAGCAGGCAGAGAGGGACACTCAGGAGGAACTCCAGGCGTTTCCCTCTGAGGATGCCAGCTGGGTGATCCCCACCCTGAGGAGCCCAAAGCTCCATCTCCGTGGGATATGCTGTGCCTGGTGCTCCCGAGGGGACGCCCGGCTGTGCCAGGGCTGTGGTGCTGAGCACAGAATCCCGGAATCACAGAATGAGCTGGGCTGGAAAAGACCTTTGAGATCATCGAGCCCAACCTGTGACCCAACACCCCCTGGTCACCCAGACCATGGCACTGAGTGCCACAGCCAGGCTCTTCTTAAACACCTCCAGGGATGGGGACTCCACCACTGCCCCCGGCAGCCCCTTCCAATTCCCAATCACCCTTTCCATGAGTAAATTCCTGCTGGTGTCCACCCTGCCCCTCCCCTGGCCCAGCCTGAGGCCGTTCCCTCTCCTGTCCCTGTTCCCTGCGAGCACAGCCCGACCCCCCTGGCTGCCCCCTCCTGTCAGGGAGTTGTGCAGAGCCACAAGGGCCCCCCTGAGCCTCCTTTTCTCCAGGCTGAGCCCCTTTCCCAGCTCCCTCAGCCGCTCCTGGGGCTCCAGCTCCTTCCCCAGCTCCGTTCCCTGCCCCGGACATGCTCCAGCATCCCAACAGCCAACACTCCTGCTGCAGAAGTGCCAAGGCCAGTGAATGTTCTCTCCTGAGAGGACCTGAAGTGTCCAGCTGTGTCCCGGCCCTGCAGGTGCCTGGAGCCCGGCCGGGTTTGGAGCCTGGCTGATTTCTTCGCGTGAAACACCAGTAAAGGCAAATAACTGAGGGCATCGCGTCTAGAGCTGCCCCAAGGAAGTCAAGCATAGGAAAGGAAGTTTGAAGCTGAATTTATGAATCAAAACACCCCTCTGTGAGGTGTGGCCGAGCCCACAGCACTGCAGGGTGTCCTCTGCTTTGGTGCAAGGACTGGGGGAAATTCGGAATGAAGGAATTAGCAGCAGGTGTTGCTCTGGAGGCAGAGAGGGGCTGCCCAGTGTGGCCGCTCTGACCGACACCCACCAGCAGCTTTTCAATAAGAGCAGGGAACACCCATCTCCAAGAGCTCCGAGGGCCTGCCAGCCCAGAAAGTTGGGTCAGAGACTTTGGCCATCCTTCCAGAGAAGCTGACACACAAGGACATTCCTTCACTTTATATGCAAATGTAATAATGTGTTTTATTGCTTTGTATTTCTGCAGCTCTGCCCCATTACTGCAAATCGATGCTTTCAAGCAAACACGTCCTTCTGCCCTTAAATCTTTCAGCCCTAAATCTGGCCCAGCCTCACTTTCTACCCTGCTGAGAGTATGGTGGTGCTGAAACCTCAGAGCAGGGGACTCCTGCCAGCACCAGGCTCTCAGCAATCCCTCCTGGGAAGCTGGAGAGCAGCAGGGATCCCCACCACGGTCCTTGGACCCCCTTGGAGCTGCTTGCGTGGTGGGAGTTCCACTGAAGGCAGGGAGCCTCCTCATGTGGCCAGGAGAGCAGGATTGGACCCCGAGGGAATTTATATCACTGCTCCTGCTCTGTGTAGGGACACAAAAAAGTTACCTGGAGATCATTATTTTTCCAGCATTTTTCCTGAATCTCAGGAAAACTGCACGCAGTGCCCATGGAAGATGCTCCGTGGGTCTGGAAATAAATTATTATCTGGAAATAAATTATTCCCACACCCACCAAGACGCTGCTGACTCTTCTCCAGCTCAGGCCCAGCTGCAGCTAAACTGAACAATTAAATTATGCAGAAATGGGAGAAAATGTTCTGCAGGTGTGATGCTTCCTGATCTCAGTGGGATTTGGAGCCGACCTCTTCGAGGAGGTGCAGGAAGAAGTTGGTTTGAGGGGGAAAAAATGCAGGATGGAGCACAGGATTGACAGTGGAGACTGAGAACCTGATCTGCTTGGGAGAGCTTCTGAGAATAAATACCCAGAGTATAACATAATAAATAATTAAAATAATAATTAAAATAATAAAAAATAAAATAATAGATATCCAGATACCTGTTTGGAGATATCCCAAATATTTCTCATCTCCCATCCCGCAGCACAAGGAAAGCAGGCCCAGCACTTGGCAGCAGAGGGTTTGGTCACCGGGATGTGGGAATGGAACTGATTTGGTTTGGTCTGGAAGTGATTTGGGAATGGTTTGTGCTCAGGCTGTGCCTGCAGTCGTGGGCTGGAGGCCTCTGAGGGGTTGATGGGCTCACCCCTGAGTGGCCGTGCTGGGACTGGGCCTGGGCGAGTCCAAACCCCTGAGGCTTCCGGGAGCTGTGGCCCAGCTGGTCCCTGGCGTGGGTGAGCCACAGGAACCCAAACTGGACACTGAGCACGGTGTCTGCTGGCACTGCAGACCCACAGAGGTCATTTCATGAGAGACCTCGGGGCCATACAGCGCTCCAGGGCAGGAAATTTAACATTTCAGTGTCCAATGTTACATTTCAGTGTCCAGTGTTACATTTCAGCATCCAATTTAACATTTCAGTCTCCAGTTTTATGTTTCAGCATCCAATTTTACATTTCAGTGTCCAATTTTACATTTCAGTGTCCAACGTTACATTTCAGCATCCAATTTTACATTCCAGCATCCAATTTTACTTTTCAGTGTCCCCTATCTCGTTGGCTGCACTCTTGTCATGGCTTGGAGCGAGACATCTACATCAAAACATCAAGCATTGAAGTTAAATCTGGTTATTTAGCTCCACAGCTGCACAAAAATGTCTGGAATAGATAAAGTTTGATTAATTACCGTGAGCAAACCCTATCACTCGCGGGATACGCAACAACAGCTCGGACAGACTCAGAGGTTCCATTGCCTCTATCAGCAGAAGAGCTTCAGCTTCCCAGGGCTAGAGCTCGCCGTGGTGCAGCCCCGAGTTTTAATGAGGCCCAGGAGCAGCTCTGTCACTGAGGGAGCTCCTCGCTCCCTGTCGCATCTCTGGTGCGAGGCTCCCTCACACCCGACACGCAGATACTCCCCGTTCCTTACCTGCACTTGGAATTAATTTGCTGCCTGCGCTTTTGGGAAGTCCCAGCTCATTTTCCTGCTCTCCTGACACGTCTGACATTTTCCCTGCTCTCCTGCTTTCTGCTCGTGCCACTTTAGCCTAATTTGAGTCAAGGCGCAGCCCACGCTGTTGGCACAGGGAACGCCGCTCCGTTTTTCAGCATCTGTCCTACACATTTAATTTACATTTAACCCACCCTGCTCGAAGGTTTAAAGTGGAAAGGTTGCAGTCATTACCTGCAGAAAGCCAATTTATGGGTGGTGCGAACACCGCGGTGTTTATGCCCCAGGCCAGAGTCCTGTCCTGTCCCAGGGAAAACAGCTCTGAGCGGTGAGGAGGAGGAGGAGGGGGTCAGACATCCCCAGCACCACTGCTGGCCTGAGAGAGGCATCCCAGCGACACGGTGACATCCAGTCTCTTCTCTGGCAGGGTTTAAAACACATTTCTGATGCTCACTGAGGGTAAATAAAGAGCGTTTCAGTGGAAATGCCTTGGTGTGGACAGAAATTGTCCTGTATTACACCCAAAATCTGCAGGTGATGGAGAATCCACACACCGTGGTTCAGCCTGGCTGTCCCCTCAGAGATCTGCTTTGCCTCTGGCTAATTACAGGCTGTAATCAGCCTGGCTGTCCCCTCAGAGATCTGCTTTGCCTCTGGCTAATTACAGGCTGTAATCAAGCCTCTTCTCAGCTCGTCAGTCCCCTCTGTGAGCACATGTTCTGCCTAAATTCCCCCTTATGCCTTCAAACTGGAATACTCATCATTATTTCATGTTTTCTGGAATGTTTTCACCCCAGAAAAGGTTGGGTTCCACTGCTGGGTGCAGGATTTTCGTTTTGGTGTCGTCAGAATGCTCTACCTACCCTTCAGAATAATAGCAAATAATAATAGATCCCAGACACAGCTGTTGCTGATTATTTTAGTTTAGCATTCCTGAAAAGAAGCGATGGAGAAATGCTGTTGTTGCACAGAAATTGTAATAATTTTTTCCAAACTCATGTATTTTAATTTAAAAAAAATCATAATCTTGGACATCATTATTAACAGATTTTTTTAAGCTAAAATAGACTTGGACAAATGAGATTTTGCCCCACTGGAGCCGGGTGTTCAGAGCCCTGAATCAGTCACATCCTTCTGTTAACAGAGAGGGAAAACCACATGTTAAATGTTTATAACCTGAAGCGTCCCCATGAAATCCTGATTTTGAGAGCTGAATCCAGTCCCTTTAGCCCCTCACAAAAGGGGTTTGGCACCAGCCTGGGGCCCAACTCCAGAGAAGCAGCTCCACGCTGCATTTTCACTTTTGCACTGTGCATTTCATGCCTGGGATTTTCTCTGAAGTAGCCAAAAGGAAATTAAATCACCATCCTAAGTGGGCAGGAGTCATTGCGAACAGTCTTCTGCTGGCCTTGCCTTGGAATTCCAGGATCACTGAGGTTGGAAAAGGCCACCCAGACCATCGAGTCCAAGCTGTCACGAGCCCCGAGCACTCAGTGCCACATCCAGGCCTTCCTTGAATACTTCCAGAATCTTGCCTTGCAGTTCCCCAGGCCTGGGACAGCAGGCGGTGTGTCCAGAGATGGAAGTGTAGCCTGCAAAAACCCCTAATTCCTGCTAAATCTCTGTGTTTAATGTATTTTATGGTGACACAGAGGGAGGCTGTGGTGAGGACAGGGCCTGTATAAGAGCAGCTTCCACTGCAGCTGAAGCTCTCAAACTCCCAGCTTCATCTACTAGACCCTAAAAAATCTTAAAAGAAACATAAAAGTGGGACTTTTGCACAGTACTTATCGTAGATACAGTTTTACCAGTTCTACAAAACTCACAGTGAAGGGGGATTCCCATTTCCTGTGTACCATCCACCTGTGTGAGTAAAAATCTTCCATAACGGGCAACGTGAGGTGTTATAAACCTCAGAAAATCATTTCCAGGAGATCTGTGCAATTAAAGCCGGGCTTTTCTCCCCAGAGCCAAGCAGGGAGTGCCCATCCTGAGCCCAGCTGGGAGCTCGGGCCCAGCACTGCTGCAGAGAGGGGGATTCATTCCAGACATTCAGAGATTTCCTCACAGTTTTATGTCTGTGGCAACATGGGATAACCAGAAACCCACCCTCTGTGAATCAGTGCTGCTCCCTGAAGTCCTGGCCCCCAGTCCAGCTCTGCTGCTGCAGTTTTTAAGAGATTTATTTTATTTAACTCAGGGCACGTGGCAGCCTGGCGATGTCTGAGGGGCTGAGCAGGGGAGCTCCTGCAGGCCTGGCAAGGCCTGGCCTTCGCTTCAGCGCAGATTTTGCAATGCAAATGAGCCAAGGGAAGGTAAGGAAAATAAAAGCGTAATTAAATCAGACCACAACGATGATGACGACACTGCAGGTGAGCAGAGAAATCACTCTGAAAGCTCTTCCCAAAGGCTGTGGGGTTGGTTGACAAACCATAAACTGAGCAGGGCCTATCAGAGGATTATTTAGGTGGGAAAAGACCTTTAGGGTCAAGCCCAACCATAAATTGGCACAGATCAACTTTGTGCTGAGCGTAGATCTGTTGTCAAGGCTCTGGTGTGTCCCAAAATCTTCTTCCAGAAGGACTGTGGATATTAGGATGTTAGGGAGACAACGGGGAAGGGAAGGTTCGGGAAGGTTCGGGAAGGTTCGGGAAGGTTCGGGAAGGGAAGGTTCGGGAAGGGAAGGTTTGGGAAGGTTTGGGAAGGTTTGGGAAGGTTTGGGAAGGTTTGGGAAGGGAAGGTTTGGGAAGGTTTGGGAAGGGAAGGTTTGGGAAGGGAAGGTTTGGGAAGGGAAGGTTTGGGAAGGGAAGGTTTGGGAAGG
>VZTD01002909.1:229947-277945 GCA_013397725.1 Rhagologus leucostigma
GGGAAGGGAAGGGAAGGGAAGGGAAGGGAAGGGAAGGGACCTTAAAGCCCATCCAGTGCCATGGGCAGGGACACCTTCCACTGTCCCAGGCTGCTCCAAGCCCCGTCCAACCTGGCCTTGGACACTTCCAGGGATCCAGGGGCAGCCACATTTTCTCTAGGCAACCTCAGCCACCGGAGAACTACCTGGACAAATACTTCACCAAACAACCCAAAAAATTAATTAAAAGCAATTAAATACCCATCATACCACGCTTTATTTCTGCTTGAAGCCAGCAACGCCCAGACCTCAGAGCTGTGTCTGCAGAGCCCTGAGTGGGACCAGCGTGGGCTGCACAGTTTGGGGGCACAAACCAGCCTGGATATGGATTGGTGGTGGCACTGAGTCCCTGCTCAGTGACAGCTCAGCCTGAGTGCTGATGTAAACCCAGTGGGGTCCATCTCACCAACCATTCCAGCCCCAGGGATGCGCCCAGCCCGCTCGGGATGGGTTGGCCCCCTGAGCTACAGAAATCAGGAGTTAATGAGCAGTGACAGGTCTCCAAGCTCTGCGGCCACAGCGGGTCAGCCGAGCTGTCATGGTCACACCTGGCTCCCTGCAGGCTCACCTGGCCACAGATAACGTGGTGTGGCCTTCCCTGGGGGATTCCGGCCCTGGGAAATGCTGCCTTGGCCTCTGGAGTGAGGGAGGTGTCCTGGAAAACCCAGGCTGCCTGTCCTGGCCTCCAAAATCAGGCTCTGGGATTCGTCTGGGCTCAGAGGAAACCGTAGGAAATTCCTCAGACACAGAAAAATGAGCTCAGCCCAGAGAAACCACAGCTCATCTCTGCTCCCAGGAGAGGCACATCTCATTCCAGGACGTCTGGAGTGGTCCTTTACCCCACACCAGCTTCTTGTCCTTCCCATGGGAACTGGAGTTGTGGAGTTTCATCCTCTGGATGTCATTTAGCATTTGAAATACTCACTAATTACTGATTTTGTGCCTTTTGATGTGCGCCTTGGTTTGGAAGCTCTGGGACACAGTTCCTGGTCCACATGGCTTAAAACACAGCAGCTCATTCCAGGTGAACGCCGAGATTTGGGGAAGTTTAACTGATTTTATTCTTGATGTGTAGTTGAAAGTGGAATCTGGAAAACATACGTAATCTGACAAAATCTCATTTCTCCAAGTCTATTTTAGCTTAAAAAATCTGTTAATAATGATGTCCAAGATTTTTTTTTCCAATAAAAATACATAATTTTGGAAATAACTACTTTATTAAACTTTCTGTGTTGAGGTAATAGAGTAAAACCTGACATTTTACACTCAGTGTTCTTCTGTAAGTGGAAAATTTTTCCTTTAAACTTCTGTTTTGAAGGAAAAACTGAAGTGAGCTCATGGGCTTCTTGCAGTGGTACGATAAGAACAATTCCCTGGTGGCCTGAGGACTCCTTGGCTGCATCCAAAACACCCCTTGGCTCTCTCAATCCAACCGCATCTCAAAGTGGTGTTGATGTGCTGTTTGTTCCTTCTCCTCTCCTGCCGCACCTCCGTGAGGAGAGCTCTGTCTCCTCATTTTTCATGGCAATTTTTCCCCGTTTTTGAAGGCTGGGGGAGTCCCCAGTGTCCCCAGGGGACCCCCAATGACCCAGCCTGGCTCTCCGCTCTGTCCTTCCTGCGACCCCTGACAATGCTGGGCTCCACCTAATTCTCCATAAACACCTGGAAGGGATTAGCAGATCCTTGCAAAGTTTATTTCTTAGTTCTGGTATTAACCCTGGCCAGAGGCTGTCCAGACTGGTCTGAATTTGATGCACAAAGTCACAGAATCACTGAGGTTGGAAAGGGCCTTAAAGCTCACCAAGTCCAACCATCCCCAGCACTGCCAGTGTCCCACTGACCAATGTCCCCAAGTGCCACATCCACACGGCTTTAAAATCCCTCCAGGGATGGTGATTCCACCACTGCCCTGGAACTTGACAACCCTTTCCATGAAGAAAATTTCCCTGAGATCCACCCTGCCCCTCCCCTGGCCCAGCCTGAGGCCGTTCCCTCTCCTCCTGTCCCTGTTCCCTGCGAGCAGAGCCCGACCCCCCCGGCTGCCCCCTCCTGTCAGGGAGTTGTGCAGAGCCACAAGGGCCCCCCTGAGCCTCCTTTTCTCCAGGCTGAGCCCCTTTCCCAGCTCCCTCAGGAATTCTCCAGTCCCTTCCCAGCTCCGTTCCCTGCCCTGGACACACTCTGGCCCCTCCATGTTCCTCCTGTCCTGAGGGGCCCAGAACTGACCCCAGAATTGGAGGAGTGGCCTCCCCAGTGCATTCCCAGTCTCACGGTGCTGCTCACCCCACAACAGGACTTGGCCCTTTCCTGCTGCTCCTTTGACAAAGGTGAGACCTGAACTCCCCAGGGCTGAACAGCAACCCTGGGGTCCAGCTCCTGCCTGGGGTCAGGATAAAAACAAAAGGTAAAGCAGCCCCTTCAGGTCCCACTCCCGAGCAGGGCTGGGTCTGGAGAGGAGGTGAAGCTGGGGGAAGTGGTGTTGGATGCTCCAGTTTGGGACTGGTTTAATGGAAGGAGGAGCAGCTGCTTTCCAACAGGAAGGATTTACACTGCCTGTTCTCCACCCTTCCACACTTTCCTTTTTTCTCAGGCTGTTTGAGAGCTCACCCCAGACATCCCCGTGGGCTGCTCTGGGAGCAGTGAGTGACCAGGTGATTCAGTTGCCCTCAGCAGAGTGAAAATGGGAAGCAAAGGCGGCTTTCTTCCTCGTCATCTATTCCTGGGGCTCTGGAATTCAAACGTGCCCATGGCACAGCCCCGGAGGTGTCTGCCATCACGGCTCAGCTCTTGATCTACACTTTCCACCTCTGTGGCCCTTCCACCCCTGTTTTAAACCAGGCTCCCCCCAGGCCTGCAGAGCTGGAATGACAGAGGTTTGTCCCTGGCAGGAGCTCCAGCTCCCAGTGTGAACTCCTGGAGCAGCCCCCCCGACCGGAGGAGTGCCCGTGGCACAGGGCAGTGAGCAGTGACGGCTGCGGATGGCTCTGCCAGCCCTCAGCTCCTCTCTCCTGCCAGACAGGCTGGCTGGGGACAGTGACACAGTGACCAGGGGCAGCACAGCTCTCTCTTGCCTGTGGCACCTGCCCAAAAGAATTAATCAGAGCCACTCAGCAGCTGCCTCGGAGGAGTCACCGCGGTGCTCCCTGCCAGGATCGTGGGGCTGCAGACAAAAGGGATGCTGTTCGGGGGGTTTGTTGATGCCAAATGTGTTCATTATCTGTCTCTCATTATCAGAGGAGCGTCTGGAAGGGCTGCTCAGCAGCCGTGGGGATGGTGCTCTCTGGCAGTGTCGACGTCCTGACAAGGGCAGAGGGAGCCCTGGGGAGCTGCTGCTCACTGAGGAGAGGAGACACTTGGAGAGTGAGGCCAGGCTGTGCTGGGACTGCTCTACTCCCATCCCACAGCCACTGAGCCTTCCTTCCTCTGCTGCCCGGCAGCAGGAATCTCCACAGCCAACCCTGTGGGATGTGCCTTGTTCCAAGGGCAGGAGACACCACGGCCTCCCCACTCACCTCCCTGCCCAGAACCACTGCAAGGATCACAGAATCACAGAATGAACTAGGTTGGAAAGACCTTTGAGATCATCGAGTCCAAGCTGTGACCCAACACCTCCTCATCAACTAAACTATGGCACTGAGTGCCACGTCCAGGCTTTTTTTAAACACCTCCAGGGACGGTGACTCCACCCCCTCCCTGGGCAGATGGTTCCAATGCCCAGTCACTCTTTCAGTGAAGGATTTTTTTCTGACATCCAACCTAAACTTCCCCTGGCACAGCTTGAGGCTGTGTCCTCTTGGCCTGCCAGTGGTTGCCTGGGAGAAGAGACCAACCCCCGCCTGGCTAGAAACTCCTTTCAGGGAGGTGTAGAGAGTGACTGGATCTCTCCTGAGCTTCCTTTTCTCCAGGCTAAACAACCCCAGCTCCCTCAGCCGTTCTTCACAGGGCTTGTGTTCCAAGCCCTTCAAGAAAAGCACCTTGGGAGCAAGAAAGGGGCAGCTGGAGCAATAAATGCCCCTGACCAGTAAATTTTAATCACAGTTATCCTGTCATCCCTGGGGCTCCCGGGTGACTGCCCCCAGCAGCCAGGCAGAGCTGTTCTGTGAGTTATGGAGCCCACAAAAGCAGAGAAACACAAGGATTGTCCCAAAGTGCTCATCACAGACAATTCAGAAGGAGGGCATTAAAGCATCTCCTGAATGCTCAGCATCCGTGGCTGTGCTTTGAAGCCTTCCCATGGATGGTTGACCTCTAGTTGAGCAACTGGGGAAGAATCTGGAGGACAGGACCCCCACCCCTGCTCTGGCCACATCTCATTGTCCTCTCTGTCAGAGGAGATGGCATTTCCTTCGTCTGCACACTCATCTGGGTGTGGACTGGGAGGAACTGGGATTCCTCACGGGAGGAACTGGTGTTGTTGAAGTGTTTGCTTGTTGACAGAGGTTTCTTAGGCCCAGGATGGTGTCTCTGGCAGGGTGTGGAGGGGATGATGGGATTGGTGACCCCAAAATAAGGCAGAGGTTTTGGCGTTAGCAAAGGCACTTCCAGGTCAAGACACAGCTGAGCTTCATTTGAAGCAGGAACTGGGATTTGCTCTTCTCCATGTGCGATGAACATCCCAACCACAGGCTGTTCCAGGAGGGAGAAGTTCCTCCACTGCCTGGATGCCCCCTGGCTCTAAAGCCTTACCCAGCATTTCTGGTGGGGGAAGAGTGCAGGAGCTGAACCGACAAGGAGTTGCTGTTCCTGGAAAGTGGAACTGGTGCTGATACTCAGTTCTTTACGGAGCAAATGGAAAACAGGGCTCACCTGGAGGAAAATGTGCAGGAGGTTTTCTGATCCCCCTGAACTTGCCAGGCTTTTCTCTGGTGACTGCACCCTGATTTTCACCTGTGCTGCACACCCTGGTTCCCATCTCCTGGATTCCCCCATCTCAGTGAGCTCACATCATCCATTATTCACTGCCTGCACCTTGTTTCATGGACATTTGGGGATCTGTGACATCCATCCTGCCCTTCCTTTACAAGAGCCTCAGTGCAGCCACCTGTGTCTGGAGGTGACCGGTGGCTTCAGCAAGGCCACCAAGTGCTCTCCAGCATCAAACACCCACCCTGGGAGCTGGGGGCCTGCAGCCAACAAACACAGGGGGACCCAGGAGAGCTCTGGTCATGGTGACAGGACACCAGCTATGGTGACAGGACACCAACTGTGGTGACAGCCCTCAGCTGGGTAAAGATCCCAAGGCCTGCAAATTTCCAGGACAAGTTGGATCATCTGAGAGAGACCAGCAGGAGCCGGGTCTGTCTTTAATTCTGCACCCATTTTCTTTTTCCAAGCCTCTCTTATTTACTGTTAATTTTTTCTTGGTCACCACTGGTCTGGCTGCCTCCTTTGAACCATCAGCCAGAGGGACCTGATAGATCCAACCAACCACTGAAAATGGTGACGTCCCTGGGATTGCACTGCCAGTTTTATAAAAACTTCAGGAGTTTCACTACTGGAATCCTGAAACTGGAGTTCTCATGCCCATTGAACCCGGATGTGTCACAGACTCAGTCGCTGTGCCCAGACCGCACCTCAAGCAGGAACCTGAGACAGGCCTGGGCTGTGTCCTCAAAGCAGCACATTCCTGTCTGAATTTCACAGAGTCTGCTCCACTGCCTGACGGAGGAAGTGAATTCCACAGCTGCTGCCCCTGTGGAAGAGGCTCTTCTCCAGCCACCCACGTCTGCAGCCGAGTTCTCCAGCCACGAGGTGCCTGGGATGCATTATTTCTGGGAAGCGCTCCTCAGCTGCCTGTGGGAAACTCGTTTGCTGTGAAACATCGCAGGTTAGGCAACCAAACACGGACCTTCCAGTCTTGCATGGAAATCTTGGCCAAACCCTGGGTGTTGCTACCCAAGATGCTCCCAGCTGATGCGCGAGCTCAGAAATAGCTCAGCTCCCATCTTATCATGGGGACTTTGATGATCCTTGTGGATCCCTCCCAGCTCGGGATGTTCTGTGACTCTGATCCTGCGATAGGGGAAGTTTAGTGGTCATTCCTTGGAGACAAAGTGCTTCCAAGGAAAAACTTCTCCCAGCCTTGTCCAGAACACAAATCCCAGGTGCTTTAAGTGCTGATGAACTCGGTGCAGCTGATGTGCTTGGTACTCACTGCTGGTTTTTCTTCAGTGAGAACAGCATTCCCTGGGCTGTAAAAGGAATCTCTTGACTGATGTTAATGAACTGATAGATCAGAAATGGGAGCAAACAAGAGGCTGAGGCTGAAAAGGCTCACCAGGCTACGGTAGCTCTGCACATTGTGTCAATCCACTCCGTTAACTGCAAGGAAGAATCCAATTTATTCCCAGGCCTGGCATGATGAATAAGTCATTTCCCAGGATGGGAGTGAGGAGAATTCCTCAAAACACACTGGACAATTCAAAGAGAGCCTTTTGGCACGGAGTAACAAGTAAAGAGGGAAAAAAAGAAGGGGAAAAAAAAAGGTTCCATTTTGAGAGTGATTTTCTTCTCTCTGTTGAGCAGTTTCATTTTATCTTTACACTCTAAGTCAGGATCTGGGTTTTTTTTTCTTCCCATCAAGAAAGGTGTCTGTGCTGACAGGAACTGGCCTGGATCACTTTGTGCAGTGTGGGGGGCTGTGTTCCCTATCAGAGCCACTTCCAACGTTCTGTGAGCAATGCCTGCTGACAGGCAGAGAATTTCAATTCTCACCAAGGCAGAGAATTTCCTTGGTGAGTCCTCAAAGGCTGAGCCATTTGCTTGATAAAATTTCATACTTTTAGCCCTTATTCCTTGTTCCCATCAAATAGGTGGAAGGGAAAATGTTCCTGCTGACTTTAAGCACCACTGGGGGTCTGTCAGAGCTCTGTGGCTGCACAGGAGGGGTTTGATCCAGTGTGGGATCCTGTCTTTCAGTGCGACCCTGCCTTTCAGTGGGATCCTGCCTTTCCCGGGCTCTGACCTGCTCAAACAGAGCCCTGTGTCCAACACCAGATGCTGGCCCAGACTGTGAATGAGCACCTCCTCATCCCCCTGAGCAGCACATGGCATTTGTCACCCATCCTGTCCCCATGAGGGGCTGACAGTCTCTGTCTACATCTCCCTGTGAGGGTGGGCAGGCCCTGGCACAGGGTGCCCAGAGCAGCTGTGGCTGCCCCTGGATCCCTGGCAGTGTCCCAGGCCAGGCTGGACGGGGCTGGGAGCAGCCTGGGACAATGGGAGGTGTCCCTGCCCATGGCAGGGGTGGCAGTGGATGAGCTTTAAGGTCTCTTCCAGCCCAAACCATTCCATGATTCTGTGATTCCATGGTTATATGATCTTGGCTTGCATCCTGCAGACAGAGGGAAATGAGCTGTCCCAAATATCCAAACATCCTTAAAATTGGGAAATTTTGGTCCTGGCTGCAGACTGATCCTGTACCTGAGGGTTGAAGCAGTCACTGGGATCAGGCAGAGGTCCATTTATTCAAAGGTTAACAGCGAAGCAATTCCAGTAACTCCTGGGGCCAAAGCTTGGGAGCAGAGGCAAATCTGCTGAAGAATGACTTATGGGAGAAACACATTGAAAATACAATTAACCCTGATCCATTTGAGAAAATCCCAAAATCCCAGAATCCTAGAATAGTTTGTGTGGAAAGGGACATTAAAGCCCATCCCATCCCCCCCCATCCCACCCCTGCCATGGGCAGGGACCCCTTCCACTATCCCAGGGTGCTCCCAGCCCTGTCCAGCCTGGCCTTGGACACTTCCAGGAATCCAGGGGCAGCCACAGCTGCTGTGGGCACCCCGAGCCAGGGCCTCCTCACCCTCACAGGGAGGAATTCCTTCATGTCAGAAGTGGACACTGGCATTCCCTCTGAACGGGGCTAAAGCAGGTCCTGCCTTCCCCAGCCCCTTCCGTGCTGCACTGCGCAGCCCAGGGCAGTCCCACAGGGCGTGAGCTGCCTGTGCAGTGTGGCTGTGACCTGCGGAGTCCCTTTTCCAGCAGGCTCCTTGCCCAGGCAGAGCTCTGTGCCACCCCAGCAGAGCCAGCTGCACGTGCACAGCACTTCAGAGCTGACGTGAGTGACTTTTGTGTCACAGAAATTAGCCCAATCAGCTTTTTAATGGGATTATTGTTGGGTTTGTGAGTGGGACTGTCACAGCAAGCACAACTGCAGTGAGGAGCAGGGTGTACATGAGCCAGGGCAGAGCCTCTGTTCAGTCCTGCATGGGGAAGGCGGGTGAGCTCCGATCTCAGCTCAGCTGCACTTTCAGTCTTTTCACACACAAGAAAAAGGGAATATTGAGGAATACCTGGGCCAAACCTGCAGTGCTGGTGCACGTTCCCTGCTCACAGCCTTCCTGCCCTCCTGCACCCCTCGGAGCTGGAGCCTGGCAGTGAGCACCAGCCCCAGCCCTGGCAGCCTCCGAGGGCACAGACAAGTTCCCTCACGCACACTCCAGGGTGTTTTCACCAGATCCACCCTTAAAAGGACATTTTCTCCCAAATGAATGGGGCAAAACAAGCCTTAGCTCTGCTCTCTGCGGTGCTGCTCTCTCCTGAGAGCCGCAGGAAGAGCTGTTTCCATGAGCAAAGCTTATCCCCCTCTCCCCTTTATCGCCCTTCACATGCACCAGAGTTCAATTTATTGATGGGTTACATAATACCACCGCAGCTCCAGGCGTGCTTTGTCCCCATCCTATTTTTACCAGCCAGCCTCTCTTTGTCCATTATTTCCTGAGCTAAAGGCCCAGGCCTCTCTGCTGCCAGAGCTGTTCGGATTTTGCAATCCGCACTTGGAATTTAAAGCCATTAACCCGAGTGCTGATGATTTCCTGATGCACACTGCGGAACTGTGGGCAGTGCACCCCTCACCTCTCCTCTCCCATTTCTGACCCGGGAATGCTTTCCCCACACCAGAGTTCAATATTTACGTTCAGCAATCAGCTGGTGACAGCTCCCAGCAGTACCAAAGGATTCAACAGAGGCAGGAATATTTTTGGGCAATCCTTTGGGATGAGCCAGGTTTTCCTGCACAAATGTAGGATGCTACAGGCACAGAGCAGATTTGACCCCGAAGAGATGACTGATGCTGGAGGCCTCATGGAACTGGTTGTGAAACATTATTAGTTTTCAAAATAATGCATGGTAATGTGCTAATACACAAGAGATCATTGCCAAGGATCTGTAAGACGGCCCTGGATGCCCTCAGAGGGATAAAGGATTAATCACCACTTGGCCGCTAATTAGGGGCCAGTGACAGTTTGTGAATTCACACTGGGGGCACTGGTTTGGTTCGTTTCACTTTTTTTTGAGTGCTGCATGCCAGAATTTGGTCTGACCCTTCCCAGAGCTGTGGGGGTACCCCGAGGAACAAGTCAGTGACCTAAAAAAAGCTCCCTCTAAAATCATAAAAACACAGGGTGGTTTGGGCTGGAAGGGACTTGAAAGCCCATCCAGTGCCACCCCTGCCATGGCAGGGACACCTCCCACTGTCCCAGGCTGCTCCCAGCCCTGTCCAGCCTGGCCTTGGGCACTGCCAGGGATCCGGGGGCAGCCACAGCTGCTCTGGGCACCCTGTGCCAGTTGTCCCTTAGTAAATAATTGCTTCCTAATATCTGATCTAAATCGACCTTCCCTCAGCTTAAAGCCATCCCTCCTTGTCCTGTCCCTCCATCCCTCATCGCCAATCCCTCTCCAGCTCTCCTGGAGCCCCTTCAGGCCCTGCAAGGGGCTCTGAGCTCTCCCTGGAGCCTTCTCCTCTCCAGGTGAGCACCCCCAGCTCTCCCAGCCCGGCTCCAGAGGGGCTCCAGCCCTGGAGCAGCTCCGTGGCCTCCTCTGGACTCCCTCCAGGAGCTCCAGGTCCTGCTGATGTTGGAATCCCCAGGGCTAGGGCAGCTCTGCAGGTGGGGAATTGTCGCTGTTGAGCCCGGGACGATGAGAAAGGACACGACCAAAGTCGGGAGAAAATGGCTTATTTAATTAATTATAAATCGGTTTTTATAAATTGAGTCGCCAGCATGGCAGAAGGTTATTGGACCTGTGACCAACCACCCATCAGGGTGATTGCTCAGTCCACTCAACACCCATTTCAAAATATTCCTCTCAGGATATCATAACAATCCTTTGGAAAACAGCAGGTGCAAAGATAGAGAAATAGTTTACAAAAACCCTTAACAGTGTTTTGCATAGTTCCTGTGAGAAACATAAAGTTCTCACAGAATGCAGCAGAAAGCTGAAAAATCCCTGTGCTAAAGCTCTTCAGTGTCCACAGGGAATCACCTGAGTGGGGCAGAGGGGCAGAATCCCCCCTCACCTGCTGGTCAGGATTCTGTTGATGCGGGCCGGGATGATAAATGGGAGTGATTGACTGGAAAGGATAAATGGATACAGAAAGCTGGGAATGAAATCTGGCACTTCTGCAAGAGAAGTTCACTGAAACCACTGAACCCCAAAACTTCTCAGTCAAGGAAGATGTTTTTTTGCAGAAACAAATGATTTAATCATCAGAGAAGTCTGCAACTAGACGTAAATGATTTATTAATGAGGAATAAAGGAGAAATAACAATGAATATCTATGGCATGATCTACGTATTTTTAAAAAATTGATATCAAAGGAAGGTAAAGACAATTGGAGAAAAAGCAAGATTTGAGTCAAAAGCCAGAAATATGGCAAGTTTTGAAAGCATCTCCAGAATCAAAGAAAGGAAAATTGAATTTCCATTGAATTTGTCATGGAATCATGGAATGGTTTGGGTTGGAAGGGACCTTAAAGCCCATCCAGTCCCAGCCCCTGCCATGAGCAGGGACACCTTCCACTGTCCCAGGCTGCTCCAAGCCCCGTCCAACTCGGCCTTGGAAAGTTCTGCTCTTTATCTAATAATTGTTGTGAGGGTGTGGGGGCTCCTGTGGGAGTGAAGTGGGGAGAAAAATTCAGTCTTATAATAGGAACTTTCCTGTTTGGGGAGGTGTGTGGGGAAATAGATTTATTTCCAGTAAGGAGCAGTGTTTATTTCTGCCATTACAGGAATATTTACAGAGAGAACTTGTAGGAGAGGTGTCCCTCAGACCCCTTGCATGGTGTTCGCACTCCCATTGTCACTCTGATCTGAACCAAACAAAGAAAAACTAAATGGAAACGAACAAAAAAACCTAAACCAAACCAACCAACCAAACCCCAAAAAACCAAACCAAGGCAGAATTGCTCAGTTTCTAGGAATGGCACTGTCAGACTGGCTTCCAGATCAGGACTTTTGGAAACATCAGTTACGACTTTTAATCAAAATCAAGTGCATGGTTTTATCCCTTGTCTCTCCACTAAATAAAAATATTCAATAAAAATGAGGGAAAAACTGCTCCTGAGTGAGTCCCTGTGGGCCCACTCAGCCAGGGGCTCTGGGACCCCCTGACTCACGTTCTCCACTGCCCAGTGGCTCAGTGGGAGAACTGGGAGGGAATGTGGGCAAGCCCCTCCCCGTGTCCAGCATCACTGTCCGGGCAAACCATGCTCCCGTCAGGGAGTCAGCCCAGACCTGCAGTGCACAAAAAGAGACAATGATTCCTTATCAGGACAATTCCTTTGGTCTGCAAGCTGTCGTTATTTCCCAGCCATGCTTACAGCTGAGGAATGTGAGTTTTCACGCCGTGGTTTTTGTGGCAATGTTGTGTACATCAAAAATATAAATAGGCTGTGGGGCAGGGAGATGGGGGTGAGTGCAGGATGAGGGATGGATTTAGGAGAGGCAGACAGAGTGTCACAGAATTATTAAAGTTGGAAAAGACCTCCAAGATCATCAAGTCCAACCTTGGACCAAACACCCCAGTGACACTAAACCAAGTGCCAGTTGTCCCTTGGTAAATAATTTCTTCCTCATATCTGATCTAAATCTACCTTCCTTCAGCTTAAAGCCATCCCTCCTTGTCCTGTCCCTCCAGGCCTTGCCCCCAGTCCCTCTCCAGCTCTCCTGGAGCCCCTTTAGGCCCTGCAAGGGGCTCTGAGCTCTCCCTGTGAACATCTGTTCATTTTCTGAACACTTCCAAGGCCAGTGACTCCACCAGTGCCTGTTCCAGTTCTTAACCACTCTTCCAGTGAATAAATTTTCCCTGATATCCAAGCTGACCCTCCCCTGGTGTGCCCAAAGGAGGCCGCCGCACTCGGTGAACAAGGGAACATTCTCATTCTCGCTTTCCTGAGTGTAGGTTTTTTTCAATTATTAAAATCTCCTTCTATAAAAAATAATTAATAATCATTTAAATTATTAAAAACTCCTCCAGTTAAAGCTTCCTTGATCCAATTTGCAGACCAGACTCTCATGCTGGAGGATTCCTCTCCTCTCCTGGGCAAGCATGGATGTGGCAGAGCCTGGTTCCACCTCCCCTCCTGCAGCTGGAGCAGGATGGACCCTGGCACTCCCACCAGGTGAGGAGGCACTCAGGGGCTGCAGCCTGGGCAGGTTGGACCTCTGCCAGGCCGAACTGACTCCTTCAGGCAGCTCTCCCTGAGCTGCCAAGGAAAATCTTGGTGCAGCAGAGGCAGCTGAGTCCAGGAGGGAGCCTCGCCTGCAAGCAGAGCTCCTCGGGGAGCAGGTTTGGGATCTCTTAGAGAGGAGCAACTCCCGCAGAGAGCAGGCAGAGGCAGCTCTGGGCACACACGTGTTACTCCAGGAGCACCCAGCGGCTCCTCTCAGCATCCTGCTGCCGAGGGGTGGCTGTGCCAGGAGGCTGCTGGAATGGGCGTTCGTGCCCAGGAATGCTGGCTGGGGTAGCCAGGAGGGAAGGTGCAGCAGCATGAGTTCACAGGGAAGGTATGATGAAGTCACCCAGCTTTATGAGAGATGAGCAGGGCCCTGAGCTCTGAGTCATGGCTCCAAACGCACCTGAGCATGGGGAGAGAGTGAGGCATGGCCCTGGACCTCTGATTTCTGCACAGAACTGCCCATGAGAAAGAGAAACTGAAACTTGAGAGGCAGCTGAGCTGGAGGGACACGAGGGTGGGGAAGGGTCTGGAGCAGCTGAGGGCACTCGGTGTGTCCAGCTGGAACAGGGGACACTGAGGGCAGAGCTCAGGGATCTGCAGCTCCTCCCGATCTCTGCTCCCCGGGACAGGGACAGGAGCCAGGGAACGGCCGGAGCTGGGCCAGGGCAGGCTCAGGCTGGAGCTCAGGGAAAGGTTCTTCCCCCAGAGGGTGCTGGGCACTGCCCAGGCTCCCCAGGGAATGGGCACAGCCCCGAGGCTGCCAGAGCTCCAGGAGCGTTTGGACAGCGCTGCCAGGGATGCCCAGGGTGGGGTTGTTGGGGTGTCTGGGCAGGGCCTGGGGATGGATCAGTGATCCCTTGGGGGTCCCTTCAGCTCAGGTTATTCTGTGGCTCCAAGATCCTAAGCTCAGATCCCGAGGGAAAGGCCAGCTACAACAGATCGAAAGCTTTGAGGAAACCTCTGAGCTCAGCCTGATGTTCACAGGGACTCCAGACTCACTGCTGGCTCCCCGCTTTAGCAAACACGTGGCGAATGAAAAGGGTTTCAGAGTCCCTCAGTAACAGCTGTCAGGGGTGGCCCCACAACGACCCCGTGCCTCAGGCTGTCCTTGTTTCCTGTCCTGGAGGTACAGCATTGCCCCGCAAGCTGTGCTGCTGCCCCACTGCCACTGCTGGTTGTGTGGCTGGGGCTGCAACGATCATCCAGCCAGGTGTGGACCCTTTCCATCCTTTCCTACAAGAATCTCAGCCTCCTCCAGCCCACAGCTTGAAATACGAGGCAGGTAATGTGCTGTGGGCCCGGCTGTGTTTGGGGTTTGCTGCCAGTCTGGGGTTTAGGTGCTGGCGAATCCGGTGTGCTCATAATCCTGTGGTTATGTGTCACAGCGGAGGATCCTGTGGGCAGCACACGGGGAAATGATTACTTAACGTGAAACCAAGATTAGGAGGTGTTTCCACAAAAGAGTCCTGCTCAGCCAGAAGACATGGGATCACCTGGGACAGTCCGTGGGCCTTTGTGTTTGAGTGTAAAAGCAAGGGATTTCTGGCAGTGGTTGATTGGCCTCACTGTTCATTCCTTTCCAGTGATTCCTAACTTTGATTTTGACCTCCAGCCACTGCAAATTTGAATTGCACACTCGTCTGCTCTAACACATCACCAACCACCCCAATCAACCTTAAAAAGACCAAGATTTGGGGTTTGCTGGCAGCTGAACCTCCTCAGATGGGAGATAGCACTGGAAAGTGCCTCAGAATTACTTGAAAAATAAATCTTTCGAAGATCTACCCCAGCAGTGTTGATTTGAAACAACCGATGCTGGTTGCAGTTCCAGAGACCCATGACATAAGATCTTAATAGCCTTGGGTTCCCTCCAGCATTGTTGGGCAACTGGTTCAGCAGAATCAGAAAAAAATTGTGTTTGGTAACGTGGGAGAACCTTGGCACAAGAACCCAACCCCTGGCCACGCTCACCCTTGGCAGAGGCGATTCCTAACAGTGCTCTGGGGCAGAGGAAAGATCCTGTGGGAAAGACTCTCCAAAGACCTGAAGGTCCAGGGAAATTGTGGAGCAGAGTGTGTGTAATAGGTGAAAAAAGCTCTTCAGAGAAGCAACAGGAAAAGTAAAAAAGGAGGGGAGCAGCGCACTGGAAACGGGCTGGGTGGCACTGCAAAATCTGGGGGTTGTTGCGGGTTTTGTTGATATTATTTTTCCTGGGGTGACCTCAGAGCAGTGGGACAAACCTGAGCCTCCCTGCTGGGGTGTGACCCTGTGCCTGCCCCTCCCTGCCCTCTTGCTGGCGTGGATTTTCCATCAGCACCAGTGCCCCCAGGGGCAGCTGAAAACAGAGAGGCCAATCAAGTTACATAACCACGCTGGACAGGCCGTGGTCAGCAGAGGCTTCCAGGGACATCTCCAAAGGCATCCAAGGCATGTGGGATTAAATCCAAGGCTGGGTGACTAAATGGGAAATGCTGTGGGCACAGGGATGGCACCTGCCCCTTCTGTGCCACTTCCCTCCAGGTCTCAGGGCACTTTTTAAAGTGTGAGATGATAAAAATGTTATTTTTGTAAGACAGGGAACATGAGGCATCAGCTGAAGTCACCTGAGACACATCAGGGGCTGGGAAATCGTGGGGCCACAGCAGGGGCAGCTGAAGGGGCAGAGATGTTCCTGTGTCTCTCTTGTGGCTGTTGGTGGCTCAGGAGAGTGTTTGTGGTTTGCCCTTTGCTCTGCTGTGAACGGGGAGGGAGGAGGAAAGGTCCCTTCTCCCACAGGAGAGGGCATCTCCCCTTTCCAGAAAACGGTGGCAGGATAGAGGAAAATCCTCTTTTTTTGAGCATTCAGAGCAAAGATGAAGTCAGGAGAGACAGAATCCCTTCCTCTCCTTCATCTGGGATCTCCTCTCACCAAAGTGTGACAGTGTGTGGTTTCTTTAGCCACAAGGAACAGGCCCCAGGTCTTCTTTAGTCACAAGGAACAGGTCCCGTGGCTTCTTTAGCCATGAGGAACAGGCCCCGTGGCTTCTTTAGCCGTGAGGAACAGGCCCCGGGGCTTCTTTAGCCACAGGGAACAGGTCCTAGGCATTCTTTAGCCACAAGAAACCGGTCCTAGGCATTATTTAGCCACAAGGAACAGGCCCCAGGTCTTCTTTAGTCACAAGGAACAGGTCCCGTGGCTTCTTTAGCCATGAGGAACAGGCCCCGTGGCTTCTTTAGCCGTGAGGAACAGGCCCCGGGGCTTCTTTAGCCACAGGGAACAGGTCCTAGGCATTCTTTAGCCACAAGAAACCGGTCCTAGGCATTATTTAGCCACAAGGAACAGGCCCCATGGCCTCTTGGTGGAGGAGAGAAAGCAGAGAAACCCAAGATGGGCCCCAGCTGTGCTGGGGGGCAGCTGCTGCTTGAGATGTGACCTTCTTGAGAAGCAACTTCTGGAGTTGTGTCTCATCTGTAGAGTGGAAAATGTTTGTGGGAGAGATGCTGTGGGATGGGACCTGCTGGGAAGCCTCGTGACCCTCCCTGGAGCTCCACAGAGAGAGAAGGTGGACAGTTGGGGTATTCTTTTCAGTCTCAGAGGCGCTCAGGGAGGAAAGACTCCCTAGATTTTCCTTTGCAGCTCCAGCTGCCAGCAGCCAGGTGTCTCCTGGAGGTGGGATGATGTCCCAGGAACCTCAGTGAGGTTTGGGAAAAACAGAGTGAGCAGAGTGCCCCCTCTGATCCATCTCTGGTAGCACAAAGCCCAGGCGCCTTGGAGAGAGGGAGAATTTCCAAAGCGAACCCAGGAGAGTCCTTCAGAACCCTCTCTGGACAAAAGTATTAATGGAATTCAGGAGCTGGTAACCTCCTTTCTTTGCCTTCCTTTATTCCCCAGTGTTCCAAAGAGATTTCCAGCTCCATTCCAGACTTTAAGAAAAAGGAGAGTGGATCTCACCTCCTGTAAATTCTGGATGTCTGCGCTCTCCACGAGCAGGACTGAACCCATCCTTACCCAAGTTTCTGGGACGTTTCCCCCCATCCAGCCCAGACATCCCTGCAGGTTCCAGGGACTCTTTGCTTTCATACGACACTGCCCTCTCATGGAACAGCACGGGTTTGCCATGCCCGAATTCCTCTCTGGAAGGGCAGCGGGGATGGGGGGAATTTACCCTCTGCTGGGGTGTGGGGAGGTGGCTTTGGAAGTGGAGGGTCCTTGCCCGGATGCCACCAAGGGAGGTGGCCCCTGCAGCAGGGGTTCTGTGTCTTTGCCACAGTTCTTGCACCTGCTTTTTGTTCTGGGAACAAGGAGACAGGACAAGGATGGCACATTCCACTGGGACATGCCAAGGGCTGATACCAGAGAAGAACCACTTAAAAGATGGAAAAAATTAAGGAGGAAGGGCCCTATCCTGGAAAACAGAGGGGAAGGCTACCAGAGGGGTTGCTAATTTGCCAGGCTGGAAGTTTCTGGGAACTGCAAACATGTTGGATCCCCTTTTCCAAGAGAAATATTTCTATGCCAGGAAATTCTTGAGCACAGAGATGGCCAGAGACAGCAGGGAAGAGGATGGGATGTATAACACCTGAGCAGCACAAGGGGCTGGAGACACCCTAAGGCCCCTTCCCAATATTTTATTATTAATTATCCCACATTTGCATGAACTGTGCCCACCATCCCTGCACTGCAAGCCTGGGATCAGCTGTGCTGGCCTCACAGAGTTGGTGGTGTGACAATTTTCTGTGGGCAGAAACTATTTTCTCCTGTTTGAGAAAGTTTGAGGCTCTGCAGGGCACAAGGACTGAGGCCAGGTGGACACTTGGACACTTGAGGGACAGCAAGAGCAGGAGGGACAGTGAGTGAAACAATTTGGTTTGCAGGTCCCAGTTGATGAATAATTCACTCTTGTGCAGGCTCTTTCCTCTTGCTAAGGCAGGACAGAGGAGACAGAGGAGACCTGGCGGAAGAAAGGGGAGAAATGAAAGATTCTTCCACTCGGGGCTGGCCAGGAGTTTTCCTTTCAATGGGAAGTGTTCAAGAAGCTCTGGAAACTCTTGGAACTGACAGCAAAGCAGCCCCTGCTCTCCCAGCCAAGCGCTGTCAGCTCTCAGCTGTGCTTGTTGTAGGAGAGGGATATCAGCTGCTCCGAGGACAGGTTGGATTCCAGGCTATCAGTCCCCTCTCCCGCTGGAGTCGCAGTTCTCACTGATGTAATGGGAAAGCTTTTCCCCTTCAGATGCCTTTCGAATGCCTCCTGTCTCATTCCATCACAGAGGCACAGAAATGAGGGATGGAAAGCACCTCATGAGGTCACGAGGCTCTGCCTGTGCTCATCAAGACCACAGAGCAAGGCGGATCCAGGACATTCCTGTCGTGTTTCATGCGCTGGCCACAAGTCCTGACCCTGCAGTCAAACAAAATCATTCATTTGGGCACTACTCCAAGTGTCTTTCCCTCCCATCTGAGTCTTCATTTCCAGAGAATCATTGAAACTTCTGTCATGAGGAACTGGTTCCCTTTTCTAATTTCAGAGCATGTGGTGATGATGCAGCTGGAGCTCTCCTGGACTGCCAGGTGCTGTCCCTGCCCTGGTCCCCCTGTCCCTGTCCCAAGCATTCCCACTTCTGCTCAGAGGCCAGCTGGGATTGGAGCAGTTCATGTTCTGCCCACACCTCGTTCTGCCTCTCCTGGACATCGCCCTTCCCATCAGCTCTGCTGGCCCACAAATGTCTCCCCCTCAGAGAAATCCTCTCTCGTGCCCTGTTCTCCAGCACCATTTTAATAAAATATAGCAGATGTTGATGGAGTTTTGCCCTCTTAAAAGCTGAGAGCATGTGAGGCTGGCTGGATTGATGTCCCATTGAGGTTGTGTGCTGCCTGGCACACGAGATTCCCAACTGGAGCACAGGAAATAGGGAACTTTGTCAGGGAGAGTCACAAATGCCCAGTTGGGAGCACGCTCCAGGTTCAACGTCATAGACAATGCTTTCTAAAATGCCTTTTCTTTCCACCCCTGTGGCACAGCAGGACAATGGATGGCTCCTTCCTCACCTTGTGTGAGTTTCTCACCCCACAGGAACCTCTGGGAACCCTCCCATGCTCCAGCGCACATTCAGTGAGGGCACTGAAATCAGTGTAAGCACTGGCACAGGGTGGAGTTGTTGGGGTCTCTGTGCAGGGCCAGGAGCTGGACTGGATGATCCTTGGGGGTCCCTTCCAGCTCAGCATATTCTGTGATTCTGTGAAACTTCATCAGTGTTTCACACAGGAGGAGCACAGAAATCCTGAAGGTCACAGCACCAGGTCAAACGTTGTCACAGCACCAGAGCAGAGGCTGCCACTGCTCTGTGCAAGCAAAGTGGATGTGCTCGTTCTCAGCTGACCAAAAGTGCTTCCTGCTCCATATGGACCTTCTGGAAGTTCTTCTATCCCCAGTTCCCAGAGGAAACCTCATTTCTGGCCCTGGAGCCGTCAGCAGTGCTGCAACCACAAGGAGGTCTCTTGGCCCTGATAGTGCAGAGGCTCCAGGTGATAAGAGTTCATCATCTGGGAAGTTGTCACCCAGAGAAGCTGTGGCTGCCCCGGGATCCCTGGAAGTGCCCAAGGCCAGGTTGGACAGGGCTTGGAGCAGCCTGGGACAGTGGAAGGTGTCCCTGCCATGGCAGGGGGTGGAATGAGACGGTTGTTCAGGTCTCTTCCACCCAAACCCCTCTGTGATTCCATGACTCTGTGAGGGAGCTCCTGTATATCAGGCACTGGCCAGGCTATGAGCGCCTCACTCCACTTTCAGGGAGAAAGAAATAAAAAGAAGATTAAAACCTACAAATAACTCCATCCACAATTTGTCTTGTCCATTTTCCCAGTGAACAGAGTCAGGACAGAGTCGCAGTGACAGCTCTGCAGTGTGAGCACACAGAATAATCTCCTGCTTTGCTCTGTGATTACAAATGTGAGCAGTGCCAGGAGACACAGTTCAAGTCCTCTCTCCCACTCTGAGAGGAACAGAGACCTGGTGGGCTCATCTGTAAAGGAATCCCTCAAAGTTTTGTTCCGAACACTGCCAGTTGTTTGGAATTCTGCCCTTGCAGCCAGTGGAGCATCACTAAAGCTACAAACATGAGTGAAACCCAGTGCAAACCCAAACCAGTTCTGTGCAGCCTGTCCCGGTGCTGGGCTGGTTTCTCAATTTTTCTTTCATCTGGGACTCAGGGTCTGAAAGAATTTCATTTTCAGCTCTGCATGGGCAAAGGGGGTGCATGGGAAGCAGGTGTCCTCCATGGGCTGCTTGTCCCTGTCCCCCTTGGGCTGACCTGTGGTTGAGGGGTTGGATGGAAACCATGGATGTGGTACCACTGTGGGGCAGGGCTGTGGGGCTGAGCATGAGCAGGGGTCCCTGGGTACAAAATGTGGCTGGACAATTGTGTTTGGGGAGATATTTATTCCTATCAACGCTCTAAAAACCTCTCTGCCTGGCCTGAGCACCAGCACCATCCCTGCCCCTTTCCCCTCCGTCCACTTGTGCCAGTGCCAACGGGGTGAGTCTGGCACCAGCCCATGGACCCCAGAGTGAGCTAAATCCCCTTTTGGGAGAGCTGGACGAACCCTGGGCCTCTCAGAAATTAATCCCAGCCAGGTGTTCGGCAGGACCCAGCCTCGGGGAACAGCTGAGTGGCTCCATGAGGTAATTTCACCAGGGAGCTCAAAGGTAAGGCCATAAAGGAAACCTTTGGCCAAGCCCAGAGGACCCAAGAGCCAAATCCTCCAGGAGCACAGACAGACAGGAACTGCTCAGTGCAGCTGTGAACTCTCTTCTGGAAAGGACATTCAAAGAAAGCATCTGGAAGATCAAAGCCAGAGCCATAAAGGGCGAACTCTGTCCCCTGTCCCAGCGCTGCAGCCTTGGCCGGGTGCAGACAGAGGGAACACTCGGGGTGAGAGATGTCAAGGAAAGAATAAATTAATTAATATTAACTCACCATCTGCACCCCCCCTGCACCCCCAGAGGACCCCTCTCAGTCAGAGGAAGGCTCTGTGCACACTCAGGACCACACAGGGATGTCCTGAATTCTCGGTGTGTCCTCCACAGGGAGATTCTCCCTGCCCACCCTGTCCCATCCCATCTGGGCAGCTCCAAGCTTGTTCCCTTTGCATTCTGAGGGAAAATCTGGGATTCTGCTGCAGGGCTGTCCCACCCTGTGCTGCCCCTGCCCGTGAGGAGCAGACGCTGGGCCCGGTGTCTCTCTGAGCACCTCGTGTGATGCAACACCCGCCAGGGCAGGACTCTGCCCCCTGTGCTCCTCAGAAAATGCTCTGAACAGCTCCCAGCACCATTTTGGATGCCATACATGTGAATGAGTGACTAAAAATACCCATCTATTCAAATGTGAGATCGTGTCAGATGGCACCTCCAAATGGTATCTGAAAATCCGAAGCCAACAGTGCCGAAAGAGACGGATTTGCCATCAGGAGAGAAGGGACTGGAGTCTGCTGCCTCAACTCCCACGGAGCCCAGGGAAGGCAAAAAACACTTGAAAATACCTTTCCAAAGAGAGTCCTGCCCGTAGATGCAGCTCCTTGTTTTCCAAGGCTATCCTGAAGCACAGACACGCTGAATGTTGTTTTCGAGATGCAAATTGCATTTTGCTTCCAGTGTCATTTAAATACATAAATACTGCTGAAGAAAACATACAAAATGTTGTTTTTAAGGATGTCACAAATAACCAGGATGTGAGTTTGAGCATGTTTGAACATGGACATGCCACACAAGGTGCTGATGCTCCCTGGGACAGGGACAGGAGCCAGGGAACGGCTGGAGCTGGGCCAGGGCAGGCTCAGGCTGGAGATCAGGGAAAGGTTCTTCCCCCAGAGGGTGCTGGGCACTGCCCAGGCTCCCCAGGGAATGGGCACGGCCCCGAGGCTGCCAGAGCTCCAGGGGCGTTTGGACAGCGCTGCCAGGGATGCCCAGGGAGGGATTTGGGGTGTTCGTGCAGGGCTTGGGGCTGGGCTGGATGATCCTGGGGGTTCCTTCAGCTCAGGAGATTGAAGGATTCCGTGGTCCTGTGGTTCCTGCAGAGAAGGTGGTGGGTGGCTCTCTGTGCAGGGACACCCTGNCTCCCTGGAACAGGGACAGGAGCCAGGGAACGGCCGGAGCTGGGCCAGGGCAGGCTCAGGCTGGAGATCAGGGAAAGGTTCTTCCCCCAGAGGGTGCTGGGCACTGCCCAGGCTCCCCAGGCAATGGGCACGGCCCCGAGGCTGCCAGAGCTCCAGGGGCGTTTGGACACCGCTGCCAGGGATGCCCAGGGAGGGATTTGGGGTGTCTGGGCAGGGACAGGGCGATCCCTGGGGGTCCCTTCAGCTCAGCACACTCTGAGATTCTCTGATTCTACAAATGCCACACCCACAGCTCACCCTGGGCACACGTAAAGTATCACGGCTTCATTAATTCATTAATTACTCCTCTGAGCTGAGGTTTGCTGAGATCTGAGGCACCAGAGGAGAGATTCGCACATACCCAGGGGCTTGTGCTTGGTGACACCTTTGTCACCTGTTCCATGTGCTGGGACAAAGCTTTCCCCATGCCAGGCTGCCAGGTTGTCTCTCTTTGAGTGCCCAACACCCCCAGTGATGTCAGGGGCAGTGCTGGACACGGTGCTTTGTCACCAGGACCTACCCAGGGCGACACCTGCAGAGTCCAGCACATCCTTGTGTAGGAACACCTGGAACAACCCTCAGTGATGGGAAACCGCAGCTGTTGTGGATTCCTGACTTCCCATGGATGGCACGAGGCATTTGGGTGCCTCAGAGCAGTGCTCAGGGACCTGGTCCGAAGTGAAGTGCCCAGACCTCGCATTTGGGGACATTTGAGTCCTTGGCAATGAAGGTGTCACCATCCCTGCCCTGGGGTTTCTGTGTGCCCCGTGCGCACCCACGGTGAGGAAGAGGAGCGGGAATGGGGGGAACACCCCTCGGGGTGGCTTTCCCTCAGCAGGAGGGGCTGAGCTCCCGCTCCTCAGCAGATAAGATTGCCGCCGCCGTGGCTGCTCTGCCCAGCGTTCCCACCCCGATAACAGCCCCTGCCCTTTGGCTCCTCATTCCCCTCATTTTCACTGGGAAAAGGAGCTGTTGTTCCTCCTTCCTCACCCAAGGAGGGTGCTGAGGGCTCTGCTCGGCTGAGGGCTCTGCTCTCCTGAGCCCCAGTGCCCCAAGCTCTGCTAGTGCCCAGATCAGACAGAGATCTCCACCTGTGTCCCCTGATGGGCTCCCATCCCAGGGGCTCTGGTTATTCAACCCTTTCCTCTCCTTCAGGGAGAAGAGGAGCTCAGTTCTGTGTCCAAAAAATGGCACTGGAGATGAAACATTAAATTATTTCACTGGCAAACACTGGGTAAAGTATTTCAATAACTGAAGGCTGCTCCACCAGGCTGGGTGCACCGGCACACAGCCATGGAATCCCAGAATCCCAGAATGGTTTGGGTTGGAAAGGACCTTAAAGATCATTCAGTCCCACCCCTGCCATGGCAGGGACACCTTCCACTGTCCCAGGCTGCTCCAAGCCCCATCCAACCTGGCCTTGGACACTTCCAGGGGCAGCCACAGCTGCTCTGTGTCCCCCTGCACTGTCGCCTGCAGGTCCCACGTGCTGCTGTTCCACCCTTCCTGGAGAGGAATATCTCCTCCACTGAGGGACAAGGCACATTTCTAAAATCTCAGCAGCATTTAGGCACCAGCTGAAGGCAGAATTCCCTCTGAGGCTTTAGGGCCAGGGATATTTGAAAATGGAGGTCGCTGTGTTTGGTGCCACTGAGGTCTCCCAGTTGTGGACTCTGTGCAAGAGGCAGTGGCTCATCTCCAAAGTTTGAAATTACTCCTGCAAAGGAGCCCACAGCCTGGCAGTGCCCCAGATGTGTTCTGGTTTCTCTTCAGATGGTTCTGTGAAGCACCAGTGAGCTGGTAACAATCCACTCTCCTGTGGATGGGAATGTGGGGGTGGCTGCCCCTGGATCCCTGGCAGTGTCCCAGGCCAGGCTGGACGGGGCTTGGAGCAGCCTGGGACAGTGGAAGGTGTCCCTGCCCATAGCAGGGGTGGCACTGGATGGGATTTAAGGTCACTCCCAACCCAAACCAGTCTGGGATTCTGTGATCCCAAGGAAAGCTCTCATTGCCATTAAACCACATCCCATATCCAGAACTTTCCATGCCCATCCCAAGGCATGGCTGGGGCTGATGGGAACAGACTCATTCCCTACTGACCATGACCTGCTGCATGGGGAGCTGTGGGGAGCCTGCTTTGTTCCTACTGGGCTCTCAGATAAGTAATCTCCCCTGAGACCTGATAAACACGAGGGAAAATGAGGGAAAGGATTGAATATCTTTCCTCTTGCTGCAAAGTTCAAAGGGTTTGCGTGGTACCTCAAAGGTGCTGCTCAGTTTGCTTTGAACCAAGAATAGGAACCAAGAATGATCCCATGTTTATTATCTTGAGACTTTGTGTATCCATGTGAGTGCCTGGAGCACTGAACCAACTTTAAATGAACAAAGTGAGGTTGTAGGAGCAATGTTCTGCAAGAATTTGAGGCTCGAGGTCACTTTGTTCTGCGCTGTGGTTTGATGAACTGACCCCCACTGTCAGCTGGGAGATCATCAGATGTTCCCAGAGCTGGAGGTAGGAAAAAAGTCATTCTAAAACAAAGCATCCAAACACATCACTGACAAAAAATGGGCAAAATTCCACCCAGAGCAGCTGTGGCTGCCCCTGGATCCCTGGCAGTGCCCAAGGCCAGGCTGGATGGGGCTGGGAGCAGCCTGGGACAGTGGGAGGTGTCCCTGCCTGTGGCAGGGGTGGCACTGGATGGGCTTTAAGGTGACTCCAACCCAACCATTCCATGATTCTATGAATATACTCTGACTTCCCAGGAATTATTTCCTCTGAGATACCTTGGTCTCCACTAGAAATATTTGCAGTGTTAAATCTAAATTCAAACATAGATTTTTTTGTAGCCTAATTTTTTTGTGGATTTACTGGGTTATTTTCCCACTCAGGAGTTGAGGGGGGAGGGGGGAGAAGGGAATATGATTTTTGAAGAAAAATGCTTGAAGATCTGTTTTCACACCTTCCTGGGCTGAGAAGAAGAGGTGACACCATTCATGTCCCCCGAAATAGAACTGTCCTCGTGGCTCAGAGCAGGGGCCCAGGGCTCTGTCTCTCAGAGTCCAGACTGAAGAAAGACCTTTCCCACTCCTCCAAAGGCAGATTTCCATCCCCTCCAGCATTCCCTTCACCTTTCTCTGCCTCAGAGTCAATCTCTCTGTGCTCAGCCTGCTGCCATTCAGGGGACAGTGCCCTGCCAGGCCAATTCCTCCTGTTCTGGCAGCATTTCTGCTCTCTGGGGGAATCCAGGCCTCAAAGGCCATCTCTTCACCCACGAATGAGTCTCTCCCTTCTCTGGTTCTGTTTCGTTGGCCTTGTCCCCTGCACAGAGCATCACTCACCCAGCCCTCCCTGAGACAATCCCTGACCTTCAGCTGCCCAGACACAGAACATCCAACATTTAGTGCCAAAAATGCCCCAAACTCCCCCGAAATGACACTGAAATGAGCCCAGCTCTGGCCTGTCAGCATCCCTCGCTTTCCCACCCTTGCTGGCAGCTGGATCAGCCCCGGGAGGCCCCCGGTGTCCCCAGGGAGCTCATCAGTTCCTGCCTGGCCAGCACGAGGTGTCAGCGCTGCCCACCCCACAAACACCGCCGTGTCCCCTCGCCCCCAGCCTGCTGCAGTCCCTGTCACACTCAGGGAACGCAGGAGGAGAGTCTGGGACAGGTGGGTGCAGGGGGAGCTCCGGGGAAGGCTGGGTGTGGTGTGGCAGGGAGGAACCAGCACTGACATTGAGCTGGCGGGGAGGCAGATTTGGGGTCCCTGAGGACAGGAATTGGCCTTAATGGCCATGACCAACCTCACCTGGGGTGCCACCCACACCCGAGGGTCCAGCTCAGCCTTCCTGGCCATGGGGGACCCACGTGGGTCACTTTTGGCCATCCACACCCAAAGGTCCAGCTCAGCCCAGCCCTGTGTGGCCATGGGGGACCTTCATGGGTAACTTTTGGCCACCCACACCCCAGGGCCTGGCTCAGCATGGTCCAGCTCAGCCCAGCCCAGCCCTGCCTGGCCATGGGGACCTTCATGGGTCACTTTTGGCCACCCACACCCAAGGGTCCAGCTCAGCCCAGCCCTGTGTGGCCATGGGGGACCCTCATGGGTCACTTTTGGCCACCCACACCCTAGGGTCCAGCCCAGCCCAGCCCAGCCCTGTCTGGCCAGGAGTGACCCCCATGGGAAGGTCACTTTTGGCCACCCACACCCAAGGGTCCAGCTCAGCCCAGCCCAACCCTGCCTGACCAAGGGAAGGTCACTTTTGGGCGTTCAGGCAGTGCTGGGGGCTCAGCCTGGGCTCAGCCAGGACAGGACCAGCCCATCCCAACCCATAAACAGCTCTGGCATCTCCTGCTCCATCCTCTTTTGTTGTCAGTTAAGTAAATCTGCTTTTAAAAACCCACATTGCATAAAAAAAAAATATTCTGAGGAGGCAGAAAAACAGTTTTCTGGCCTCATCTGTCTCATGTTAGTTTGAATCTAATGAGGTTTACAGATGGATCTTCCTGTGACAGATGAAATTAAAGTGACTGAGAAACCAGGGCCAAAACACACGAGGAGCAAATTTTGTCAGGCATTTCCAAAATTATGGTTGTGCTTTCCATGGGTACCTGTTATCTTCGCTTAGGACAGGGGATGCATGAAATGCAGTTTATCAGGGGCACTTTGGCAGTGTCCCCCAACCAAATTTGAAGACAGGAGAGAGTTTTTTAAGCTCTTTAGGACTCGAGTCTCCACAGTCACGAAATTGTCCCTGCTCAGAGCCAGGAAAGGCAAGGAAAGGGCAAAATGCCCATCCTAGAGGAGCTTTTCTGGGACAAGGCAGCTTCAACGTCTTATTTTCACCTCCCCTCACTCTCAGATCTCCAGTGGTGCAGCAGCACCATGGGGGATATTTTAAATGCCTTTGAAAAAGGCTTTGGCTTCCAAAGCAGAGGGGGAAACACAGTTCAGCCCGCAGAGCAGCCATCTCTCCCTGTCAGCGACCCTGTAACCTGCCACTCTTGGGGTTGAACTGTTTCTCGCAGCCACCTGAAGGAATATGAACAATCCTCTGCTATTTCCATAACCTTCCCCTGACCCACTTGCTATTTTTACCCGAGTGCTTCATATTCCTTGGGTAACGGGGGTTGCCAGGGCTGGAATGGTCAGGGGCTGGCAGCTTGTCCAGCCAGGGGCTGTCCCGTCCTGCTGACACAGGAGCAAACCCATGAGATCTCCCTTCTTCACTCTGAAAGAGGGAAACGCTGGGATTGTGTGGTGTCCAGCTGGGCAGCCCCTGCCCCTGCCCTGTTCCACCGCTGCTGTGGCCGCTGCTGTGAGGGGGCCACACTTTGTGTGTCTGAGAATCATTTCACGCCCCTCTGTCCTCAGCAGTGCTGTGGAGATGTGGGGAGCCTGGTGGTGACCTGCTGAGGGAATGCTGCTCATCCAAGAGAGGGGGGAACCTCGGAGACCTCCCTGCAGTCACTGGTGCGGGAACAGCGGTGCCTGCCGGGGCCGGGGATGTGGCTCTGCAGCCAGAGCTGTGTGGCTGAAGACAGAACTGGGTCCAGCCTGTGCTGGAGGAGCAGCTCGGGGTTTTCCTCAAGAGCTGCCTCAGCAGGAGGGACCGAAAGGACTTTACTGAGCTGGGAGGTGACACACGGTCCATGACGGAAGGTCTGGATCCCCCATTACTCAGGATGAACCCAAACCACAGGGCTGTTCAGTTGCCCTGCTGCAGATTTTCTGTGCTCACAGGACCTAAATCCCCTTGGGACCAGGACCGAAATTGTCAATATTGTGACTGAATATTCTCCCAAATTCCTAAATTAGCCTCGGGCAAGTTTAGCAATCAGTGTTTGTGCCCACCTCAGCCACCCCTTGACTCAGGCTGGAGCCTCACAGGGCAGTGGGATGCTGGAAGTTGACCCTGGAATCTGTCCAATTCCTACAACCAACCCACCCCAGCCAGTTCTCTGCCCTTCCCAGGGACCAAGCAGCTTCTTCCCAGCTCTCCTGGTGACCTGCTGGTTTTGAAAACCCCGGTCACGGCCCCGTTGAGGCAAGTGGTGAAGGGTGTGAGACGTGCAGAACAACTCCGCTGCACCAGCTCTCCTGTCTGATGCCAGCCCCGGCAGCTGGATTGTTTTAATGAGCTACTTCCCCGTTTCTTAATGCAGCACGGAGCTGCCCCCACTCCCCCTGAGGATTCCCTGGGTTATTTCGCTCACCTCAGGTTTTGTTGGTACCTTCAGCACTCAGATACAACCCTGAGCACATCCCACCTGCCTCTGCTCTCTGACAGTGAAGGATGCATCTACTGCAGCTGCAGGGGAGCAGAAACATCAAACTCAGAATTGTTAAGGTTGGAAAAGACCTTTGAGATCACCAAGTCCAACCATCAGCACAGCATTACCACCACGGTCACCATGTCCTCAAGTGCCACATCCACAGGTTTTGTGAAGACTTCAGGAGATGGTGACTCCACACTGCCCTGGAAAGCCCATTCCAATGTTTTACAGCCCTTTCCATGGAGAAATTCGTTGTAATATCCAAATCGAACCTCCCGTGGCACAACTTGAGGCCGTTTCCTCAATCTGTGACTAAACAACACTTTGTCACCCAGCCCTGAGCCCTGCGTGCCACGTCCAGGAATTCCTTGGACACGTCCAGGGATGGGGATTCCAAACCTCCCTGGGCAGCCCCTGCCAAGGCCTGAGCACCCTTTCCATGGGGAAATTCCTGCGGGTGTCCAACCTGAGGCTCCCCTGGCCCAGCCTGAGGCCATTCCCTCTCCTCCTGTCCCTGTTCCCTGCGAGCAGAGCCCGACCCCCCCGGCTGCCCCCTCCTGTCAGGGAGTTGTGCAGAGCCACAAGGGCCCCCCTGAGCCTCCTTTTCTGCAGGCAAAGGATCCTTGCAGAGCTCAGCTCGGGGCTGGAGCTGCTGGCAGAGCAGGACTTGGAGGGAACAATCTGTTCCATCTGCATCTGTCGCAGCGGAGCACTTTGATCGTCACTCATGGTTATTAGGAACCGGGCCTGGCCTGGGTGTTTCTTCCGAGCTCTGCAGCCAAATAATTCACCCCGCTGCAATACTGACTGGTGCTCACTCCTCTATCCCGATTTCTAGGAAATCATTTGTTATTCATAACGACTTCATGATTATTGGGAGTGAGATGATGTTCTCTGGAGAAAGGTGCCAGATTTCAACACTGCCAGAAATGTTCTCCTTCCCGTTGGGATTTGGATGTCAAACTGTCAGAAATCCTATTTCACTCCGACATATGAAAGGCAGATCTTCTTACCCACATGTTCAGAGGGACCCTTATCCCAGTAACTGGATCACTCCAGAGCTCTGCTCCGGAGCAGTCAAATACCCAGATGAAAGCTGGAATAATTTTAGCACCAGAGATGTGGCTTTGACATTGATAAAAGCTAAAGGCTTCTGTTAAGCAGAGTTATCTGACTCAGAAAGCAGCAAGGAACCCACACTGTGGATGTGGAACAAGTCCGCCTTGTTCCTCTCTGCCTTAATCCCCTTTTAATGGGAATTAAACCAAACAAAGCAAGGATTTTTTTTTTTTTTTTTGGGGGGGGGTGATATCTTTCCTGTGATAAATGGGCAGAAAAAACTTGTCAGCTCTGGGACTCCCAGGCTTCCTTCACGTCTGCTTCCGTGTCTGAAAGTTTGTCTGAATTTTCTCCTGCTGCTTTTGGTCTAATTGAAGATTTTATCTGTCCTGACAAACCTTGCCTATCTCATACCCTTTTGCCTCCTTATCTGTAGAACGACTTGCATTTAACAAGAACAAGAAACACGGGCATCCATACCTGGCATTCCTAAGAATAATAATGGCACTTTCTAGACAAATACATTTTTGGATAAAGGGCTTTGCTTGGCCAAAGTCTGGTTCTCTAGACAAGACCAGCAAACCTTCTGTGGTGGCTTTGTGAAAACATCGTTAATCAGCAGAGATTAGCAGTCAGCAAATTCCTTGTTCAGATAGAAACTCTGCGCTGTGAATGTGCCCATTCAGGGCTGGGGCAGCTCAGCTCATGGCAGGGCTGTGCCTCAGCACCTCCTCCTGCAGCTTTCTAGAGCTCAGCAGCTGCTCGGAACCAGGACTTAAACCCCAATTAGAGCCCGTGTAAAATCCCCCTTGTTTAACTCAGTAATGTGTAATGGGCTCAGCTGGGATTGCTTTGTTTGTCTGGGCTTTTTTTTTTAATATCATCCTCTTTCAAATCCATTTCAATCCATTTCCAACAAAGCCCCTCTGTCTGAGGAGATGCTGGGGGACAGGGAAAGGCTCTGCTCACCTCCTGAAGCCAGGGGAGGTCTCAGGGGTGACAGGAATTCCCAGGCAGGTTGGGTTTGGGACCATGCTGGGTTCATCCCCAGCAGGGTGGAGATGAGGGGGACGTGTCGAGGGGACCTGGCTTTGGGTCAGTCTGGGTTGTCTGGGTGGGACAAGTGGAGCTCTGCCAGCCTGGGAACTGGCCAGGGAGCTGGCAAGGAGGCCCTCAAACTCCATCCTCACTTCTTTACGGAAGGGGTTGTCAAGCATTGGAACCGGCTGTCCAGGGCAGAGGGGGAGTCCCCAGCTCTGGAGGGGTCTAAAAAGCAGGTGGATGTGGTACCTGGGGCCGTGGGTCAGTGGTGGCACCTGGGGATGTGGGTCAGTGCTGGCAGCTGGGGACATGGGTCAGTGCTGGCACCTGGGGACGTTGTCAGTGCTGGCACCTGGGGACGTGGGTCAGTGCTGGCCTTAGCAGTGCTGGGGGAGCGGTTGGACTGGACGATGCTAAGGGTCTTTTCCAACCTAGATCGTTCTGGGATTCTGGGATGGTTGTACCCAGAAGAGAAGCCCAAAACTTGACTCATTCGGAAGAACAAAGACCCAAATCCTGTGTAAATAAACAGGGGGTAGAAGATCAGGAAGATTTGCAAAGAGATTAAACCAAAGGACCGCAGTGATGCAAGGAGATGAGTACAAACATCTCGGGAAATTCTAAGGAGGTTTCCTTCCCTCGGGGGTGGTGAAGAGGTGGGGCAGGAGGTGAGGGACCCACCTCATTCTGAGCCAGAGCGTGACTGGTTCCTGCAAAGGATCCTGGAGGGACAGGACCCAGAAGAGCTGAGCAGGTCCTGGAGCCTGGAGACCTCACGGGAGAGGGGACAATGTCCATGTGGAGTGGTGATTTGCGCTCCAGGTTGAAGCTGTGGTGGTTTTTCTGTGCAAATCAGGGTTGGGAGAAATGGGACACTGAAAGCGTGGTCAGGACTGGCACAGGCTGCCAGGGCAGTGCTGGAGTCACCATCCCTGGAAGCATTCAAATAACCAAATTTGACACTTTGGATGTGACACTTTGTGATCTGGTTCAGCTGGGATTCGGTCAAACGTTGGATCTTCGAGTTCTTTTCCAATCTTAATGTTCCTGCAATTCTTTGAAGGCCAAATTATTCGGATTTGGATATCCTTGCTTTCCCTTCTTGTCTTTTTAACTCCCCACCATGCAGATTTATAATGTGGAAACAGCAGAGCTCAGCTCTCCAGACCCCCACAGGGGAGAACTGAAATGCAGAAGGGCAGAAGTTCCTTACAAATTATTTATCTCTTTTCATGCCTACTGAAACAGGGTTTTAACCGAGCAACACTACTTCAGGTAAGAACTGGAAGGCAGAAGAGCAGAAGTTCCTCAGGAATTATTTATCCCTTTTCCTGCGCAATGAAACAGGGATTTAATTCAGCAACGCCTCCACAGGTGAGAACTGAAATGCAGAAGAGCAGAAGTTCTTTAAAAGAAAGTTCTCTATTTTTCTGCCCACTGAAACAGGGGTTTAACCCAGGGACACCAGCACAGATGAGAACTGGAATGCAGAAGAGCAGAAGTTCCTTACAAGAGATTTCTCTCTTTTCCTGCCGACTAAAAAGGGATTTAACACAGAACACCCCCACAGGTAGCAGAGCACCTGCACTGGAGGTGGAGAAACCTCCCCAACGCCTCTCAAAGCCCCGAGCTGGCTCAGAGATTTCCTTCTCACACCACCCAATCCAGCCAGGAATGGGAATGTCTCAGGGCCACAGACTGATGGCAGGAAGAGGGGGTTTTAGGGAAATTAAATGCTAAATCGATTACAGAGGCTTAGCTGCTTTCCTAGGGCTAAACATGGAAAGAGAAAAAACAAAGTGGTTTTAATGACTTAACTGAGCAAACATAACAAGTAAGTGATGAAATGTGAGAAAGATAAGACAGAATAAACAAAGAGGGCGAACAGGAGCTTGCTGTGCACGAGCAGCTCTGCACCGGGGAGGAACCCATTACTCATCCTGCCACAGGTACAGCGGGGTCTGGGAGCCCATCACGGAACACTGAGGGGTTTGTTCTGCTCCTCGTGGAGAAGAAAGCAAAAAAAATGCACAATCCTGAACGAAAACGTCTAAAGGAAAGTGAACAGGGTTCTCTTCTCTTTCCGGTAAAGAGAGCGTTGGGTTGGCAGTTCAAGTTAGTTCTGCTTCACAAATAGTGATAAAATAACTTAAAAAGACTCTTTCAGTAATGTTTTCTGAGGTCCCCTGACAGCAGAGCACTCCCTGGAGGAGGAGCAGAGGAGGTTTTTCCTTGGAAACCCAGAGGGGCGGTGGGGGGCAAATGTCTGACACGGAATTCCTCATTTTCTGTTATTGTCCCAGCAGTTTTCCCCCCTCAGCCGGAACACAGAGATGATGACATCTTTATTCTCTTTATTCCTAGTCACAGGAGGATAGAGAAGCCAGGTCAGAGTGAAGGGCTGTGCCTCAGGCCCTGCTCCAGAGCCCAGGGGATTCCAATCCCCTTCCAGGGCTTTGTTTCACAGCTGCTGAGGGACTTTCTGTGCTCACAGCTCTCCAGCAGAAAATCAGGCCTCGCTGAGCTCCTGGCCGCTCACGATTGAATCTGTCTGAGGCACAGGCACAGTCCAGCAGAAACCAAACTCTGAATTGAGTATTCCTGCTTACGTGGGCGAGATAAACCAGCCAGGGCTCTCTACCTGACCAAGCACCTATTTCTGCCTTTTTAACTGTCATTGGACACTCTGCTGGTTCGTATCCAAGATAAAACCTAAATAAGGCAGAGAAAAGCACAAGGTGAAAAGGAGGGGCTGTTTCAGAGCTTTATCCATAGCAGAGGGTGACACAGCTTCACCAGAGCTCTGCTCTCTCCGTGTCATGGAGGGGAATCTCAGCACCAGGATTCCAGGATTTACGGAAAGGTCTCTGCGGAGATTTACACTCCCCAAATGCACGGAGTGGAGAAGGAAACCAGGTGAAATTTGTGTTGAGGAAAACCAGTTCTTCCTTTCCTTGAAGAACAGGCACAGGTCTCCTTCGGGGAAGGGAGATGATTTCCCCCAAAAGATAAAGAAATCGGAACTGAATTGTTCCATTTTCCCCCTTTCAAATCTTTAAATGATAAGAAGAAAGGGAAGGAAGGAAGGAAGGAAGGAAGGAAGGAAGGAAGGAAGGAAGGAAGGAAGGAAATAGGATCTCCCACAGAGGAAAAAAGGAAAACTCTAAGGTCAAAGAAAAAACACTGTGGGGATTTAAGTGAGAAATGAGCAAAGAGAAGGGAATGAGGAAGGGGACACAGACAAGTCATGGGAACTTTAGGAACTTTACAACCACTTCCTTAAAGGCTTTTACCCATGGAGTGAGGTGCAGGAACCCAGGGACTGTGGCCGATTGAAGGAAACAGCTCAGTGGGGAATGTTGCTCCCAAGGGATCACTGGAGCGCTCCAAAGGTGGCATTTGCAGTGCCCAGATAAGGGGGGGCTGTTGATAACAAAGGTTCTGACATGGCCTGAAGATCTTACTGAGACCCTACTACAGACAAAACTTTCTTCACAGCCTCAGTCCCTGCTGCCAGACAAGGGAGTCTGGTCCTAAAAAGCGCATTTCAAAGCTGCTGAACATTTTTGTGTGTGTCCTTAGCACACACCGATAAAGAAATTCTTGCCCTGAAGTGACTCCTGCTTTCTGAAGCCTCTGTTGTATAGACAGGAGCACTAAAAACAATGCTGTGACACCCCCAGGGCCAAACCACAGCCAGCCATGAGCAGCTCTGTGGAAAGATGTTGTGAGCAATCCCGGGAAGCAGAGATGGGCTAAGCCAGGTTTAGGATCACTGAAAACCACCCAGGCAATGGCTGATCCAGAGTGACCCCTGTGACAGGGGAGATGAACTCATCTCTGGGCAGATGCTGCTTATTTAACCTGCCTGGGTTCTTACAGCACTCAGAAACTGCAGCAGGGCTTGCAGGGATGGAGGAAATCTGAAATGCATCTGGACTTCCTAAAGGTCTTCAGCAGCACTGCAGGAGTGCTGGATAACCCCAGGATGAAGGAGGAAGGCCCCCAAGTGTGTGAATTACTATGGAACAAAAGGACAGAAAAAAAACCTGATTCCTTTTTACCCCAAAGGTCCTGGGGGACCTCAGGTTTTGTTGCTCCTCTCTGTCAGGCACCCAAACTGTCTCACAGAGGAGTCCTTGCTGTGCTGAGCTCTGATCCCATTTACAGTCCTGGGACTTCTGGTCACCTCTGCTCCCTTCCTTCCCACCGGGGCCAAGGCAGGTCAGGAGTTATGAGAGATTGAACCAACTTCAATGAGGGCTGGAGTTTGCAAATCTTTCCGTGGTTTCCTTCAGCAGAGTTATTTCTGTGCACAAAATCCTGAGAGAAATGGGTCAGCCTGATGGCCCCGCTCGCCCAGGGCTCTGTCTCTGGAGCAGCAGTGGAGCTGCTATTTCAGGAGAGCACAGAGCTGCTTTCTGCTGCCCATCCCCTCTGTCCACCCAGCATCTTTCACTGCTGGACTAGAAACACCTGACAGACATCCCTGCCCTGTCCCTTTAAATGTGTGTTTAGGGACTTGCAGTCCAGGAATAAATCTAACAAACAAATCTAATTCTTTTCTGGGCTGTTTGTGGGATGGAGCAGCTAAGGAGCAATCCTCGGGTTTGACTTGGCATCGAAGCCCTAATGAATGTGTGACTCCAAATAAACCAAAGCACTTTTCTGTTCAGAAATAACCTGTCCATCTCATGGGGCTGGGATCCAGCCCAATCCCACTCCCACTGAGGCCGACGGGAGGTTTAAAAAGAGCCAGAGGATTTCTTCAGCATAAGTGAGCCCTTAGTAAGGCTCCTGCAGGCCGTGAGCCACTGCTGCCACATTATCATTATTATTTTTAATTATTATTATTATTACCATTATCCCATTATTATCACTGCTAGGAATCCACCAACAAGTCGTGGGGTGGAACTCCCAGTTGGGAAGGAGCCTCTGGTCCCTGGGTAAGGCTGGGTTTGTCAGCTGTGTGTGTTCACAAGAACAGGCCGTGTCTCCCAGCCCCAAGCTGGTCATGCTATCCACAGGCAGCCAATTACCCGGTAATTCATCTGGGAATTACTCAGTAATTGGGGAGATAATTACCAGGTAACCTGCGCCGACCTGCCCCAGATACTGCCCGGGCAGTGTTTGCATGACACCGGCTGGGTAATTACAGAGCAGGTCGCTGGCGGGAGGAGCTCCGGGAATAAAGGGATACCTGAAGTGTGACTAAGAGGAATGCGGAGTTAAGCTCAGAGGAATATCGGATGTGTCATCTGCCTTGACTCCTGGCCAAATCCGAACCATCCCGCTCTGCCCTCGGAGCGAAAACCACATTTCTTTCACCTGCACTTAAGAGAATCAGAATTTCTCCAAGGGGAGGTTGGTGGGAGGCACCGAGGGAATCACCCACCCCTCACCGCCGGGGAGGGCCCTGCCCGCACCTCCCCGCACCGGATAAACTCACAGCAACCCCACAGCCCCTGTCAGTGCTCCAAGATCTGCCCTGTGCTGGTCTGAACAGCCCCTCACACCTTCGCACCTCACCCCGATCAGCATCTGTGGTGCAGCAGGGTCACAGAACCACCGAGGCTGGAAAAGATCTCCAACATCACCAAGTCCAAGCTTTGACCGAGTCCCCTCATGCCCACTAAGCCATGGCATGAAGTGCCACCCCTGCTTGGGTTTTGAACAAGGGTTGGTGACTCCAGCACTGCCCTGGGCAGCCCCTTCCAGTGCCCGACCACCCTTTCAGTGAAGATCTTCCTGCTGCTTGCTGGAACCTCCAGTAGAGACATTTGTGAGGGTGCCCAACCACTGCCCTCCCCAAACCTCAAAATCACAGAATCATGGAATGGTTTGGGTTGGAAGGGACCTTAAATCCCACTCGGTGCCACCCCTGCCGTGGGAACGGACACCTTGCACTGTCCCAGGCTGCTCCCAGCCCCGTCCAGCCTGGCCTTGGGCACTGCCAGAGATGGATCAGCCACAGCTTCTCTGGGCAATGCTGGTAAATCCTGCACAGATCTGGTGCTGGTGTGCTGAGCAATCGAGGAACGCAGGCAGGAGGTGAAGGGACTCCTGGCCTCCCTGTGCTCTTTGCCAGCCCTGATTTGTCTGTGGCCTTTTCTGGGTCAGCTTTGATTAATTCGAGGCAAGGACCAGCACAGGGAGGTCCTCGCTCGTGCAAGAGCTTATCTGACAGTAATAAACTCAATTCAATACCCAGAAACACATTATCTGAATTTAACAGCCCCAGCTATGAAGACTTCAGGACTTTTGTTTTCATGAAAGGGAGACTATAAAAATTATTTGCCACAAATAAACACAGTCAGGCCTTATCTGGGTGCTGATTCAGAAAGGCTGCTGTAGTCACGATGACTTTGAGAAACGGCTTGGATGGGACCATTTTCCTGAGTCAGCCTCTGCTCTGCAACCGCACAGAGCAGCACACAGCTGCCATCACTTCAGAGGTGCACTTCAGGAGAAATCTGTGCTAGTCTGGCTCTGCCCAGGTCAGCTGGTGTGACCCCACCTCTGGCCCAGAAAGGGCCATGAGCCAGGGATGGTTCCTTCAGTCCCAGAGGAGCAGCTGGAGCTGCTGCGCCCAGGGGGACGTTCGGATCCTCATGGAGTCAGTGTGACAGCAGGATGCTGCCCAGGCCTGGGGAACGTGCTCCAAGGGGTTTATGATCCACTGAACCCTTGGAAGGGCAGTGACCACCAGACCTGGTGGGCACCAGTGTGGTCAGGGACAGCTGGGTGACAGGGACAAGCCACTGCCCTCTCTTTACCTCCTGCATCTCCGGCAGGGAGCAGGGAGCTCGTGGGTCCCACCAGTGTCCAGCACAGCCAGGTGGGAGCTGGGAACTTCACTCTTGGCCATGACAGAGCAAACACAATGGAGGAGCCAGAAAGGGACCGAGGAAGGGTGTTGCAGAAGCAAAGCCTCCAGGTTTTCAGGCTTTGCTTTACTCTGCGTGGGTTTGTTTGTGTCTTTTCTCTTCGCTTGGGGGTTCTCTGCTTTATTAAGAAAAATAATATAGATATAATTTTATATTATTTGTTCATAGATAAAATCCTCAAGACCTCTAGTGGTCATTAGCACTCCCCACACGTTGTTTCCACTGCCCCCTAAACCACCAAAGCTGCAAATGTTGCAGGGCCAAACCTTCCCTCAGTGGCTCTGTGGCCCTCAGAACTCAGTGTCACCACAGTACAATCTTCTAATAACAAATTAAAGATTTATTCAGTGACATTTGAGTGAGTTTATAAGCCAAGTATTTCCCTGGGGGCCACTGGTCAACTTCCTTCTTTTTATTCCAGAAGTTTTGGTGGGTTTTACGTTTTCCTCATTCTCATCAGAAATTTTTTCTCCCTTAGAATCCCTCCCCTTGAATAATCCTTGAGCAGTCCTGAGCAAAAGGTATGAGTGGAAACAGAAATAAACCCCCAAACATCCTAATTGTTTAATTGACTCCATTTTCATGTAGTGGACGGGAAAAATCATGGTTATGGTTCTTGGATGTGCAGTATGAATATGTGCAGGGGGGAAACAATTCTCAAAGCAGAGCTGGCCGCAGCGAGGAATTTTCCACCACTTATTTTGAATGAATGATTTTTTTGTTTTGTTTTGTTGGAAATCTGTCATGGAATTTCTTCATCCAGCGCCCTGAATCGGAGATTTTCCTGTTATTGTCCCTTATCTCAGTCCCAGAAGTATAAAAAGAAATAAAAATATCTGAAACAGAGGGGTTTTTTTATTATTCTTTACCTTGAAAATGTTTCAGCTTGGCATTTTGGGGAGGCCAGGAGGTTTTCCTGGCAGTGCCCCCGGCTCATTTGCCAAATGCATCCTGTGAGGCTCCAGGCTGGCAAGAGGGGATTCACTGAACTTGGATAAAGCACATTTTCTCAGCCCATGGAAGCCATGTGACATCCCCAGGCCTCTCCTTCCCCCTCTCCTCTGCCTTTCACCTTTTCTCTCTTCCCAGGGCACACTGAGTACATCCTGGGGAGGGTTGTTTTGGGGAGAATTTGCTTTTTCTGGAAACGTCAACAAGCACAGAAACCGCTTGATTTGAGGCACAAAGCGAGAGCAGCCTTCAGGGACACCAGAACTTTGTCCTCTGGAGGCAGCCCTGGAAGGTGGGAGAGAGCCCAGAGCCCCCCCCTTCCAAAGCTTTGGGTTGTCCTTTAGGATGGGACCAATTGGCCCTAAATCGCAGAATCACAGAATGGTTTGGGTTGGAAGGGACCTCAAAGATCATCTAGTTCCACCCCAAACCATGGGCAGGGACACCTCCCACTGCCCCAGGCTGCTCCCAGCCCCATCCAGCCTGGCCTTGGGCACTGCCAGGGATCCAGGGGCAGCCACAGCTGCTCTGGGCACCCTGTGCCAGGGCCTCCCCACCCTCACAGCAAAGAGCTTCCTACTTCTTAATCATAATCATAATCTAATCTAATCTAATCTAATCTCTAATCTTCCTCCTCACATCTAATCTTGACCTACTTTATTTTAGTTTGACTCCATTCCCCACTGTCCTGTCATATCCACGTCACTCAGCAAAGGTTGTCCAGTGTTAACCATCACAAAGCCCTTGCCCTCAGGGCGTGGCCAAGACACTTCTGGTGCTGATTTATTGGCATTTAAGACCTGCAAATCCTTCTAAAAATTCCTCCCTGTGAGGGTGGGGAGGCCTGGCGCTGCCCAGAGCAGCTGTGGCTGCCCCTGGATCCCTGGCAGTGTCCAAGGCCAGGCTGGACAGGGCTGGGAGCAGCCTGGGACAGTGGGAGGTGTCCCTGGGGGTGGCACGGGGTGATCCTTTACAACCCAAACCATTCTGGGATGTATGACTTTTCTTGGAGCAGGTGGGAGCTTGCCCCTGGTCAGCATCCTCACCTGGAGCTGAGATGCTCAGGAAGACACTGCCCATGCTGAGAGCTGAACCTTGGGCTTCTCTGGGGCCTGGAATTTGCTCTTGTGTTTGATTTCTGCCCAGGCTGCACTTTTGGTCCAGCAGGTCCAGACTCCTGCACTACTCTGTACCTTTATCCCCCTCTGGGAAGTTGTTCCTTCTTCCCACGGAGCCAGACCCTCCTCAGGCATCCCCAGGCTGGGAATGTTCGTGCTCTCCACGCTCTGAAGTGTTTTCTCAGCTCCATTCAGAGCTGAACAATGCCCAGGGCAGACATTTCGATCATCTGTGTTTGCAGATACCAGGAGACATTTTCCTGCCTGGGCTGGGGAGCCCTGGCTCCTTATCAGGCAAGCCCAGACATGGAAAAACAATCCCATCCCTGGTGCCGTTCCCTTGCTTTGGGAAGAAGACACCTTTGCAAAGCATGCAGCAGCTGGCAGAGAGCCCACCCTGCACCCCAGGGGCCTTTGCAGAGCTGTCCTTGTCACCGAGGACAGTGACTTTTAGGATATTTCCCAAAAAGGAAACCTCATCCCAGGCATCCTGGCGTGGTGCTCCCAAGTAGGGTTTTTTGATAACTGCCGGCCAAATCTTCCCTCAGCTCCTCTTCATTTACATGCAGCACTTGATCAAGTAGTTTCTGCTGAAGTTAATGATACTTTTGCCTTAATTAAAACCTAAATGAGGACTCCAACTGGTCTTGTTGCAGTTAGTCTCTGCGTGGCACTGTGACTTCGTGGGATGCTGCACAGGGAAGCTGCAAAATCCTGCTGGGAGCGAGTACATGGATCCAGCACTGGGAAGAGGAGGGGACGGGAGGACAAAATACAGACTGGGGGAAAGTTTTCAAGTTTCTGGGAGCACCTGCACGCTAAGGTGAAGGCAGGGTGAATCCTAAGTTACTCCTGAGGGATCCACATGGCAGGTTTAGGTGGAGCTGGTCGGACTCTGTCCTGCTTTGGGATATTTCTGCCCCACTGGGATAAGTGTGGGCAGATGTTTGGGTTCCAGCCTTCCAGGAGATTGGAACAGCAGGTTTCTCCAGCCCCAGGTCTGCCTTGGGGGTGTCCTCAGCTTCTCTTTCCTAGAGGAATTGTCTTAGTTTGAAAGAGAGGTGTCTACTAAGGAAGGCAGGAGCCTCCCTTGGAATGGAAAATGCAACCCCCTTCCCTCCGAATTATTACAAATTTGAAATTGAGGGGCTGTCAGGCAAAGATACGAGGAATAGGAATAACAGGTTTTTACTAATATATATATATAACAAAGCAATAATACAGAAACACTGGTTTAACCTGACAGAGTCAGGGTACGACCTGACAGGGTACGACTGGTCCGGTTAGGTGATAGCTGCAGTTCTCTTTGAAGTGGTTCAGTTGAAGCGGCGATCTTGTAGAAAAAAAAAGTCTGGTCCTCCTCAGAAAGTCCAGTGGTGCTTGTGTAGCTCTTGTCCTCTGGGAATCCAGTGGAAAAAGGCTGCCTGTGCTGTTCCAAGCCCCGGACTATATCCAGGTGGGAATGCTTGGCTCCTTCCCCCTGGGCGGAGCATCTCACAATGGGATGGTGAGTCACAGGGCAAGGCATTGATGGGCCCATGAACAGGAGATAGTCCGGAGAGAGGAGGCAGGGAACATTGCTGCACCTGGTTTCAACAGCTCATGAGGATGGTAACAGAATACACGGTAACCCAGGACAGGAATTCCTCCCATCTGGCTGGGGTTCCTGTGGGCCAGGGCTGCACCCGTGGCATGGGATGTGGGGCTGGAAAGCAGAGGGGACACCTGGCCATGGAGCCAGGCTGTCCTTTGGGTCAGGGAGCTTGGTGAGAGCCCAGCTGAGCTCATCCCGGGCAGGCAGGACCAGGGGCTGGAGGTGCCAGATGTGCACACGTGGCTCTTGCTGGCCACATCAAACCTCGTGCAAACACTGCAGGGCTCGGTGCTGCTCCTGTCACCAAGGGGGCTCTGGGGCAGAGACATTTCCTGGCTCAGGCAGGAGGGAGCCTGGCCAGGAGCAGAACACTCTTGGCTGGGCCTCAAGCTCCCCCTTGGACCTGCCAGGGCACTCTCTGAGCCACTGATAACACCCCTGGAGCAGCATCAGTCTTGGAAGTGCCTTCTGTCCCTCTGGGAGCTGCTATCTCGGCCACGAAGGGATGTCCAAACCCCTTTAAACGAGGTTTCCTTTGTTCCCCTGCACAGCTCTGATGTGGCACAGCGTTAGTGCCTTCAGAAATGCTCTGCCAGAGCTGCGGGGCATCCCCAAACCAGCCACAGCCTGGACACCACAGGGAGTGTGTTTTACTGGGAGTAAAACCAGTCTCGTGCCACCGCAGCAGCTGGTCCCAGCATGAGCCTCATGGCCCGTGGTGAGCCTTGCTCAGAAAAAAAACAGGGGAGGTTTAGATGGATAATGGGAAAAAATTGCTCAGGAAAGAGGTTGTAAAGCACTGGAAGAGGGTGCCCAGGACAGGGGTGGAGTCACCATCCCTGGACAGATGAAAAAACGTGTGGGTGTGGCACTTGGGGACATGGAGAACCTGATGGTGGTCGGACTTGATGATCTTAGAGGGCTTCTCCAGCCTCAGTGGTTCTGGGATCCTGTTCTGGGATTCACCACGAAGGATTTATCCTTTCTGCCTCCCTTGCTGGGCAGGTCCTGTCCCTTCCCACGCCTCAGTTTCTCCAGCGGTGCACAAGGATGAGCCCCACAGCCGTGGGGTGATGGCTGCAGACAGGATCCCTGAGCTCTCCTCTGCGGCTTTGTTTGGTTCTCCCCTCCCCACCACCTAAAACTGAAGGAATTTGGGCCGAACGGAAATAGCTGCTCCCTGTGTAGGAACAACTCCCAGCTCTTGCTGCAGCCCGGTAGGAACAGCCTGGATTGTCATCTTCACTTCCTCTTCTGGGGTCAAAGAAAGTGGGAAGGACATAAAAATATCAAAGTTAACAACAACAACAACAAATTAATGCCTGGTAGGTTTTGGTGGAAAAACCTTGGCTTCTCCAAATACAGCAGAACCCTGAATCCCTCCAAATTTTCATGCAGATGTTAACGACTGAGAGGTTTGTGCGAGGTGTTTGTTCTCTGCACTGCCTGCCCAAGGGATTGGGCAGACATTGTCCCAGGGCTTGGCACCTGCAGCAGGTGGCATTGCCAGGAGTGGCTGCACAGAGCCAAACAGCTGGGATCCAGATCCCTGTGCCGTCCCTGTGCCATCCCTGTGCCGTCCCTGTGCCATCCCTGTGCCGTCCCTGCTGTGGTCTGCAGGCTGGGCGTGCATGGGAATGCAGGAATGGGCGTGGGTAGCAGAGTGCTGTGCTAGGATTTGATGCAGAAACGTCCTGCTCATCCCCTTGCACAGCCTGGCCATGCCAAGGGAATTCCAGGTGGGATATTAGGAAAAATTCCCACTGAGAAAGGGGTTAAGCACTGGCACAGGGCAGTGTGGAGCCACCATCCCTGGGAGAGTTCCAAAAACAGGTGAAGGTGGCACTCCATGGTGGGCATGGTGGGATTCAGTCAAAGACTGGACTCAGTCTTGGAGGTCTTTCCCAACCTTAATGATTCTGTGGTTCCTGAGGGAGAGGAAAGGGATGTTCCTGGTTCCTGCTCTGGTCACCGAGCATGACCCACACACCCTCCAGCTCTGCAGGTCACCTGCAGGCCTGGCCAAACCCTGCTCAGCGGCTGGTGCTGTGCTTGGCTGTGTTACTGCTCCCCCTCAGCACCCAAAAACCCCCAGTTATCCTGGTGGCCCTTCCCTGGCCTGGGAAAGCCAAACCCAGCTGCTCTGAGTGCTTTTTCTCCATCCTAAAACCTCCTGGGAATGAATGATGCTCACGAGAAGATTCAGCAGAGCTCTGTGCCGTGGCTTGAGAGCCACTGACAGTGATGAGCCTTTTGCAAGGACAAGTGACAGCCGAGCTGTGATCGACGGCTCGGAGCAGCTCTGTGCTGGGGAGGGGGTGTGTGTGCACATGTGTCTGACCCGGGGGTGCTGCCATCCCTCTCCTCTGTCACAGCAGGGTGTCCTAATCCGTGCGGTGACACGAGTTTGGAGGTTGCCGAAGGCTCGCTGCACCAATCGACAGGGAAGCGAGGGATGGATGTGAAATCCCGCCCCGGGGGCAGAACCGCATCCCTGCTCTCGTACGAGGGATAATTAACTGGAGGAGCTCGCTCCTGTGATGGGTTATTGAGGCAGAGCACTCAGCGAAGCTTCAAATAATGATCAGGCAGAAGTGGGGAACGGAGAGTGTCCTGGAGCAGGAACGTTTGAAGTTCCCAGTGCTTGGAGCGAAACAGCCCAGCTCCCTCCAGGAAACAGAAACTGCGCCGTGTCCTTGCCCCAGGTGACACAGCACAGGTGGCTTCCCTGTTGCTTCACAGGGACCAGCACCTGAGCCTCCTGCTTCATAGGAGGGCAGGGCTGGATGGGATATTGGGAAGGAATTGCTCCCTGGAAGGGTGGGGAGGGGCTGGGATGGAATTCCCAGAGCAGCTGTGGCTGCCCCTGGATCCCTGGCAGTGCCCAAGGCCAGGCTGGACGGGGCTGGGAGCAGCCTGGGACAGTGGGAGGTATCCCTGCCATGGTTTGGGGTGGGATGGGATGAACTTTAAGGTCCCTTCCAACCCAAACCATTCTGGGATTCTGTGATTCTCCAGATGCTGGGACTGGTGCAGGAGAAGGAGAGGATGCTGTGGGCAGGGGAAGTGCAGTAACCACGGAGCTAAACCAGAGTCCAGCCCACTAAAGCCAGGCTCAGCGGGGCAGGACCCACACTGAGCTCAGCAGGTGCTCTGGGTGAGCGTGAAAAATGAAAACGTGCTGTGAGTGCCCCATCCCTCCGTCACCCCACAGAGATACCTCTGCACCTCAAGGGATTCCACAGAATCACTACGGCTGGAAAAGAACTCCAAGATCGAGTCCCAGTAACTGCCAGGTCCCCAATAAGCCATGACCCCAGCACAGACACTGCAGCTGACGCCAGTGAACCCACAATCACACAAACAGAGACAGATGCATGGGGGTGCCTTATGTGGGAGCTGCCACCCATCCTCAGCAGCAAAATATTTAGGGAGTGGAAAAAACCCCTCAGCCCCCATCTGCAAGAAACAGGGGAGAGGTGCCCTTATCTCGTTTTCCCCACAAATTCTAAGGGTGTAAAACGCTCAGGTGTGCACAGTTCACCCCTCCGGGTCAGACCTGAAGGGATGCAAAACAGGTAAATGGATTTCAGGCAGCCTCTGTGGTTTCTGCATCAGCGTACCTCAAGTTCTAGGATTGCAGGTAGAGGTGTGAGGCTGTGCAAGGATCAGAAGAGCGAGTGTAAGTATTGGTCCTTTTTAAAAATCCCATTCAATATCTGCCAGAGCTCCAGGAGCGTTTGGACACTGCTGCCGGGGGTGCACAGAGTGGGATTGTTGGGGTGTCTGTGCAGGGCCAGGAGATGGACTCCACGGTCCTTGTGGGCCCTTCCAGCTCAGGATATTCCCTGATTTTATGATTCTACCATTATGAAACTTAAATAATCACACAAATCCTTGGTGAAAAGCTCCCTGTGAATGTGCCTGTGAGTTGTGTGTCTGTGCACAGCCACTGGGAGCTCCTTTACCCTCAGCAAGCAGCTGTGACTGGCGGTTCAGCATCTCCTCTGCCCCACTTGGCAGGCTCCTGGAGCGTTCCTTGCTTTCCTTTTCAAAATCCTCTCTCACGTTTCCAAGTGAAATCTCTCTTAAGGAAACAATTGAGAATCGAGGCTGCGGTGCCAGAAATCACAGAGCCCTTGGAGCTGATGCACAGGCAGGGAATGAGTATCCTCACTGCAGCCCTGCTTCTTGGGCATCACCTCCTGGAGGGGACCCAAAGTCCTCGTCACACGAGGCCAGAGGCAGAGAGTGAGGCCAAGGCCGTTCAGAACAGCAGCAGGGTCAGAGCAGGGCTGAGAGGAGCTGGCAGAGCAGGGATCCAGCTCAGCAGCTCCAGAAGCTCATCAGCCCGAGAGAAGGAAGCCAGCAGGAAACACAGGGGGAAGGCCAAAAACACAACTGTGCTGACTGGGAGGAAACGGCTTGGAAAGGAGAAATCCAGGTCTGGAGGAACGTGCCCGGTGGCTCCACGACTCCGGAGCTGCAGGAAGCACTGCCTTGGCCAAGCCCTTCATCCCTGGAGAATCCAACCGCGGCTCCTCCGTGCCTGGGCTGGGTGTGAGCAGCTCGTGCCTGGGCTGGGCTCTCTCCCTGCAGGGCTCGAGGGCAGCTCAGGAGCTGGGGGTTGGCAGTGCCAGTGGTGCTGGTGCCCAGCACCCTGAGACCCCACACTGCTGGCGTATCAACGTGTCCTGGGGCACAGCCACAGCCTGAGGGACAGCTGTGGGGACAGGAAAGGGATGAGAACCCCGGGACAGCAGCACATCCCTGTGCACCGCCCTTCCGCAGCTTGCTCTGGCCTCTGCAGAGAGCTCCAGCCCTGGGGCAGTGTGGTTCCACCAACATCCCTGCTCTGCACAGCGGGTGTTTGCACCCAGAGCAGCCACCAGAGTGGGTGCACAACCTCTAGGTGCTGGTGGTGACACTTCACAGAGACCTGTCTGCAAAACCTGACCTGGAAAACATGGGGAGCAGCTGCTGGGGTGTCCAAGACCCACCTGGGAGGAGAGAAAAGAGAAGAGAAGAGAAGAGAAGAGAAGAGAAGAGAAGAGAAGAGAAGAGAAGTTCACTTGGAAGGGAGGTACAGTGATCATCTGATATAAGATCAGTGTCTGTGGACCTAACGAGCATTTGCTCATTAAACACCCTGCAATCCATCAGGCAGGAGAGAAACAAGTGGGTGGAACTGGGAACGGGCCAAGCTGGAGCAGGCACAAGGCACACCTTTCTATGGAGAGAGGAACTTCATGACTTGAACTAAAACAATTATGGACCTAGAATTTTGGAAAACCACTTCGATTCAAGCTCAGACACTGCCCAGGGAGCAGGAAGAACCTCGGGGCAGTTGGAGTACCCAGAAGTTCAGAAATTATACCCCAGATCTTCATCCTGACCTCACCAAGGAGGAGGAGAGCACAGCCAGGCCAGTACCTGCTGCTCCTGTGGACACAAACGTGCAGGTGTTTTCTTTTTTCCAGCTTAGGCACAGCCCTGCTGGGACTCCAGATCCTCAGGAAGGTTCATGTCCCTTACCCTGGGACACACTGAGCCACTCATGATTCGGGAACCACTTTGGCTGTGTGAGAGAGGGAGGGAGGCAGCAGAGGCCACCAAACCCAGCACCAGCAGAGCCTGCAGAGCTCACTGTCCAGCCTCCCCTGTCCCTTTTCTGAGCCGGCAGCTTCGGGAGCTCATGCCCAACACCCCCTGGAAGCATTTCCCCAGGTGTGGGGACAGCACGGTCCCATTTTCCAGCTCAGCAGCCAGGTCCCTGTTGATGACAGGCACGTGCCGGGGTGGTGGCTCCCAGCCCTGCTGCTCTCCTCACTCTGGGAGCTTGTTTGTCTCTTTGATGCCAAGACTCTTCAGCCCACGGGCTGCTCTCAGCCCTCTCAGTGCTGGTCTGTCCATCAGGGAGCTCCGAGGTAGGAAGAGATTAAACCATGATCCTTCCCCCATCCCAGCTGCTGCTGGCGGGGCCCCAGGGGAGGACACAACTGGCAGGGGTTTGGGACCAAGAGGAGAGTGGGACCTTGGGCAAACCCCTCTGTGCATCCTGCTCCTCTGTCTGGGGAAAGGTGCCGTGATTTCCCGTTGTTGGATTTCATCAGTGCCTGGCTGGGTGGGGGCTTTGGATCTAAACTTCTTCTCGCAGATCTCATGGAGAGCCTCCACATTTCCCAAAGCACTGTCCATGAACAAGGAGCTCCACAGCCCCTCAGGTTCCTCCTCCTCCTCTGCAAGGCAGGGAACAGAAATGACTTTGTTTACTTGCCACGTTTTAGCCTCGTTCCCCCTTAGTTTCCTGCTTGTTCAGACTGTTCCCTCTTTATCTCCCCAGACAATCTCCATTGCCTTTGTTTGGCTTCCAGAAAATCCCTGCTCTAACCAGGCAGGAGGAAAAGCAAATTCAGCGGCTTCCTCTCGCAAAGGAGGAGTTTGGAGGAGGCAAAGCCCAGGGCAGGGCAGCCCTGTGATGTTTTGCTCAAACCACGAGCCACAGGAGTGGGAAGTGCTCAAACCCACCTGTGCTGCATCCAGATTGTTCTGCGGAGCGGGAGTGGGGAATCAGACCCAGAAGAGGCTGCCTTGGCCATGTGGAGAAACAATGGAAACTTGTGGGGTTTTTAGAAGAATAATTTCTTTGTTGGTTCTTCTGAGTGGCTCTGAGCAACCCCAAACACACTCACAGCTCACCCCAGGAGCTCCCATCCTCACCAGCTCTGCACCAGCTCCCTCTGGGTGGAAATCCAGGGGAGCCTGGGGTCCCTCCTGCCCGCTGGCACTGATTCACTGGGGTGATGAATTGCCAGAGCTGCTTGGCCATTCCACTCTGGAGCAAGGAGGGCTCTCCCAGACTGTGCCTGGGCATGGCTGGGGTGAGCCCAGAGCTGGCACCACCCCCAAAGCCGTGTCCTGGCTCACCTGGGCTGGGGGGAGGACAGGCACCTGTGAGGGTGCACAACCTCTGGGTGCTGCTGGTGACACTTCGCAGGGACCTGTCTGCAAACCTGACCTGGAAACACGGGGAGCAGCTCCTGGGGTGTCGGAGAGGGAAGAGAAGGGGAAGGAGAAGGAGAAGGGGAAGGAGAAGGAGAAGGAGAAGGAGAAGGAGAAGGAGAAGGAGAAGGAGAAGGAAAAGAAGGAAGGGGTCAATCCTTCCCTGTTACTCCATGGTCTCACTGTCCATGTTTGTCCCACACCTTCATCTTGTTTCCCCTTGTGCCTGACTCCCAGGGCTCTCCTCTTGTCCGAACGCTCCAGGGATAGCCCATCCTTTAACCCTTCACCCTCCTTGCTGGCCCATCTTGTCCCCCACCAGCCCTTCACTCCCTCATCAATGGAAAGGGCTGAGTCAATGGTGGGGAGAGATCTCCAGGACTGGGAAGAGCAGGGGCAGGATCTCCAGGATTGGGAAGAGCGGGGGCAGGATCTCCAGGACTGGGAAGAGCAG
>VZTD01002909.1:278010-331204 GCA_013397725.1 Rhagologus leucostigma
GATCTCCAGGACTGGGAAGAGCAGGGGGCAGGATCTCCAGGACTGGGAAGAGCGGGGGTAGGATCTGCAGGACTGGGAAGAGCAGGGGTAGGATCTCCAGGACTGGGAAGAGCAGGGGCAGGATCTGCAGGACTGGGAAGAGCAGGGGCAGGATCTCCAGGATTGGGAAGAGCAGCCGGCAGGATCTCCAGGATTGCCGCGCTGCAGGGCTGGCAGGAGCTCGGCGGGCAGGGAGAGGCGCGGGGGGGGTTTGATATTGTAATTATTTTTCTGTTTTCCTCCCAGTTACTGCCACGTGCCCGGTGCGTTCGTGAGAGATTCATTAACACCGTGCTTTAACCCAAATAAACAATCACCTCCTTCTGCCGCTCCCTGGACCCCGACACCTTTCTATCCTTGAGAATTCCTCAGGCAGGAGCAGCACGAGCCCCTCAGCTCTGGGAGAGGCTGCTCTGGCTGTGGGTCCCCTCTTAGCCCAGAGGGAAGAAATAATGATGGAATTTAACAGAGTCAAACGTGCTGAGGGATGTGAAGGCAGACACTTGGTAATACAGAAGCAAAGCAGGGCAAAATTACCATCTTAATTGTATTAATGTTGCCCATTATAGGCAGAGCCCGTGTCGCTCAGCGGGAGCGTTCTGGGAGAGAGGGAAAGACAAATTATCTGCAAACTCCTTATTTTGTCTTTGTGAATTACCACCCCAAGGTCCTTAATTGAATCTCTAGTCCTGATCAGTGAACATTGTTCAGGGAGTGAATTAAGGGAAGGCCCTACAGGCCTGCTCCGTTTTGTCCCAATTAACACAACCACCAGATTTCTTCTTTTTTTTTAGCGTTTTTTTCATTTTTTAAAATGACTACACGGTGAAGAGTTAAGTTGGAGAAGAGAAGCTGGGTTTAAATAATTTAATTTCTGCCCGGAGCAGAGCTGGACGAGTGCGTTGGGTGCGTGGATGTCATGGTGCAGGTTGTGCCACCCCTTTGAGCACCACCAAAATGGGACAAAAAGCTGCTGAGGGCCCTGTTGGGAGCGTGGAACCCCCTGATACCTCCCATAGTGGGCTCCTGCTGTGTCCCCACGTGGCCGGGAAGTCACAGGGACAAAGCCTTGTCCCTGGTGTAGGATGGGACACCCCAGAGCAGGGTGCTGCTGTCCCCAAAATCACAGTGAGAGTGGACGAGCTGCCCTTGGCCCAGCTCTGTGGAGCTGGTGCTGCTGGTATTGAGAGTTTTGTGCAATAAAAACACAGAGGGGACGGAGCTGTCCCTCCCTCGGAGCCAGTGTCAGGGATCAGCACCAGCCTTGAGAGTGGGGATGTGCCCTGTCCCCACTGGCTCTCCTCACGTGTGACAATTTTAGGCACTGCTCAGTTCAGAGTGATCTATTTGGAGAGAATTCCCAAAAGCACAGTCCAGCTTGATCAGCCCTTTTGATTTTACTGCATAAATCTGTGTGCTCCGGGAATATTTTGAAGTCTCCGAGTCAGTTTGGTCTCTTATTTAGTAAAGAAAGGAAGCAGCCACAGGTGAGTTTTCCTGCACGCTGCTGGGTTGGACCTGCAGCCTCTGGAATGCTTTAAGTTTATTGAAGTTTTGACTGAAAGAGGGGAAATTTGGGTTAGGAATATGGAGAAATCCTTCCTTGTGAGGGTGGGGAGGCCCTGGCACAGGGTGTCCAGAGCAGCTGTGGCTGCCCCTGGATCCCTGGCAGTGTCCCAGGCCAGGCTGGATGGGGCTTGGAGCAGCCTGGGACAGTGGAAGGTGTCCCTACCCACAGTTTGGGGTGGGATGAGATGAGTTTTGAGGTCCCTTCCAACCCAACCCATTCCATGATTCTGTGCCTAATCCAAGCCATATAAATTAGGGTTTAGCCCAGTCTTGTATTGCTTAAAAATTACAATGTTAGAAGTGAAAAAAAAATAAAATAAAAAACCCCCAGATGTAATAGGTTCCACAGAGCCTGATTCCCTGTATTTTACCCTGAAAAGATGAGTTGGTTCTGCCCTGGTTCCACACTCTTGGACAGCGAGGAGCGGGGATTTGGGATTACAAGGAACTGACTGTTCTGATCTGGGCTGGGTTTTATTCGGGGGATTTCTTCCTTTCCCCTGCAGCGTCTCAAGCCCGTCTAGGACGGGGCTGCACATCTGCCAGGGCTGTGGTCAGGAGAGAGCCTGGCGTGGCTGGGGGGGCTGTTCCTCTGGAGAGAGCTCTCCAAGATCATCCCCACCCCTCCCTTCACGTTCCCTCTGTGTCCTCGTGTGTCTTCTGAGCTGTCAGTGTCATTTTCGGGAGCGAGGATCACTCAGGAGTGCAGGATCCAGCGCGTCCTGGCCTTGGACAGTTCCTGAGGGTTCATTTATAACAATTCCAGCAAAGTGCTCAGCACTTCTCGTGGGATGCCAAGGGAGAGCTGACGGCAGGAGAGCCCTGGATGGGATTCCTGGAAAGGAAGGGGATGAACCTCTGGAGCTGAACTCCTTCAGCCCGGCCACAGGCATATCTGGGAGCCCTGCTGAGGGTGTGCAAACAGGCACGAGGGGCCGTCCTCCCAGTCAAAATAAATGCCGTGGCATTCTTTCCATTGTATCCCACTGAATGCAGAAGCTTGGATGATGAAGCCACGAATTCCAGAGCTGGGGCACCTGGAACGGCGCCGGCGAGGAAGGGGAAAAAATATTGTAAAACATAATGATCAAACAGTGGGGGAGAGCGAGGAGCGTGAAAACATCAAAAGTCGTGGCAATTGTTTTGGATGAGAATGTTTTTAAGAGTCCCTGTTTGTGTTGGACAGGAGGGTTCGCTCTGAACAATGGGTGAACTTTGCAAGGCAGGCAAAATCCACTCTCCGCACTATGAGGAGCTGCTTTTCTTGTAAAAAATATGTACAGATATTTATAAAAATGGGGGAAAATGGGAAAATAAGTGTCTTGTTGTTCTGCTGTCTTCCCCTGGTCTTTCTCTCCCACTGCTAGGGACAGGGCTGGGTGAGATTTGCCCTTTGTTGGTTGTGGGGATGAATTCCCTGTGCTCCCGACTCTCCAGGTTCAGCACAGACACACACACGGCACCAGGGTCCGGACCTTCCTCCTTGTACCACCAGGGTTACCTGGCACCCTTGGGTGACCCCATCCGCTGATCCTACACTATTTCTGGGAGTCTAAGCCCTGGGTTTGTGCTTATTTTTGATACTATGAAGGTTCCCAGGACATTTCGGATTTGCCTTTGTGTCTCACCAAGACATTGGCACGCAGAGATCTGGCCCTGGGGGTCAGGAATGGGGACACTGCAGCTAAATCAAGCTGGAGAGGCACCACTGGCCCAGGGCTGGGGCTTCTGCTCTGCACGGCTCTCCAGGGATCTCCTGAAGGCGTCTCCAGTTCTCCTGCCGCGGGCTGGGGAAGGCTCTCACAAAAATCTGCACTTTCACCCCTCTGCATGAATTTGGGTAGCAACCGGGTCTGTCCACTCTGCTGCCCAGGGAGTGGCCGTGGCTGCAGGGCTGGGGAGCCCCGGGGTCTGTGCTGGGGGCCTGTCCCACACAGCCCCTGATGTGACAGAGCAGGAGAGGAGATGTTGTCCCTTCCCTTTCCACATCACCTCACAGCACGGGCAGGATGAGCAGTGCCTGCTCTCAGCGGGTCCTTGGGTTCCGTCCGGACGGTCAGGGTGGCGTCTCTGCCATGGAATCACGGAATGGTTTCCGTTGGGACCTCAAACCTCCACCCCATGTCAGGGACACCTCCCACTAGCCCAGGTTGCCCAGGGCCCAGCCAATCTTTAGTGACAGCAGTTGCCGGGACAGGACAGGCTCTGAGGACCTGGGACGTTGGTCTCAGCAGCAAAACCTCTGACTCTCCAATTTTAGTTTTGCTGGAGGAGTGCCTCAGGGGCTGGAGGGTGACCAGAGGTCTCAGAGCAAGAGGGACCAGGCTGGTGATGTCACAAAAGTGCCACGACAGGCCCAGCAGGAGGTTCCTGCCGACAGGGAAGGCTGGGACGTGTCTGGGAATGCAGAGCTGCCCCTGGTGCTTCCCGCTGCCCTCAGCTGAGCCGCTCCATCCCCAGCACACAGCAGGGCCACTCGGGGCATCTTCTGCTTTTCCCTGGGCAAGGGACAACCTGGAGATGCTCCATGAGCTGGAAATATTTCTCCAGTGCTGATAAACATGGGATGTTCGTGGCAGCAACCAGCAAAGGATGCAATCTCCAGAAGAGCCCAGGTAGAATTTTGTGCCTTTTTGTGCAGACATCACAGGAAAGCAGCACCACCCTGGGCTGCAGCCCCTGAGCTGCTCCTGCCTGTACTCCCTTCATGGAAAACACCCTCACCTTCACCCCTGCAAGGACCTGCTGACCTCCCACCAACGCTGGGGCAGCCTGGTGGCCTTGCAGGACACAGGCTGGTCAAGAGGACTTTCCCCCGTGGCCCCCGGGCAATGGTGAGCTGTTCCTGGAGTGCCCCATACATTCCAGGATGCATTGGCCTCACAAGTTAAATATTTAGTCTTTCCCGAATCCAAATACTTCCCCAGCTCCTGGTTTTGTTGTTTTCACCCACTGGGCTTTGTTTCGCTGGACTGGAGCGGAGGGGTATGGAGATAGGGACTCTATTCTTGGCAGAAAGGGGAGGATTATGAACATTCCTTATCTCGGGAGTGGATTTTATTGTGTGCCACTGCTCAGGGTAACCTTAAAATAAAAGCCCTGCACTGCCATTCTGGGCACTGTTTTGGCTGCCAGCCACCTGCACGGCCCTGGGAGCACAAACACCACCCCGGGGTCATCGGGGCCACTTCCACCCCTCTCCCGAATCTCTGCCATCCACTCACAAAGGCACTCACAAAAGCATGGAGCATCCTGCGCATCCCCGGTGCGGTTTGGAGCCCGGTCCCCAGCAAACCAGAGGTTAAAGCTCATTTGGCTGCTCCTCCAGCTGCAGGGAAAGGGGTATAAATCATGGGGTTTCGGAGAGAAAAGCAGTTTGCTTTCCATGCAGAGGGAGTTCCCTAATCCCTGTGTTCCCAGAGTTCCCAATCCCCGTGTTCCCAGAGTGTCCCCTAATCCCTGCATCACCTTTCTGACACTTGTTACATCTTCCCTCACCAGGGGCTTTGGAGAGGACAGGGCATGAGGCTTTCAGGCTTCTCTCTGGAAAATTTGCTCTGCAGAGTCCTGTATCCATGACTATCCACGGCTTGCTGCTTGCAGTTTTCCTGGTGGAAGTTGTCCCTGCCCACGGCAGGAGGCTGGAACGAGATGGTTGCTAAAGTCCCTTCCAACCCATCCCAACATTCCAGTGTTCCGTGGTTCTCTGCAGCTTAACAGAAATATTCCTGCAGGAAGGATGGGAACTGGGTTATGGCTTTCACGTTTTGTCCTTGGGTTTGGGTATAATCTATAAATTATAAGCCTCACATTAAAAAAAACAACAAAACAAAACAAAGCAAAACAAAACAAAACAACACCAACAAAAAATAAACAAAAAAAAAAAACCCAAAGCAAAACCAAACCAAACCAAAACAAAAACAACAAAAAAACAAAAAAAAAAAAAAAAAAAAACCCAAAAAAACCCAAACCAAACCAAAAAAACAAGAAAAGGCAAAAAAAACCCAAAACCAAAACACTCCAGACAAACAAAAAACTCCTCTACCTATTCCTGTCCCAAAGTCGCCGTGGTGCAGCCCTGTCACCCACTGGCAGAAAACAGACTCCAAATTAAAAGCAGCAGCACAGGAAGCAAACAGCTCATGCAGCTCTGCCCCATGCCTAATTAAGGGTACTTAAACCTTAACGTTATGAAACAAAGGTAATTTCTCTTTCTGTCTCCTTCTTGTTAAAATAAGGCATGAAAATCACAAGTCTTTACAGAGGAACGGGGAGTGTGGATGTGACAGGCAAGGAATTTGCTCGGACGCTTTAGGAATGTGCAGGATTTTCTCTTGCTGTTTGCTGGGTCAGGGTGCAGCCTGACAGATTTTTATGGACGGTGTGAATTGGGGGTCCCAAAACACGCAGGAAGCAGAACCCAGTCGTGTTGTGTGCCCAGCCTCAGCACTGCCCAGCAGGCCCTGCGTTCCATGAATGTGCAGCTCAGCTGGGACCTTTCCACCCCAATCCCGCCCTTTGCCACCCCGAGGAGCTCATCGCGACACGTGGTGGCAGAATATCCCAGTCACACCCAGGGGTCTCACCAGCGTCACTTCTGCCTGGAATTGAGGAGTCACCTCTTGTGGGTGGTGGAGGAACAGAGCCAGGAGAGCTCTGCAGCAGAAAGCAGGGAAGGAAGGTAATCTCCATCCTCGTCCTCAGATCCATCCTTTCTCATGGAATCCCAGAATGGGTTGGGTGGGAAGGGACCTCAAAGCTCATCCCNTCTGAGCTCTCCCTGGAGCCTTCTCCTCTCCAGGTGAGCACCCCCAGCTCTCCCAGCCCGGCTCCAGAGGGGCTCCAGCCCTGGGGCAGCTCTGTGGCCTCCTCTGGACTCTCTCCAGCAGCTCCAGGTCCCTTTGCTGTTGGCCCCAGGGCTGGGGCAGCTCTGCAGGTGCGGTCTCACCTGAGTGGGGCAGAGGGGCAGTGTCACCTCCCTGCCCTGCTGCCCTCGCTGGGGGCTCAGCCCAAGGCCAGGGGCGTCTCTGGGCTCCCTGTGCTCGTGGCCAGCTCACACCCAGCTCTTCACTCCCCAGCACTCTCAGCAGGGCTGCTCTCAATCCGTTCATCTCCCAGCCCCTATCGACTCCAGGCATTGCCCTGACCCCAGTGCTGATCTTTGCCGGTGAGGGGTGAAATGCCCAGTGCTGCAGGTGGGTTTGACAGGAGCAAAAACTCCTCCAGATCTCAAAGCCATCCCGAGGGAAGATTCATTTTTGGTTATTTTCAGAAAATCTGAGAAGCGGATAAACAATAACCTGTCAGGATGTTTCCTGCAGCACTTCTCACTGGAGAAGTTATGAGCTAAGAGCTGAAGGGTTTGAGATTTTCCCAGATTTTAACTGGCTGATATATATATGCAGGGGTTTTTTCCTCTGGATAGGCTGAGCAGGGCAATAGTCCCACTCAGCCCTCCCTAGATCACCATTAATTTAGTGCTGTAAAACAACCAGGGAGCAGAATTGCTCTCCATCCAAAAGCACCCAAGGTGGGGAGGGAAAGGAGCAGCCTGCGAGCTCTGAGCGGGGCTGAAGTGGCCTTGAAAGGGTGAGGATTGTACCCGCCTAAAAGCCCCTTCCCTGCTGCAGCAGCTGCCAGAGCTCCTTCAAGCCGGCCCAGCCTCTAGAGAAGAAGCAAAAGTCTCCAAGGCAGCACTCTCAGGAGCCTCTGCGATGGGCAGGTCACCCCCCAAGAGCCTTCGCAAGCCCCAGGGCAGCCCAGCTCCTGATGGACCACCTCGGTGCGGCCAAGAGCAGGAACTGGAGCTTAAAAACATCTCCCCATGTCAGCACAGCCCCTCCTGGCCCCCGAACCTCAGCGCAGAGCAGGTCCACTCTGGCCAGGCTGAACTCCAGGCAGACAACGACACCTGAAGGCAGCAGGCTCGGTGCCTTGGCAGGGCTCCCCTGAGTCATCCCCGGCTGTTTACGGGCTCTCCCACTCCTCCCCTCCTGCCAGCAGCTGACAGGCATGTCTGGTTAAACTTCACAGGAGTGTGGTTAATAATTAGCAGAGCTCAGGAAGACCTTGCTCGCAGCTCTGGTGCGTGAGGAGGTGTTAATGGGAGCACATGAGCAATGAGAAATGTTTGGCACCGGCAGCAGCTGGAGGACGCTTCCCCCTCGCTTCCAGCAGCATCTCCAGGGCTCCAGGCTGATGTCACCCGTGCCTGGAGGCTCCTCTTGCTCTCTGCTTCACCATCTGCCTCCTGTTCCTGGCACTGAGGGGCCCTGAGGACAGCAAAGGAGGCTCCAGTGTGGAGGGGACAGTCCCCCTGCTGCTGGCACGGCCTGGCGTGGATTTCCTACCGCCCTGCTCTTGTGGGAGCTTCCCCAGCAGGGACATCTCCTCCTTTGTGCGTGTGACAGTGGCCAGGGCTCTCTGAGCCTGTCCTGCCCACCTCGGCCTTGCTCCCCATTCCCATCCACTGCCCAGGGGAGCTCTGGCCTTCCCCTGTCCCCCTGCTCGGTCCCCCTCACACATCCCCATGGCAGCGTCCCTCCCCAGGGTGTCCCCAGGAGCTCCGTGGTTCTGGGCCGCAGCTCTCAGTGCTGTCATCTACTCCACCAATCCATTTCCTTGCTCATTTCCATCTCAGCTTCATCTTCCTCCGTTTCGTCCATAACCTTCCTCATTTCCAGCCCGTCCCAGCCTGGCTCCCTGTGTTTATGTACATTTGCTGCCAACCTTCAGCCTCCTTCACACCTCCCTCTGCTTTGCTTTTATGGCCTTTTATGATGTTTGTGTTACATCAAGGCTCTTTTCCTTTTTATCCCCTTTCTGCCCCTGGATAATTATTCCTCCATCCACGGCTTTTATTGCCTGCCTTTATCGTGAGTGCTGCTGAGGGTGACCAGAGTGTCTGGAGCTCAGGCACTATCTGGAGCTCAGGTACAGGGCAGGACTGGCCGTGCTGTGCTGGTGGATTCTGCCCATTTCCTGATGGACTTTCCCTGTGCAGACCCTCAAACCCCTGAACTGAGCACCAGCCGTGTCCTCCCTGCCTTGGCCTCCTCGGGAAGCCAGTGGCACCTTCAGGTGCCTTTGTGTCTGTCACATCATGGACTGGGAGAGGTGACCGTGGCCCCTGAATGGCAGAATTCCTGAGGCTGGGAAAGGATCATCCAGGCAACGCATCCCTGCAGTTCCTGCAGCCACAGCTTTGGGGGAAAGGAAGGGGCCAGACCTCGGCATCAGCAGAGGCACGAGGTCCAGCTCTGCTCCCTGTGTGGGGTGGGAGGGAATGGCACCTCTTCGGGAATGCTGGTTTCTCCTGAGGAGCTCAGGGAGTACCACCCACATCCAGAGGGACCTGGCCCAGCCCATGGGCGATTTAATGTCCACCCGCCCTGACAACGGGCAGTGGCTGATCCCTGGGCCTGCAGAAATGGGAGCAGAAGGGATGGATGCTCTCCTTGGCACCCAACCACCCCCAGAGCCCCCTTACCCACCCCAGGAATGAGGAGACACCATCAGCACCCTCTGTTAATTGATGCTCCTCACCTCAAAGCCTTGTTGCTGCTGGGAGAACCCAGCCCAAGGACTGTGTTGAGCTGACTCGGGCTCTGGGTCTGTCCCTCCAGGAGGGGTGGCCAAGCAATGGGCTTGTCCGCGTGAAGGTGAGCTGGGGAAGGCACAGGAGAGGGTTCTGTGCTCAGGGGGAGTGTCCGTGTGGTCAGAGCACAGTCACTCCACTCCGCAGTCACGGCAGCCCTGGAGATGAAAGAGGGACATGATTTCGGCAGGACAAGGAGCCCTGACAACCTGGGAGGAGAAGTCCAAGCACGCTACCGTGGTAAGTTCTCAGCACAGAGATTCAGCAGCCCCTGGGGCAGGACGTGTTGGGAAATCAGCCCGGCACAGGCACCACGGCAGGCAGGAGGAGCTGCCAGGGCAGCAGTGGAGTGTCCCAGGTCAGAGCGCGGCAGTGGGCACAGAGGTGCTGCAGGAGTCACACCTTGGTACCTCCTGCCAGGGTGTCCCTGCACAGAGAGCCACCCACCACCTTCTCTGCAGGAACCACAGGACCACGGAATCCTTCAATCTCCTGAGCTGAAGGGACCCCCAGGATCATCCAGTCCAGCCCCTGGCCCTGCCCAGACACCCCAAATCCCTCCCTGGGCATCCCTGGCAGCGCTGTCCAAACGCCCCTGGAGCTCTGGCAGCCTCGGGGCCGTGCCCATTCCCTGGGGAGCCTGGGCAGTGCCCAGCACCCTCTGGGGGAAGAACCTTTCCCTGATCTCCAGCCTGAGCCTGCCCTGATGGGGACTGTCTGCTTCACCACTTTCAGACCTTTCCACAAAAGCCTGACCACCACCCTCCCGCTGCCAGGCTACTTAATTCAGATTTCCACCAGCTCTGCTTCCCAGTCTCTGCTTTTTTCCCCTTTCTATGCTGGAGTGATGAAATCCCATCTCAGCGCACCTAAAGTGGCTTCATTCCCTCATCATCCTCGCCGTCCTTGTTTATTTTCACTTCCTATCAAGAAAACCCCATTTTTCCCGGTGTTGCTAAAGCCTTTGTGATGATTTCAGCTCAGCACAGAGCTCTGGTGTCCCACCAGGCTGACGTGGAGGACTCAGTGCTCCAGCTGACCTAGGGACAAAGGGCCTTCCAGGGATCTCCTCCTGGTGTCCTGAGCTGTAACTTCCCCTTTCTCCCTGGATGTTTCGGTGGCCACATTCCCGTGGGAGGGACAGCAGGAGCAAAAATCTCCAAGCAGGGGGTGGTAGCACTGACACATAAATCTGCAGTGCTCAGGGGACTCGGGGAAAGCACAGAGGCATTCCAAGAGGGATGGAACTTCGGGTGAGGCACGGGGCAAAGGTTTGGTTTTATTGCTGGATCAGCTGAGGAACACAGGGGTGGGATCTGAACAAAGGGAGGAGGCGGCCTCGGCAAATCCTCCACAGGAAAACAAGGAGAGGGTGGGGGTGGAAAACTCTATTTTTCCATGTTTCCTTGGCTCTCTGTGGCCGCAGGGCACCTCAGCCCCTTCGCACAGCCAGCAGAGTCTGCTTCCCCAGCTCCAAGGGCATGGAGCTGCAAGGCTGGGCCCGGGCCAGGGGTCAGGCTCAGACACAGGACTTTGGGGTGGGCAGAGGGAAACACCTAAAAGCCTTGTGCTGGGCTTGTACAGGGCTGTGAGAGTCCCACAGTGCTGCCCAAGGCTCCAGAGAGAACCTGAAAGATGTTACCCCTCCTTCTAGCCCGATGGTGGGACGTGGGTGCAGCCAGGAGAACCTCACAGCTCCCCCCACACGCTTCCCCCTTCCAGAGGTAACAGCCAAACCCTTGTTTTTCTTTCCCTCTCTCCTTGGAGCTCCTTCCCTCGCAGCTGCTGGAGTAATTTAATTAAACTGTAATGCTCCGAGCTGGCTCCTCTCCAAGGGCAGGAGCCACAGCTTGTCACCTGGAGGGCACAGCTCCCGGGGAGCCGCACGCAGCTCCAGGAACACGCTGCTCTCGATGACAGCTTTAGGAGAAGCCCCACTGTGTGAGAGCTGCACGGCAGCCCCAGGGGCAGCCCCTGCTCCCCGGCAGCTCCGAGGGGATGCTGAGCTCTCCCGGGATGGGCCGAGCTCCTTCCTGTGCCTGGCTCTAGCCAGGGAGCAGCAAACTCCTGTCAGCTGCAGGGCAGCTCCCACAGGAGAGGAGCCAGGACGGTGCTGGGCAGCCTGGGGGAGCCCGGCAGCATCCGCTCGTACAGGAGGGACGGTGTTGGAGAGAGAATTCCTCTGGACCCAGGCCCAGAGGAGGACCGGAGCGCAGGGATTGAATTGGAACCTTTGGATAAACTGAGATACATGAGGTCATGCCAAAGTGAAACAGAAATACAGATTTTTGACTTTCGGTGGAGGTGTATGCTAAGTGCTTCGGACATTGAGAAGCTGCAGAGGAGAGACCTTGGGCACGGTTTGTGCTGCAGCAGTGTTGCCTTTTCGCAGAGTTTCCTTGCTTTGGGCAGAGCAGGACGGGAGAACTCGGGGGGTTTGATGGTCTCAGCAGGGCTGGATCACAGCCAGAGCTGAGCAGTCAATCCTGCAGCAAACCCTTCTTCCCTGCCAGCCAAATGCTCTCCTGCCTTTGGGTCTTTTCTTCCCTCTGCCTTCCTCTCAGCATCTCCATCTCCAGCCACCCTTCTCCAGACACAGGGAGAAATCCCTGCTCGTGTCCTGTGTCCTGGCTGGGACAGTCCCCAGGCCCTGCCAGAGTGCCCAGCTCTCCACTGGCCAGAAGACCCTCTGGGCACAGCCCACGGCCTCCCCCAGTGCCTTTCATGGAATCAGAGGATCACTAAGGTTGGGAAAAACCTCTGGATCACCGAGCCCAACCTTTGACCAAATACCCCCCTGCCCATTAAACCCTGCCTGAAGTGCCACATCTGCTTAATTTTCGATGGCTTGTGGGGACGGTGACTCCACCACTGCCCTGGGCAGCTGTGCCACTGCTTAACATTCTGTCAGTGAAGAAATTCCCAAAATCCACCCTGTCCCTCCCCTGGCCCAGCCTGAGGCCGTTCCCTCTCCTCCTGTCCCTGTTCCCTTCGAGCAGAGCCCGACCCCCCCGGCTGCCCCCTCCTGTCAGGGAGTTGTGCAGAGCCACAAGGGCCCCCCTGAGCCTCCTTTTCTCCAGGCTGAGCTCCTTTCCCAGCTCCCTCAGGATTCTCCAGGCCCTTCCCAGCTCCGCTCCCTTCCCTGGGCTTGTTCCAGCCCCTCAGGGTCTGTCCTGTGGTGAGGGGANGGTGGTGAGGGGACTCCCTTCTCCCAACGCCCTACACGGGCCTCTGCATGTCTGGGGCTCTCCATCACCACCACTCACACACCCCGGGGTGCAGCAGTCTCTCCTCTGTCACACAGGAGGCTCCCAGGGCCCCGTCCTGCCCCTGCCCCGTGCCCTCCCCAGCATCCTCACAGGGAGGCCTGGAGCGAGCAGAGGACACATCCCATTTCTGTTCCCTTCTCTCTGCTGCTCCCACTCTTTCTGCCTCTCCCGGAGGCTCCCTGTGAACAAACACCGAGGAAAGTCTCAGATCCTTTGGAATGGAAGAATTCCCCTCGGGAAGGGCACAGCTGCCCCTCCGCAGCAGGAGTGGGCGCTGCCCTTGGCACCAGTGGCTGCTCTGGGCGCGTCAGCAGCACCACGGCACAGGCAGGGGTGGGAGGACAGACAAGTGAAGCCAAACCTCCCTCTGCTGCTCCCCTGCAAGAGTTAAACTTGGTGAGAGCTGTTTTCCACGCATTTCTTGGAAAGCACAACCTCAGCCAAGCTTAGGAGCTGAGCTCTGGAGAAGATCCCAGCCATTACCAGACAGACACAAAGCCCGTGAGGGACGAAGTCCCATTAAAGCCTGAAATGGGATTGCATCCTGGTGGCAAACATCGCCATGGCCACCCCAGGAGTGCTGGGAGCAGGGACAGGGGAGCTCACAGGCGCCCTGGGCACAGCTGCACGCCCCAGGCAGCCGAGCCCTGCCAGTCCCCAGGGTCCCTGTGCTCCAGGCAGAACACAGAAACCAGGAAAACCCTGTCTGCAGCACCGGCAGCAGAGACAGGGAGAAATGTCAGGGTATTTCCACAGCTCTGGGAACAATCAGCCTCATAAATCACAGTCCCTGCCGAAAGGGCAGTGCAGTCCCACAGCTGCACAGCTGAGGGGCTCCTGCTGCCAGCCTCTAACAAGGAGACCTCCCAAAGGAAAAAGAGCTCCCAGGTGAGCTTGGATAAAATCCTGATCCCAGGAGTGAGCCAGGATGGCTGAAGGAGGGCTGGCCTCTCTTGAAGGAGTGTCCGGGAGCACAGGTGAGGGTGGGTGGGTGTGCAGGGGTGGTGGAGGAAGGAGTGAAGGTTTCTGCTGTGGGAAGGGCACTCTGGGCAGGCTGGTTCTTCCCCAGCTCTCCAAGGACCCTTTCCAAAAAGCACCTTGCTGCCAAAGGACATCATTCCCAGGCCGTTCTGCAGGGGAGAATATTCCAGCAGCTTCTTTTGAAGTGCTCCAAGGGAATGGTTGGGAAAATGCCTCAGCACTTTGCTCCTGGAACTGTCCCTGCTCTTTATTCCGTGGCCCTTTTAATCTGCTGAGGAGGAGGAAGGGCAGAGGACGCCCTGTGCTGGGCTGGTCCCCTGCCCCAGGGACCCATCCGTGTCCTCCCAGCACTTTGTCCCAGCCCTCTTGGGGACAGCCAGGACAAGGACACCCAGGAGGGAAGAGAGCAGAGGGTGTCCCCTGGGGACCTGTGTGGTCTGGGATGGACCAGCAGCACAGGGAATGGTTAGAGACTGGTTTTGCAGAGGACTGGAAAATCCTGGGGTGGGTGCAAGGGACCCATCAGAGCCTAACCCTGTTCCAAGGCACAGAGACACCTTATTTTAACAACAATCTCACCCTTTTGAATGTCATCACAGAATTTGTGCAAGTTTCTGCACAGCTGTCCTGTATTCCTGCTAGTGGGCAGTGCCCAGGACCTGGGTGAAGCCAATGACCAGCAGAAATCCTTGGAAAACCTCATTCTATATAAATAACTCAATGAGAATTTCTCTCTCAAGGCAAGGAAGAGAACATGGACAAAGCATCCCAGAAAGATTTGAGGTTTTATTCAAATCAGTCCTAATCTCACGGCAGGGCCCAGACAGCCAAAAGCAGGAATTTGACTTCACTGAACAAATCCCAGCTGTGCAGAAGTTGCATCTTGATTTATAAATAACAGCAGCTCCATAAATGGTTCTCAGCCAGCTGCTTCCAAGCCCAGGATTTGATGGTTTTCCCTGGGAGAAAGCTGCCCATGGACCTGATTTGGGAGGGTTTCAACCCTTGCCCAAGGACAGGGGGGACTCTGGCTGTGGGATGTGGCTCCTGTGGAGAGCAGAACTTATCCTGGTCTTCCTTGCTGGAACACAGAGTTGGCCAACACTCCATAAATACTGTGATGAGTTTGGGAACACATGGATCAGTTCAGCTCTGCCCAACGTGGAAAAACAGCTGGAGAATCACTGATCCTCCATGTCCAAGTCCCTGTCTGGGAAGTTATCTCAGTTGTAACTCTTGAAATGTTAAAAATTACATCTTATTTCAGCTCAGATTTCTTGAGGTTCCTGCCAGAGTTCCACGGGCTGGGTGTGCTCAGAGTGCCCTGCTCTGAAATATTTACTCTGCCCTCAGCTTCCAACGCAGGTTCAGCAACGTTGAGGTCAGGATTGTCGCGTGTTGGTCTTTGCTTTGACCACAGGTGGTTTCCTCTCTGCTTTTAAATGCAGTGAGAGGGAGGCTCAGAAGGAAGCAAAGAGAGGAGGGGAAAGGGAGTGATACTCACTGAATGAGTATCACTAATATTGCACAATCAAGTGCTCAGGTGCTGGAAGCTTTAGGTTCTCATGGAATTGGCCATCAGGGATGCATCAGCTCAGAGAGCTGGGTCACCCCCAGACTGCGGGAGCTGGCTGAACGGGAGGATTCATTCCTGTACCAAAACTTTCAAAGTCTTTTCTTTCTCAGCTCTGGAGTAAATGAGAAGTGGCCGGGCCAAGCTGATGCCTTTAAGGCGGCTACCTGAAAACAGAGACTAGACAGGAATAAAGGAATAAAGGCAGGTGTTTATTTGAAGGGCCTTCACAGGTACACCCTCGGTAGGCCAAAGGCGACACCCCGGAGGGACCCCGGGTAACGAGTTCNATTTTGGGGCCTAGGACAGTCTGGGTGTCCTTGGAGAGCAAACCCAGAGAGGTTTGTTGTGTCCAACCAGCAGGAGAGAACAGCAGCTAACAGGCCACAGGAAACTGCAGAGTTACACACCAGGCAGTGCAGGATTCAAAAAATATGAAAGTTAAAACCTAAGGCATCAAAGTGAGCTGCCTGAGGAGAGCTTTGGGTGCTACCACCTGTATGACCTCTCTCCTGTCCCTGCAGGTGGCACTGAAACCAATTACTTTCCCAAAGAAAAGTCAATTTCTGGGGTGAGGAGGGGAGCAAACCTTTACACAAGAATCTCCCGTTGGCCCAAGGATACCCCTTGGATCCTTTTCTTTATCCCTGCAGTGCATTTACCCAAATTTGACTGTCATCTCATGCCCCCAAAACTGGATTAAGTAGCCTGAAACTGAGATGGGCAAAGCCTTGGCAGCATAGTGAGAGGTGAGAGAGAAATAAATAAACGCATGACGTGGATGGGTGGATGGATGGAGGGATGGATGGACAGACGGACAGAGGGATGGATGGATAGATGGATGGATGGATGGATGGATGGATGGATGGATGGATGGATGGATGGATGGATGGATGGATGGATGGATGGACGGATGGGTGGATTCCTGCCTGTGTGATGGGAGCTGACTGGGGCTCACTGCCAGCCACATTCATTCCCAGTCCTATCCTCGGGCTTCTCCCATTTCTAAGGGAACTGTTCGGGCTTATTGATATTCCTGCCAAGATGTAAAAACAGCAGCCTGCAGAGTTATCTTCCCCTGTTATCTTTATTGTTTGCACAGTGCAGATTTCCCTCGCTGCTCGGAGTGGGGGTTTTATTCTCCCTGGAAAACAGCCTGGACTTGCTGTAGGGAGCACACCAGGCACTGGAACGCGTTTCTGGAGCTTGTTAACCTCCAGCCCCACTGCTCTGCCCTGGTGACCTCCCTGTCATCGCTGGGGACTCCCATTAACCATGAACCTGGGAAATTCTTAATGGATCTGATCAGGATTTGCTTTGAAGTCAGACTTCCCATTCCACTGGTGTAGATCTCTTTGGGTCTGAGTAAAAAAGAGAACAAAACCAGGAAAAGGTCCCCCAGCAGGAAAAATGAAATTCTCCATTTTGATGTAATCTGGATGTTTGGGTGCTGCTGCAGTTCTGGGCTTCCTCATGAAAGGAAATTCCAGCAGCTCCGGAGTGAAGCCCTCTGACCTCACCCAGAAATTTTGGTTCGATCTTTTTATCCAATGCTGAAATTTGCCAAAAGCAATTCCCTGGAGAAAAAGTTCTGCTTTGATGTGTAGCCAGTTTCCAGGAGAGATATCCTCCGTTGCCAAACATTCCCCAGCCCTAATCACGGTGTTTCAGAGGATGTTTTCATTGAAGCCAAACTTTCTGGACAGCAGATGTGTCACTAACCTGGAGATAACCTGGATGGACGATCCCAGAAAGGCAGGAATGGCTCCTGCACAACACATTTGGGGAGGATCAGATGCTTGGTGAAAAACCCAGGCACCAGGACAAGGTCCAGAAGGGTCAGGCCTCCTACCAGGCTCTAACAAGGGGAAAAATTTCCCCTAGAAAATGTTCGGGAATTGTCAATCATTCAGCAAGTGCATTGCTTCAGTTTGTAGTCCGTGGTGAATCAGGGGATAATCTCGTGGGGAATCTCATCCAGAGGCTGGTCCGGGAGCTCTCCAGTGCAGCCTCAAGGAATCTTCTCCTCTTACTGACAGAGCCACGATGTCTGATTTGGGCAGGAACAGCTCCAGCATTCGCTTACCGACATCCAGTGCCGTTCCCTGTTCCTCCTGCTGCCTCATTCTTCCTGTTGTGGGTTCTCTTTGTGTGTGCAGTGAAAATCCGGAGCCAAACAACCAATTCCCATCAGCATCATGATATTTTGCTCTTCCAGGGAAGCCTCATCAGAGCATCTCAGAACACTTCACAACCATTCCTTAATAAACGACCTGCCTTGGAAAACAGGCAAAGTTATCCCTTGTCAGTGAAGTCAAGGACACGGACATCAGCTGGTTCGCCAGAGGTCACAGAAATCTTTGGCCTTGAAATCAGTATCTTGGCAGAGGTTTCTGGAGCATTGTGCAGTGACTGACACTCAAATAATAACCAGCCCCGTGGTGTTTGGTTGATCTTCCAGCATTTCTGGAAGCTCTTCTGCCACCTCGTGCTTTGGGGAGAGCATGATGAGATGGTCCCTGTGTCCACCAGTGCTTCAAAAACCACCTGGGAGCTTTTCCTCAGCCTCAGCAGCAAGAAGGGGAGTGTCCCACACGGATGATTGCCATGGGGAGGGAGGCATGAGTTTGTTCCCTGAGAGTTGACAGTGCCTTGAAAAAGCACAGACCGAGCTGTGCTCTGAGTCTGCCTCTTCCTTCCTCCACTCCAGTGTCTGTGCTGAACACAACACCAAGCGATGGACATAAATACCAGGGAATAATTAACATTTCCTTTGTCTTCCAAGTTTGGGAGCTGTAGATGACCCTCTCAAGTTGCTCTGCCTTTCCTGTTCTGGTCACCAATGCCCTGCTGGTCTTGGCAGCCCATTCCCCTCAGTAACTCATTTCAGATATTCCTGGTGCTGCTCAAGATTGATGATGTTTTCTCCTTCCCTTTCTCTTTATGTTGTCACTTAACTGCTGCAGCTCACAAAGCTGTTAATCTTTCACACACACGCTTACGTTAAGCTGCTTAAGAGCACTGCAAACACTTTATCCTCATAAAGATTGAACTGCCCTGATATGAAACTTGTAGCCCCAGAATAGAACAAAATTTACGTACGCAAATAAAAGCTGAAGGTCAGGGACAGATAGAGAGGCTGTAAATATTCCTGGGCCTGGATTTCAAAACATTTGGAGAGAGGGGACGGGTTGATTTGTTCCCAGCTGGTTCTGTGCCCTAAGTCAGCAGGAGCTGAGTGGGGAAGGAAGAAGGAGCAAGGAAAGGGCCACAAGGCTCATGGCCCAGAGGGGTCACCTCTAGACCTCTGGGACTCAGCCCATCCCAGCCTGGGAGCACCATGCTCTGGGTTAGAGAAGCTCAGGAAAATTCCTGAAGTTTTTTCTCCCTGGGATGAAAATTAAAAATGAAAATGAATGTTAAATATGAAAATGAAAATGAAAATGAAAATGAAAATGAAAATTAAAATCAAAATTTAAATTTAAATTTAAATTTAAGATTAATACAATCTTTCCTGATAAAAGCTCCAAGGTGAAAGCCCTGGAGGGAGCAGGAGTCTTGACTGAGCCATTGGCTCTGGCTGTGCAAACGCCTTGGTGTGCCCCAGACAGAGCCAGGACTGCACCACAAATCCTCTGCACTTCTGCCTGGGCTGCAGCTCCTCCCTGCAGGGCAGGAGGAAAGAGGGAGCCGTGGCCATGGCTGGAGGAGTCAGTCAGAGGTGGCTCTGCTGGGAAGTGAAGTTTTGGGTCTGGCCTTCCTTGGCCATTTCTTCTCCTGGGGATTTGGGCAGGAGCGCCAGTTGGGTTGCTTTGGCCGGTGACCCAGCACGCCCAGAAATCCTCCCTGCTCACCCCATCCTGCGCCAGGGGAGGCTCCACGGCCTCTGGTCAGTCCTCTGGCCCTCCTTGTGTGGCCATCCCTGCTCTGACCATGCTGGGCTGTCACTTGGGGAAGTGCAACCTGCCACAGGAGCCTGAGACCACCCAGGGCAGGACCAGTAAAAGCTTTCCAGAGCTTTCTCTCAACCTGCTTGGAGCCACCAAGGTTTTGCAAGTGCCAGCAGAGGCTCAGTGAGCCCAGTTTGGGGCTCGGTGGGAGAAGGATGCAGGATTGTCCATGGTGTCAGGGCCGTCCCAGACATTACCACAGAACCTTTGCAGAGTAAACTCTGGACGGTGTCATAGGAAAGGTTTATGGCTGAGATGGGCCCAGCACATTCCCCGGCACAAGCCACATTCATTCCTGAAGTGCTTTATTAAAGGTTCCAATGGTTTTATTAATTAACCTAATTAACTAGACCTGGTGCATTTGTTCAGATTTTCTCGTGGTCTTCTGGAATCACAGAGCGGTTGGGGTTGGAAGGGACCTTAAAGATTCTGTGAATCCAACTCCCCTCCCGTGGGTTCCACTGTCCCAGGTTGTTCCAAGCCCCAGTGTCCACCCTGGCGTTGGATACTTCCAGGGATGCGGCAGCCACAGCTCTGGGCATCCTTGTCCATCAGAAATGTTCTTCCTGGAGCACGGGAGGGGGCCAGGACAGACAGCTGCTTCTAGGCCCATTTTCAATGGCTAAAGTCAAGTCAAGACATCTTTATTCCTTCTCTGTTTCTGAAAGGTGTTTCTGCCTGGAATCGCCCCTGGCTCAGCGCCTGCCAGCGTTGGCTGCAGCTCGGTGGGGTTTGCCCTGCGTTCCCTGTTCTGCTCCACAGAAGCAGCACAAACCCCAGGCAGCCTTTTGGCCCCAGGGTCAGTGACAGGCTGGACTCACCCTTGGAGCAGGATTTAACCCCTTGCAGTGGCTGGGCACAGCTCAGGGGCAGATCAGGATGCCTTGGGGGCTGCAGAAGCAGGCCCTGCAGCACCCAAAGACAAGCCCTGGCAGAATGAGAGGCTCTGGGACCTTTCCCAATTGTGATTTTTTTTACAGAACTGATTTATCTGTGCTGGGCTGCTCTGCCGTGGGGAACCATCACATCTGGTCCTTGTCACAATGCCCCAAGGCCCATGGTCTCCGATGCTGCACCCCTGAGTCGCTCTGGTTCTGTCTTTGCTGGGTGTCCACTCCTGCTGGTATTTATTTCCCAGTTCCATCTGTGCAGAGCTGAAGAGGAAAAAATAATAAAAGGAAGAGCAGCTCTGAGCAGGTCACACACCCCAGTGAGGGATTTGGGACCAGGGCACCTTCAGCAGGGCCGTGATGGTGGCCGTGACCTGTGCAGGGCTGTGGAGCACAGGATGGACAAATCCAGTGGATCTCGTGGTACTTTTCCTTGACCAGCAGCTTCCTGCCAAAATTTGATCCCGTTTCTTGGAAAGCTCTGGTGTAAACAGGAACCAGGCCAGTGTATCCCTCTCTTCATTATTTCCTATCACATCTCTCCAGCAGTGATTCCTCTCTCCTCCTCTCCCTTCCTGCTGGGAAAGGGCTGTCAGTGAATCCCGCCAGCCTCGGGAGCTGCAGCGAAAGGGTTAACTTTTCCCGGGGCTTGTGGTGGGGATGCAATTTATAATTGTGTTTTCCGGGAGAGCCATAAACTTGTCTGCTATCGGTTCTCTGGCTGAGGCGGCGACTCATCGGGAGCTGCATCGGGGCTGGGGTATAATTCAACCAATTATAACTGGCAGGTTATGCTGCGCTTGTAAAGTGCGGATTTTAGAGCCTGCAATTGCTGATAAACAGGGCTGGGGGGAAGAGCAGAGCGAAATCTGCTCGCAGGGAAAGGCGAACTGTTATCATTTAACCCTTTCCTCCCGGGGGATCGTGGTGCTGCTGCCAGGGATGCTCTGCGGGTGTCGTGGGAGGGCGGGCGCACGTGGAGGGGCTGCTCCAGGGATCCGTGGTGGGAAGGCAGAGGGGTTTGGGGCTGGAGTGCTTGGAACCACACAGCAGGGGTTGGGAGATGGGCTGGGAAAGTCCGTCTGCAAACGGGGAGCCTTCCTGCCCGCGGGTCTGCAGGACGGGGCTCGTCCAGCCCAGGCTGTGCAGCACAGAGGAGCCCTTGGGCACTTGTGTCCTCTCCTGCTGGTGACAAAGCTTTGTCTTTTCATCCTCCATTTAGATCCAAAATTCAGTGAAATCATCAGAATTCGGTGTAATCTCGCTGTTGGATATTTGTCCTTTAGTCTGGGCGCAGCTGCTTTCAGATGACCCGGAATTACATCGCTGGGATGGGGACAGGCTCCCGAGTGGGAAACGGCAAACTCGAGCCGAACTTCTGTAAATGCTGGGAGAGAGAGCAAAATAAATCCCTCTCTCTGCTGCTGCGGAGGCTCCAGCCCCACAAAGCCCCTCTTTGGCCACTGAAGCTCCTCAGAGCCACGGTGGGAGACGGGAGGAGGAAGAGGAGGAGGAAGCGGAGGAAGCAGCAGCTCGGCCGGGTACCAAGCCCCGTGAATTGTGCGAGGTTTAGGGGGTTAAGCCCCTTTGTGAAGGAAGGGGTTAAGCAGATGCGCCTCCTGTTACCGTCAGCCCCAGCGGCGTGTCCTCAGCAGCCCTGGGACATCGTTCCCGAGGCCGCCCCGCTGCAGCTGGAGGGACATTTGGGACCAGGGCCACTAGAGGGCAAGCTGGCATTGCCACGGAGCCGGGCGGGCAGCGCCTGCCGCCCTGCGAGCGGCTCCGCTCCGGGGCTCGGGACNATTGTGCGAGGTTTAGGGGGTTAAGCCCCTTTGTGAAGGAAGGGGTTAAGCAGATGCGCCTCCTGTTACCGTCAGCCCCAGCTGCGTGTCCTCAGCAGCCCTGGGACATCGTTCCCGAGGCCGCCCCGCTGCAGCTGGAGGGACATTTGGGACCAGGGCCACTAGAGGGCAAGCTGGCATTGCCACGGAGCCGGGCGGGCAGCGCCTGCCGCCCTGCGAGCGGCTCCGCTCCGGGGCTCGGGACGGAGGCAGGAATCCGCCCCTTTGGAATTCTCCGGGCTGCAGGGAGCCAGGACCGTTCCTCTTACTGCAACCAGCTGGACATTTTTGTGACTTGCGGGCTGTGGGCAATTCGTTTCCATCATTTGTTCTAAATATTTGAATAAAACATCGCCCACAATGATTGGGTTTGGTCTGCTGGCCCTGGAAGGGCCAAGGGGGGACCTGTGCCCACACCTTGTGTGTGACCTGTGCCCAGTGAGGGGACCGGGCAGCAGGGAGGGAGGGCTCTGCCCGTGCTGTAGCTGCCCTTGGCTGCAAACGCCGCAAAGCCCAGCCCGGATGATGCTCGTTGTACTCTGGCTTTCTCCAGGCTGGAGGCAGGGAGTTACTCTGTGGATTTTCTCCTCGGTGTTTCTGCCCACAAACTGTCCCCATTCTTCCACTTTTTTCCATTTGTGTCTCTTGCTCAGGGAGCAAAGGAAGGGCCCCGCGCTCTTCCCTGCCAGCAGCAGGCCGTGTCCTGGCTGGAGGATGCTCTTGCTCCTGGGGAGCAGGGGGTCCATGCTGGGCCAGGCAGCTCTGATCAATGCACCAGTGCAGCAGGGATGCCTCTGATATCCCCGGGAGGTATTTCCTTAACTTCTGAGACTCCCAGTGTTGGAAACTCCACATTTAACCCTGTGCTTCCTTATCCATCCTGCCAGAAGCGCTTTCCAGGTGCTGCCAGGAATCTCCCCCGTGCAGCCCAAGTTCCTTCCGTGCTGCCCGAACAACCCAGGCAGGCAGAGTACACCTTTGTCCTTGCTGTAGCAATCCTTCACATCCCCTCAGATCGACGCTGTGCCCAAGTTAAACACGCCAGCTGTCCCTATCTTCAGTCAGAGGATGTCATCCCAGCACTCTGATCACTCTTGTCGCTGTCCTCGGGGTGATCTCCAAGTGCTTCACAGCTGCCTCGAAGAAAGGAAGAGCTCAGAGCCAGTGGAACCAGGGGTGTAACCCCCTGCTCCAGCAGGAAGGGCCAAGAATGCAGATTTTTATATCTTGGCCCAAATAAACGTGAGGCAAACAGAGAGGAATGGCACAAAAGCAGCGTCTGTGCAGCCCCCGCTGTCCTCAGCCACGATAGGGCTGAGAAATCTTATCTGGGAGCTCAGGGAAGAAAGGGCTGGGTGGCTGAATAAATAAAAATAACATCAAATGCTGCTGCGAGTCCTTTTCAGTTAATAATCCGGGATTAGGCATTTCCCACAAAGCCTTCGTGTTTGCAGTCATTTTAGGGAATGACAATATCACAATACCAACATGACAGTGGCTTTGTGATGGGACAATGGCACACACAGCTCACACGTGAGCTGCAGCTATTTTTTGCCACTGAAGTTGCAGTGAATTGATCCATAAACTAAAATTAAAAAGAAAAAAGATAGATAAAAGCAGGGTGGCTTTCCTGAAGAATTTCTAAAGTTAAAAATCAAATTCTTGGATTCAGCAAGAGGGTGAATCCCTGGAGGAAATTCTGAGTGTGGGTTGCCCCAAACCAGCACTGGTGTCTCCTGCCTTCCAGATCTTTGAAACAATGAGGTAACGAGAGGGTTTGGTAGTGTCTGTCCATGTTTTCAGGGAGGTTTAGGAATCCCAGGAAATCCCCCTGCACTGGGAAGGAGCGCAGCATGTGGGTGACGTGCTACAGGCAGGGAGGGCATGGAGAGGCTCAGGATTGCTCCTTCCCACCCGAGTCCGGCTGCATGAGCCAGTCCTGCACCCCCCAGGCTGCCCTGGGGACAGAGACGGAATTTACACGGAGCAAAGCAGCTCCTTGTCTGCTCCTGCTGCACAGCCTGGGTTTGGCTTTGTGTTTGTAACCAGCAACAGCACCTTGACTCTTCCCTTGCTCAGGTACAGAATTGATGCTGAGGCTGCCAAAATATCTTTAAATTGGCCAATGACCACAACGTGTGGGGCACTGATTTTATTTCGAAAGGATCACAGTTTAAGGAAGGAGCTGGACCACTTAAGAACTGAGTTGTTTGAGCCTGACACTGCAAACAGGGGAAATCCCATCTGCCAGCCTGGGGCTGGGGGATGTCTCAGTCTGTGAGGTCACAAATGAAACCTCTGGAGATTTCTGTGAGCTGGGGAGAACAGCAAAGGCAGGAAACCTGAGAGATCTGCAGGGAGAGGGGTGGTGTGGCTCTGCCTGTCCTTCCTGGCCAAAAAACCACTGCCAGGAGCCCTCCTAGAGCAAGGCAAGGGCAGCATCAATCCTTGCTCATGTCCACTCCTCTCTCCCAGGCACCCCAGCAGGAGCCCTGGGGCTCCCCACGTCACGGGCCCTGCTCAGAAGTGGGGAAAAAGTGTCCTCATGAACAACCAGCATCGCCTCCATTCCGTAGTGAGAGGGGGAATCAGGCCCTGGGTTGCTCATTGCATGGATATTTTGCTTTCAGGGGACACACCTGGAGGGCCAGGCTGCCTCTGCAGCCACCAGAGGGTCACTCTGGCAGCGATTCCCTGTCTGTTTTCCTTGGCACAAGGCACAGGAGCCAAAGGACTCCCCTAGGGCCATCCCGAGCTCTGCCAGTGGGACTCGAGGAACTAAAGCTGCTCCAGGCTGGGAGGGGACACCTGGCCGGGGACAGCCGTGGGGATGTGTCCTGTCCGCGGGCAGGAATTCGGCCGCTGCCGTGTTCCCAAATGCTCACGGATATTTATTCACGGCACAGCCCGCGGGGCGCCAGGCCAGCAGATGCAAATTTCCTTGGCCCCTGTCAAGTGAGTGTGGTCAGCACTGCTCGCACCGCGGCTCCGGCAGGGCCCTGACCCCCCTCTGCCCTCGGCCAGCTGGCCCCGCGCCCGGCGGCTCGTTGGACACGGAGCAGGTGGCTCCAGGTGTGACACCAGCGCAGCCCGAGCCGAGCCGGGCACTGTGGGCAGCTCTGCGGTGTCACCGGGGTGCGCGGGCTGCAGCGATCCCGCTCCAACACGGCCACCGGGACGTCCCGGCACTGCCTCTGACGCCTCGGGAGCTGGGAGGGTGCAGGGGACATCGGCAGAGGAGGTGCCGGGCCGGCTGTCACCTCCTGGCCGTCAGTTTGGGGCCACACACTGCAGTTATCGTGGTGGGGGTCAGACACCCAGCTTTTGAGCTGTTCTGTGCTGCCAGGGCAGGACGGGGACTCCTGGCCGTCACCAGCACCGGTGGAGGGTCAGTGGCCCACATGGGATGCCACAGTCCCCATACTGGAATGATAAACTGGCCAACAAGTGGCCAACCTTGCATTGCTGCAAAGCCAGATCCACCCCTGCCCTCTTCCGGGCACACCTGGAACCCCCTGGCCCAGCCAGGTGTGACCGAGCTGTCCCCAGGGGCAGCCTGGGCTCTGCTTTCCCCAGCTTGAAACAGTCTGTGGGGAGAACCTGCTGCCAAATCAACGCTGGCTCCGTTTCTTTGCGTGACACAGAGAGAGCCACCCGAAAGAAACCCAATTTGCCCACCCTGTGCCCCCACAGCCCCCACCACGGTGTGGTGGCCCATGGCAGGAGAGGCTGCCCTTGTGTCCTTCCACGGGAAATCAGCAGCTGGCCGTGTGTCCCTGGAGCTGGGCACCACCTAGGGAAGGACCAGCTCTAACTGGCTTTCAGGGGACATCGAATCCACTTGTCAGGGCAGCCGCTGGCCAGAGGGACCTCCCCCAACGTGCAGGGTGGGGTTTGTGTGCTGGGGTCGTACAGGAAAAATTTGAACCGAAGTTTTCTGGCTCCTCGTTCTTCAGACACTGCCCCAGGAGCGGGCTCCGCTCGGCTCCGCCGCGGTGAACTGGAAACGTGGGGCAAACACTGAGGTGAGATGGCAAAGGCAAGGATGAGACGACACATCTGAGTCTACTGAGAGTCAGGAGAGGAATTTGACGGCCAAGAGGTTTTAAATTTGAAGGTCAAGATCTTGTGAATTTGAAGGCAGGAGAGAGAAAATCACAGGGAGTGAATGGTGGGACCTGCAAGAAAGGACAGCAAAGAGTGAGCCAAGCAGAGGGGCCTCAGGTCTGCTGGGTTGGGCACTCTGAGCAGATTCCATGGCCACAGCCTCTGATGGGACAGACAGCAGAGCTGACCATCCCCCTGTGGGATGAGGCACCATCCCAGGAAGGTCTGCTAGGGTGGGACAAGATGTTTTAGGCTGGAGACCAGGGAAAGGTTCTTTCCCCAGAGGGTGCTGGGCACTGCCCAGGCTCCCCAGGGAATGGGCACGGCCCCGAGGCTGCCAGAGCTCCAGGGGCGTTTGGACAGTGCTGCCAGGGATGCCCAGGGTGGGGTTGTTGGGGTGTCTGGGCAGGGCCAGGGGCTGGACTGGATGATCCCTGTGGCTCTTTTCCAGCTCGGGATATTCTGATTCCAAGAACAAAGAGGATGTTCCTGCAGAAGGTATCTGGCACCAGAGGACAGATGACCTCTGAAAGTCCCTTCAAACCCAAATTTTTCTATGATTCCATGGCTCTGTGATTCCATTTTGGCAGCTGCCACAGGTAGAGGTGAGACCTGCACGTGCACCACTGTCCCGTGCAAACACTGCCGCTGCTTTCTGTAGGGCTCTGGTTGTTATTTCTTCCCCCCCTTTATTCACTCATTTTAAAATAAAACCTACCAGGCTTTTGAACACAGCTGCTTCTCATGTTGGGGAAATTAATGGTGCCCACTGCTCATCGAGTGTGTTGATTTTAATATTGAATATAAATGTAAGGGCACGACTACAAATTGTACAGAAACAGAAAATCTGGAGATGGGGCAGTGAACTTGGTCATGTTTCAGGTTCATAAGCAGAGACCAAGCAGCAAAAACTTCCATAAATCCCATAAACCCCATAAATCCATAAATCCCTTCCACCCGATCCCTACAGAGCTAACACCGAGGAGTGCTGCAGTCCTGCCCAGGGCTCTGCCCCGCAAACCCCCTCACTCGGGGCTGTGGGTGCAGGCGGGGGTCAGCAGAGCTGCCAGGGTCAGTGGGTTTGGGATGGGTGGGGGTGCTCCGAGCGCTTTGTGGCCTCGCTGTGAGGTCAGCCCAACACCTCCTGTGCTGCCTGGGCCGCTGCCAAAAAGCCGTGTACAAAACAAGGACAGTGCTGAGAGGAGAGAAGCGGATGAGCTCAGTGCTCTCAGCGCTAATTATCAGCTGTGATTGGCCTCGCCGACACCTTCCCAGGCCTGCAGCCGCAGTTCCTCACCTGCTTTTCATCCTGTGGGGCTGGAGAAACGAGCGGAATCTACCAGGGCCCAGCTCCTCCGGGGGATGTAAGACAGCTTCCACACCGCAATTATCTCGTAACGCAGCAGGAGCTGGGATGTGAGGCTTTTCTCCGTGACCTGATCTCTGCTCCGGAGCACAGGGAGAGCCACCAGCTGCTCCAGCCTGGCCCTGTGGCTGGGCTGGGCTGGGCTGAACAGCACCTCTGGGGCTAAGGAACAGCCAATTCCATCTGCCAGAAACTGGGAGCGTTCCCATTTTGCTTGGATTGCTCCACTGCACCGGGACAACCAGGCCCGAGCCTCGCTGGCCGGTGGCGAGGGGAAGTCAGAGCTTCATTGGCACCTCCCCGTGCATTTGTAAGGTCACACCGTGACCCCAAACCCGACCTGCTCCTCCCTGGCTGGGCACTCAGGAGCTGCCAGGCTGTTTTCCCTGCTCTGCTCCTGCAGGAATGGGATTCACTTCCTCCACAGGCACATCTGGTGAGTTCAGTCTGCAGCTGTGGGACAGCCATCAGTCTGACAGAGACGGGATTTCCTTCCTCCTCCTTATTCCAGCCAGGCCAGTGACGTGGGGTTTTTGGAGCAGCACTGCCCTGCTCTCATTTTCCCACTTTTCACTCCTGAAGCTGGATTCACCCCTCCACAGCAGAGCCCATTCCAGGGACCTTCCCTGCATCCTGGAAATAAAATCACGGGGTCGTTAAGGTTGGAAAAGACCTCCAGGAAGATCGAGTCCAACCTTTGGCCACCCCCATGCCCTAAGTGCCATTTCCAGCCGTTCCTTGGACACCTCCAGGGATGGTGATCCCACCACTGCCCTGGGCAGTTTCACTGCCCAACCACCCTCTCAGTGACAAAATTCCCAATATCCACCCTGCCCCTCCCCTGGCCCAGCCTGAGGCCGTTCCCTCTCCTCCTGTCCCTGTTCCCTGCGAGCACAGCCCGACCCCCCCGGCTGCCCCCTCCTGTCAGGGAGGTGTGCAGAGCCACAAGGGCCCCCCTGAGCCTCCTTTTCTCCAGGCTGAGCCCCTTTCCCAGCTCCCTCAGCTGCTCCTGGGGCTCCAGCCCCTTCCCCAGCTCCATTCCCTGCCCTGGACACGCTCCAGCCCCTCCAGGTCTGCCCTGCTCAGAACTGACCCCAGCACTGGAGGTGCCCCAGAAATGCCCAGCACAGGGGGATGGACACTTCCCTGCTCCTGCCACACCAGTGCTGGGACAACCCAGGTGCCACTGGGCTTCTTGGCCACCTCGGCACACCTGGGCTCGAGTTCAGCCGCTGTCACCAGCGCCCAAATGAAGGTGACAGCCCAAACAGCTCCCTGGAGCATCAGGAGTTTCTCCAAAGCAGAACCCCCCGTGCCAGCAGAGCCCTGAGCTCCCCATCCCGGGCATTGCAGAGCAGTCACACTTCCAGAAAAGCTGGATTTGCTCAGTCAGGGCTTTGGCTTGAGAGAATTGGCTCAGCCAGTTCCTTAAGCAGGAGGAGAGGAGGCTTCCCGGGACATGTCCAAGCAGAACACAGCGTTTGTGCACCCAGCACACACAGTGAAGCTGCGCCAGCGTTTTGGAAAGACTGCAAAGTGGTTCAGGGGAACAAGGAGGAAGGAATTTTAACCACCAGCCCCAAGGATTTGGTTCTGACCAAGGTTTGTGGGACCATGCTAAGGGACAAGGGCCTTCAAACACCCCCAGGGGCAGGAATCCCCCGTGAGGTGAGACCCCCTTACACATCCTGGGGTGTCACAGCTCCTGGGTTCCCAGCTGGGACATCCTGACCTGGGCAGCCAGGCTGGGGCCCGGCCTCGAGGTCACCTTGCTCCAGAGCACCTCTGCCCGTAGGGCTGCTCTGGCGAGGGCAGTGGGGACTCGGGGGGGTCAGGGTGGGATCAGTGGGCAGTGGGATCACGGAGCAGGGTGGGATCAGTGGGCAGTGGGATCACGGAGCAGGGTGGGATCAGTGGGCAGTGGGGTTGGTGTGCAGTCAGGATCAGGGTGTGCAGCGGGATCATGGAGCACAGTGGGATCAGTGGGCAGTGGGATCACAGAGTGGACTGGGATCAGGGTGTGCAGTGGGATCAGAGCGCAGTGGGATCACAGAGCACAGTGGGATTACAGGGAGCAGTGGGATCACAGAGAGCAGTGGGATCCATGTGCAGTGGCACCATAGAGCACAGTGGGATCAGGGTGCAGTGGGATTGGTGTGCAATTAGGATCAGGGTTTGCAATGGGATCACAGAGCCCACTGGGATCAGTGGGCAGTGGGGTTGGTGTGCAATCAGGATCAGGGTGTGCAGAAGGATCATGGAGCACAGTGGGATCCATGTGCAGTGGGATCACAGAGCACAGTGGGATCAGTGAGCAGTGGGATCACAGAGCACAGTGGGATTAGTGAGCAGTGGGATTAGTGCACAGTGGGATTAGTGCACAGTGGGATCAGGGTGGGCAGTGGGATCAGTGGGCACAGTGGGATCACAGAGCATAGTGGGATTAGTGCACAGTGGGATCAGTGGGCAGTGGGATCAGAGGGTTGGGATCACGGCGGTGCTGGAGCTGGCACCACTAGAGGGAAGCACGAAGCCGCTCTCGCTGCGGGCTCCGGAGGATGGAGACGGATCCGGGGGATGGAGATGGATCCGGGGGATGGAGATGGATCTGGGGGACCGGCAACAAAAGGAAGGAGCTGCGGGGACCGGGACAGGGGAGTCCGCTCCTGCTCACTCCTCCCTGGGTCCCGGGCAGGTCCGGCTGAGCCCGAGGAGCTCAATGAAATCGGCCGTTTCTGAACAGCCCAAATCTGGGCTCCCGGAAGGTCACAGGGTGTCCTCGCCAGCCCCCGGACAGCCCGGGAGCAGGGCTGGGTCTCTGCTTCAGCAGGAATTAAACACGTGGGGGAACCTCCTGGGGGATCCTCCAGCGGAATTCCCGGCTGAGGGGCCCTGGAGGGTGAGGAGGATGGGCTGTGAGCTTGGCTGAGCCTGACAGGGGCGGTTTGGTGTCCAAGGATGGAGAAGAGCCAAGAACCAATTCCCCTGTCCCATCCCGGAGCTTTGCCCAAGCCGGAGCCAAGCTGCGGGCAAGGTCAGCTCGGTGGGGACACAGAGCTCGGGGACGGCTGTTGTCACGCCCCGAGTCCCCAGGGAGGGTTTGGAAGCACTGCCAAGCTTTCCATCCCTGCCCCCAGGGATGTGACCGGTCACCTTTGGTCCAGTGCCCACTCAGGCCCCCCTCAGCTACACTGGGCACCCCCAGGGTGGAGCTGGGCTGGCAGGTCCCTTGCCCAGTCTGGGTTTTTGTATTTTCAGGAGGAAAGATGCTCCTCCCAAGCCCCTGAAGGTGCTGTGAGTGAACTTTCAGCAACTCACTGACCTCTGCCTGTTCCTAAAGCACCCCGTGCCCACCACGCCCCTCTCCCATCCCTCAGACTCAGCTCATGACAAGAGGAAAGATTTGATGAACAAGGATCCCAAAATAACCCCGAAATACCCCCTAATCGTGGGTGATTTCTAGGAGGGACTCACCTCGCCCAGCCGCACCCGGCTCAGGCAGGGGTAAATGCCTTGGATAGGCTGTCACACTGCGGGGGGGTCTCCAGACACCTGCACGGGGGACCAAGGCTCCCCCAACCCCCCCAAGGCCATTTTGGCATTCAGGCCAGTGGAAAAAAATCGAGGCTGTAGGAGAACACAGAGGAATTAAGGTGGAGTGATTCCTCCCAGCTGGAGCAGACAGGTTGGGGATGGGGCTGGTGGCAGAAGCCCCTTTGGTCAGTCCCTGCGTGTTTGTGTGACCCACAGCCCAAAGGTGGTTTGTACCTCTCCTGCAGAAGAGCTGAAACTGCGAGATTTGGTATCTGTTTCCTCTTTTCTCGCCGGTTTGATCTTGGAGAAGGCACCTTCGCCATCTTCCCCACACCAGGAGAGACCCAGGGCAGGAGGTTTCCCATCAGGGAGGGCTGTCCTGGACACCCTCTGGGGTATTTCTCACTGTGTGGGGCAGAGGCACCAGGGGGGTGCCCGGGGCTGGGCTTTGGGACACCCCTCACCTGTGCCAGCGGCTGGAAGCTCAGGGACGCTGAGGACAGGACAAGCCAACTGTCCTGGCCGAGGGGGACAGGACACTGGGCACTGAGGGATGTCCAGCCCCACTGGCCATGTCCAGGGACTCCATCCATGGGCAGAAGGATGTCTTGGGGACACGCTGGGCTCCAGGAGGGCTGCTCTTCATGGGGTTCCCACCACACAGCCTGGGAATAAAAGACTTTGCCCTGGGCCTGCAGCTGACAAACCCTCGGTATCAAACACTCAGAAATGAGATTTCACAAACAAATCCCTGAAATGGGCTGAATGGGGCTGACCCAGCCCCAAACCTCTGATATAAAGGCAGGAATGTATGTTTTGGACTGGTTCTGCTTCTGTCCCTGCTCCCAGCCGTCCCACGAGCCAGACTGTCCTCGAAAGGGGCTTCTGGAGGTCCAAATAACATCCGGCAGTGGCATAGACAAGAAACAGACCCGGGAATTGAACACCTGAGCAGTTCCAGAGCGGAGCAGAGAGACAACAAGGGTCAGGTCAGGACAAAGCACTTCTTTGAACAGACCCTTCCTGGAGCTGTGAGAATCCCGTAAGTGAGGCCTTTGCCGGGAATGCCCTTACCAAGGTGCCTGGAGAAAGCAGTTCCCCTCCCCTCATTGCGGCAAAGGGGGAGAGACTTCACTGCCCTGACCCACAAGAGCTCGGGGAAGAGGAGGGGACAAGGACAGGGACACAGCAGGGCCTCTTCCTTCGGGCACCACAGGGTGCCCAGCTGCAGCTCTCCATGTGTTAATCCTTCCCTTGCTTCCAGCCCTCCGACGTTTCATTTCTTTCTGGAAAACTCTTGCTAGGAGGATATTTCAGATCCTGTTTGAACCAGAGCCCATGAACTGTTCTCTCTCCACTCGCTGGCTGGAAAAATGGGGGTCTGAGCCCACGTGTCTGCATCTGTTCCTGGGAATGCCTGGAGGCATCGCGTGTTAATCCGCTCGCTGCAGACCTCAGCCTGCGCTGCTGAGCCGCGCTAAATCACAGAGATGACAACAGGCTCCATCTGCGAGGGAGCAGGGACAGCTTTATGACTGACTGAGCAAGTGCGGGGAACACCTCACACTGGGAGGTGCCTGCAGCCAGGGTTCAGGGATCATGGAATCACGGAATATCCTGAGCTGAAGGGACCCCCAAGGGATCACTGATCCATCCCCAGGCCCTGCCCAGACACCCCAACAACCCCACCCTGGGCATCCCTGGCAGCGCTGTCCAAACGCCCCTGGAGCTCTGGCAGCCTCGGGGCCGTGCCCATTCCCTGGGGAGCCTGGGCAGTGCCCAGCACCCTCTGGGGGAAGAACCTTTCCCTGATCTCCAGCCTGAGCCTGCCCTGCCTGTCCATGTCCCCAGGACAGCCAGGTAGTGACGAGGACACCCCTGGGCTCTGCCCACGGCTCCTCTGAGTCTGCAAACCCCGAGCCTGCCCTGCTCCAGGGATGTTTTACCACCCTTTATCCAACGTGCTGCTCTCCTGGACCTGCAGGTGGAGGCTACACCAGCACTGACCCAGACTGCTCATCCGAGCTGCCACAACAGGATTGTGGAGGAAACTGCAATCAGCTCTTCTGCCCAGCTTCCTGCCTTTGGCTGAGGCTTCCACTGAGCAGGAGCTGCTGTGTTCAGCTCTCAGCAGAGCTGCTTTCCTGGCCATGGGCTCTTCATAGAATCATGGAGTGGCTTGGGTTGGAGGGACCTTAAATCTCATCCAGTGCCACCCCTGCCATGGCAGGGACACCTCCCACTGTCCCAGGCTGCTCCCAGCCCCAGTGTCCAGCCTGGCCTTGGGCACTGCCAGGGATCCAGGCGCAGCCACAGCTGCTCTGGGCACCCTGTGCCAGGGCCTCCCCACCCTCGCAGGGAAGAATTTCATCCTAATATCAAACCTATCCCTGCCCTCTGGCAGTTTGAAGCCATTCCCCCTGTCCTGGCACTCCAGTTCCCGATTGCCGCCCATCTGGGGGCACGGGATGGACACAGAGTGTCCTGGCTCGTTGCAGAGGTGCCTCTCCCGTGGGATACTCCCAAAAAGCAGGGATGCTTTGGTGGGCACACCCCGCACCTGCTGCAGGGAAGGGACTGTCCTGGCCCAGGGCAGCAGCTCTGCCCCGTCCCCTCTGAGCACAGAGCACGTCCCACGCTGACCCTTCCGGCCTCCACAGCAGGGACACGCTGAACCCGGGAGGGAGAGGCACTCTGAAACAGCAAAAATCCAACATAATGAGGCTTTCCAACCCAAAGGAGGTCAGAAGTGCTCGTTGCCTCTAAATTGGACATGCCCTGGGGTCAGGGAGATGGATCAGGGGATGAGAGGAAGGCTCTGGGGTCAGGTGTGAGCTGCTCCCTGTGGCCCTGCAGGACAGCAGGGCCAGGCGAGGGGGACATCCCGGCTGCACTGCAGGGGAATGAGCCTCTCAGGGCCTGAAACCCCTCCCCAAAGAAAGCAAGACTGTTAGGAAAATCCCAGGTGTGTTTTTTTCCTCACCTTAACCCAGCTCCTGAGGAAAGTGGGACGTTTAAAGGATGGAGTGGGAGGAAGAAGAACAGAGAGTTACTGAGTTGTCAGCTCTGCCTCTGGCTCTTGATACCACCCCGGGCACGTATCCTGCCAGCTCTGGGCCACAGTGGGGTGGAGATGAGCCTGTAAACCCTCCCTGCCTCCCAGAACAGGAATCAATTCACGAGCCTCAGGAGAGCTTTGAATCTGCAGGCAGGAGGCTGTGAGAGAGGGAGCTGCTGCAACTTCTGGGCTCTGAAATTCAGAGTCATGTTCCTTTTCATTTCTTCCACAGCCAGCCAGGCTTTGAGGGGCTGGAGCAGCAGAAAAGAGCCTAAACTGCACGGACCGGCCCCTCTGTGCCTGCAGCAGGGATCCCTCTCCGAGTTGGGGACTGGAGTTTGGTGTGGAACAGCTGGGAACGGTGGGAGCTGCTGTGCAGGAGCTGCTGTGCCAGCAGGGTGGGAGCAGCCTGAGCAGCCCCACGAGTGGCAGCTCCCACTGCCACCTCCAGAGATCCCACGCTGCTGCCGGGGCTGCCTGTCCGCCCCGCTCAGCGGGGTGAAAACAGGATTAGAAGGTCCTGGAGTTTCCCCCAAAATATCCACCCTGCTCAGCGGGGTGAAAACAGGATTAGAGGGTCCCCCAAAATAGCCATCATCCATTCTGGTCAGGGGAGTGAAAACAGGATTAGAGGGTCCCAAAGTTTCTCCCAGGATGTCCATTGTCCACCCTGGTCAGTGGGGTGAAAACAGGGCTGGAGCTCCCCCAGAATATCCATCGTTCTCCAGCTTCCCCTCGACACCTCCCAGGCGTTCTGGGAACCCCTCAGCAATTGCTGCAGGCTCGCAGCATTCCCAGGTGCTGCGGCCTCACTCAGGGATGGCTGGAGGAATGCAGGGATGGCTGGCTCTGGACAAATTAAATCCTTGAGGAATGGATTTGCCTCACACCCTCAGGACCAGGTCTGTACCAGCCCTTCCAAGCCTCTGCTGAGGAACCCTGAGATCCTCAGAACCCCGAGGAGTAACCCAGGGTTACTCCTCCAGCCCAGAGCTGTTCCGCCAGCCCAGGGTTGCTCCACAAGTTCAGGGTTACTCTTCCAGCCCAAGTCTATTCCAGCAGCCCAGGGTCATTCCAGGAGCCCAGGGTGACTCCCCCAGCCCAGGGCTGCCCCACCAGCCACAGGAGCTGCTGCTGGCGATGCTTCCCCAGCCAGTCCCTGCCTTGGTACCCAGGCTGGTCCTGCCCAGGCAGGCTCCAAGGGATGCTGCGCTGGTCTCTGAGCACGGGGAAGCTCAAGCAGGAGGAATGAGGCTGGGCTGGCCGAGCCCTGGGCAGCGCAAGCCCTTCGGAAGGGGCTCATCAATGATTCAAGCAGCTCAAAAGCACCGCGGGCCGCCTGCAGCTCGCCCTCCCTCACCTCTGCTCTCTCTCAGAACGTGCTCAGCCGGCTGTTCCGGAGCAGAAGGGATTTCAGGAGAGGTCTCAGGAAGACCCCGAGGCCCGGAGCACGCCCAGGGGCTAGGGAGGGCTGTGCTGGGAGCCACAGCTCAGCTCGTTGGCAGATCTGTCTGCAGAGTTATGTCCCCTTTGCCAGCAAAGGCCTTGCTCCTTGCTGGGGGGCAGGAAGGTTGGGAAAGGGTCGGGAGCTTTCCTGGAGGCATCTGCCCTGCTTTGAGATCATGAGGAGCTGGGGGCTGAGGCCAGGGACAGATCTGACCCCTCCCTGTGGGGTGTCTCCCTGGAGAGGGAGCTCTCACAAATCCTCGGTGGGTGGACTGTGCCACGAACACTCCGCAGGTTCTGTCCTGGCAGCCGGGCAGGCTCAGTGCCCGGGGGTGCAGGGGGGTGGATCCACATGGACTCGACTCCTTCTGCCCCCTTGGCTGGCCTGGATGAGGCCTGTGTTCCCCTGGGCTGTGGGAACGGGCAGCTGGGGTCTCTCCTGCCCTGAGGAAGTGTCACACCCCGGCTGCAGGGACAGGAGGGGATTGTCACTTCTGTCTTTGCAGTGTCACACACAGACCCTGCCTTGCTCTGCACTGCCCAGGTGGCTCCAGCTGTGTCCAGCTGTGTCCAGCTGTGTCCTGTGTCCAGCGCACACAGGGGATCCCTGTTAGCTCAGAAACGGGGGTGGAGGATGGAGGAGCCCAAAAGCTCTGCTCCCTCTGGCACAGGGGCTGTGCATGGACACCTCTGAAGGGCCGTGTGTCCTCAGCAGAGGGGCTGGAGGGGCTGAGGGATGTGGGGCAAGGACCTGGAATGCCACGGGGGTCAGTGCCCTTCCTGAGTTTGCACCAGGCTTTCTCCTTCCAGCTCCCTGAGATCAGGTTCCCCTGGGTGAGAGCAGATGAGGAGCCAGCAGAGGCTGTGAGGGGTTGAGGTTCATTGATGAGTGGTGAATCCTGCCACCCAAGAGCCAGCCCACTGCGGGGCTCCTGGGCACACTGGGAGGCTCCTGGGCACACTCCCTGTAGTTTGGGCACACTGGGAGACTCTTGGGTGCACTGGGATGCTCCTGTGCATACTGGGATGGTTCTGGGCACATGGGATGGTTCTGGGCACACTGGGATGGTTCTGTACACAGTGGGATGGTTCTGGGCTCACTGTGGGGCTCCTGGGCACACTAGGATGCTCCTGGATACACTGGCATGCTCCCGGGCACACAGGGAGGCTCCTGGGCACACTGGGATGCTCCTGGGCACACTGTGGGATGCTCCTGGACACTGTGGGATGCTCCTGGGCCCATTGGGATGCTCCTGCACACCGTGGCATGCTCCCGGGCACACTGGGAGGCTCCTGGGCACTCTGGGTTGCTCCCAGCCTCGCCAGCCTTGCTCCGAGGCACAGCCGATCTCCCAGCCCCAGCCCCCGATGTGACAGAAGGGCTCTGGCTGCAACGTCCACGGGTGAGGCAGAGCAAGAGGGGTTATTTTCGGCTGTGGGGCAGAGGGTGAGGAGGGAGAACACTGTGATAAGAGCACGGCCCTGTCATCGGGAGATAATCAGGGCATCCCCCCGCTGGCCGGCGCTCCCACCCCGCTCCAGGTGCTGGTGGTTCTCACAGCTGGAGCTGCTGCCGGCGGGGCTCTGCCCTTCCCGTCTCCCGCGTCTGCCTGGTCCTGGCCTCACAGAACCGTCGCAGGCCGTGCCTGGGACACTCGCCGTCCCGGAGCAGGGGTGGGGATGTGGGGAGGGACATTTCAACCAGCAGGGCTGGAGAGGGGCGGTGGGAGGGAGCTGTGGGGCAGAGGGTGCCGGTGCTGGGAGCTGGGGAGCGCTGCCCGCTCGCTGTGCCCTTCAGGACATCGCTGCCGGGGTCGCTGTGAGCGCAGGGGCAGCGGGACCCCGCTGCAGAGCTGCAGAGCTTCTGGGAGGCTCCGACCTGCGCTGGCTGCTCATTTGTAACAGGCTCCGTGTTCCCGCTGTGGTCTCCGTCTATGAGCACTCAGCTGCCTTGTCATCAGCCAATTCGATCCATCAGCTTCTTGACAGGCTCGGAGAATAAAAATAACCACCCATTTCTAAGTGCCTATTATGGCACTTTGAAAAATGCCTCCGCAGGCGAGCCTGAATTATTCCCAAAGTACTCATTTTTTAAAAACGTTATTTTAATGTAATAAATTATTTGTACTGAAGAGTAAAAGATTATCCGTGTGCCCTGATAGCTCCGCGCAGCGAGGGGCGCGGGCTGGGCCTCCCGTGGGGAGGGGGCGCAGGGAGCTCGGGGGCTGTGGGGAGCTGCCCCCGGTGGTCCCTGCGCTGTGGGGAAACATCGGTGCGGACCCGCGGAGCCGCTGAGGAAAGCCCACGGAACCCAGGGAGCCCCGGGCTGGCCCAGCACAGCGCAGCACCCTCGGCGGGGAGGGACAGCCCAGCTCCACGGCACGGCAGCCGCCCCTGGAGCAGCCGGCTCGGTGCTCCAGTCGGGGAAGGTCCCAAATGCCACCACAGCACCCACCTGGAGCTGCGGAGGTGCGCAGGGGCCTGCTCGGCAGCCCTATCCCTCTCCCCACGGCGCGGGAGTGTCTGTGCATCCCTCCGGCCCCCCGTGCCCGGCTGGGCTGCCTGGGGCAGCCGGGAGGGGATGGAGGAAGGGAATAAAGGAATTCCAGCCCTGGGCTGGCTCTGGGTGCGGGAATTGCTGAGCCGGGCACGGCTGGGGTGGGTCCCTGCCCCGGGAAGGGGCTTCTTGCAGAGGCTGGGGCTGGTGTCAGGCGGAGGGACTGGGAATCCTTCATCTCCCAGCAACCAGCCCTCCCCCGGGAGCACCGAGCCTCCTCCTGCTCCTCCTCTGGGAGCATCCTGCCTTCCCTCCCCGGGGAGCATCCTGCCTTCCCCTCCGCAGCTCTCCCGACCCTGCCACAGCCAGCACTGCCCTCACCCACGCCCTGCACGAGCAGCACCTGCCCGAGGATGCCACAGCGACCTCCTTCCCAGAGAAAAAGTGCCCAAAAAACCCCTGAGGTTTTTTAGCAGGGTATTTTGGATCTTTTTTTTTTTTTTTCCCTGTAGTATTCCATGATATTTTAATACCTTTTTTTTTTCTTTTCTTAAAACTGCTTGGGTTTCAGCTAAACCCCAAAATACTTGTTCTTCACAGCCTTGTCTTAGTAAAAAAAACACCCCCAAAAAAGGAGGATGAAACCTCATTTTGGATGAATGTTTTGGGTGAACCCAAAAAAGGAATTTTTAATTTTTTTTTTTTTTAGACAGCAATTTGTAAAATACAGGTTGAAAGAGGAGGAAGGCTCCAGCTCCTATTTTGAACTACTCTACTACCCCCAGCGTCAGCTCCCGGGCTGCTGGAGAGCGCGGGGAAGTGGGAAACCATCCCTGCAGGAGGTGTGAGGACATGGCCCGGGGGCAGGACGCGACTGCAGCCTCAGCCACGGGGCAAATGCTGGGAGGGAGACCCTGGCAGGGGAGCCCCATGCCCACCCTGCTCCAGGAGGGACCAGCACAGCATGGGGGGCACTGCTCTGGGTTGTGCCAGCTCTGTCCCCACAGCTCTGTCCTGAGCTTGTGCCTGGAGCTGGGCAGGCTCTGGATGGAGCTGCGCAGGCTCTGGATTGAGCTGGGAAGGCTCTGGAGCTGGGCACGCTTTGGAATTGAGCAGGTTCTGGAGCCGGGAAGGCTCTGGAGCTGGGCAGGCTCTGGAGCTGGGCAGGCTCTGGATGGAGCTGGGCAGGCTCTGGAGCTGCGCAGGCTCTGGATGGAGCTCTGAAGGCTCTGGATGGAGCTCGGCAGGCTCTGGATCTACTCTCCACCACCCTCCTGGAGCCCATCCCGACCCCGGGCTCCCCTCCCCGCCAGACCTCCCCCCCCAGTGCCTTGATGATGGGGTAGCCATTCAAATCATTTTAATGAGCTCCGTGGCTGCTGTGAGGCACCAGTAACTATGGCAACTTCATTGAGAGGTGCCTGCGGTGGCTGCCAGGATTTGTGTTTCGGGAGCTGATTGGAGCAGACCGGGCGAAGGTGGGAGTCCTGTGGGAATTTGGGCTGCTTGGCACCGGGGGGTTCATTTAGAGCAGAGGCAGGGGGGACTCTGGGGGCAGAGGTCTGAGGCAGACACGTCCCCTTTGGTCCAGGGACACCCTGCCCACAGTGCCGGGACAGCCCGGGTCCCCACGCCCGGCAGAGCCTCCCACTGTGTCCCAGGGTCACCTTGGGCAAATTGGTCTCCAACCCCAGCAAAGAGCTCGGCCCTTCTGACACCCAGGGAAGGCGAGTGGTCACTCCAGGCTGGTGGTGGAGCTTTGCCGGCTGGGAGCAGGATCCAGCCCACGCTCCCGTGCTGCTCAGCCTTTGCCACCCCAGCCCTGCTGCTCTTCTCACACCTGGGGCACTCCCAAGGCACTCCCAGAAATGACAGGGTTTGTGTCGGCTTTGTGCTGACCCCAGGGAGAGCCAGAGCAGGAGGATTTCCCCAGTAAATCCCTGCCATCCCAGTCCGGGCTGGATTACACAGGGCAGAAATAATTCCTGTGTTTCAGTGCCACTGGCAACCCTAAAAGCTCTGCCCAGCTGCCACAAACCTCTGCAGCCCCATCATTTACTCAGGTGAGATAAACAGGGCATGGGCATGGGCAGCATCACTGCACCCAGGCCAGGCTGGGGGTGCCAGCCCCCCACATGGTTTTGCCTGGATCCAGCTGGAATCCTCCTGGAATCCTCCCCAGCGCAGCTCTGGGGAGCCTTGGATCCCAGGGCTGGAGCCCCTCTGGAGCCGGGCTGGGAGAGCTGGGGGTGCTCACCTGGAGAGGAGAAGGCTCCAGGGAGAGCTCAGAGCCCCTTGCAGGGCCTGAAGGGGCTCCAGGAGAGCTGGAGAGGGACTGGGGACAAGGCCTGGAGGGACAGGACACAGGGAATGGCTTCCCACTGCCAGAGGGCAGGGCTGGATGGGATCTTGGGCAGGAATTGTTCCCTGGGAGGGTGGGGAGGGGCTGGGCTGGAATTCCCAGAGCAGCTGTGGCTGCCCCTGGATCCCTGGCAGTGCCCAAGGCCAGGCTGGACATTGGGGCTGGGAGCAGCCTGGGACAGTGGGAGGTGTCCCTGCCATGGCAGGGGTGGCACTGGATGAGCTTTGAGGTCCCTTCCAACCCAAATGATGGGGTTCCATCATTCTCTAAAAATCAGAGTTTTCCTATAAACTCCACTTTTACTCCCCCATCACATTCCCACTGGGAATCGAGGTGGTGAAGTTATTCCAGACTCATTTGTGTATCTTGGAGCAAGGTCTGGTCCCAGCTGAATCCCTCTGCGAGGTGAGGGATTTTTTTAAGGCACCTCCTGGATTGCAGCAGCAATAAATCCATATTTATAGGCAGGGTAGCTGACTCCTAAATGCAGGGTAGCATTTAGGGGAAATGGGAACGAACAGAGAGCACAGGCTGGGTGGGAAGGTGGGAATTTCAAGGGTCACAGGTTGCAGCAGAGAAACCCCCCTGGGACACCCCACCTTGAAGTCTAGTCAGACTCAGACTTGTAGAAGTAAGCAAAAGGAGAAATGCTCTCAACTTATCTCTGAATCTGAAAAAGAAAAGTTTCCCACTCAGGCTGGTGCTGTTCCTGGTTTTGTCTCCCTGCCCAGTGTAATTAATCCAGCAGGATCACAGTTACTGGGAACGCAGCACAGCAGACACACAGAGACAAGAAGTCATAGTAATTTTTGGAAGAATTGTGGTTTTTTCCACTGAAAAATGCTGATTTTTCCAAAACTGACACTCCTTTTAAGAGGAGGACGGTTTTGATTAATTTATTGAGTCAGAAAAAAATTTGGAACAGGTTCTGAATTTGTCAAAATGAAGTGTTTTGACATTCTCAAAGGAGAAAAAAACCAATTTATTTTCCAGTTCAGATGACCTCTTGTTTTGAAATTTAAGGTAATTATAATTAAACATTTCAGAGAGATGAATACTTTGAAATCAGCGTTGGGAGGGAGGCTCAGCTCGTGAATGTCTGGAGGATGCTGATTTTCCAGGACAGGCTGTGGTGGAATCCTTTGAGCAGGCTGAGGCATCAGCAGTTCTCCTCACCTCGGCTCAGGGTGTCACACGGGGACACAGCTGGAGCCACCACTCAGCCAGCGGTGCCGAAGCTTTTCCTCCTCCCAGCTTCCAGCAGATGGACCAGAGGGGTTGTACCAGGGTGTCTGCAGCTCATAGTGATGGGCAAGCAGCTCCGATGGCACATTTGGGACATAAAAATCCCCAGAAATGGCTTTTCAGGGATCCTGCCGTGCCCATCCTGAGCAAAGCCTGCTCGGCAGAAGGGAAGGAGACCCCTCTCCATCACAGTGTGCGGCTGCACCCCAAGAGCCAAAGGGGGTTCCTAGTCCAGGGATGTGGAGAGGTGAAGCTTCAGCACAGGAGATCACGTAAAAAAAGTTATTTCAAGCTCAAAATCCCACAATATTATCATAGAATCCCAGAAGGTTTGGGTGGGAAGGGACCTTAAAGCCCATCTTGTTCCTGCCATGGGCAGGGACACCTCCCACTGTCCCAGGCTGCTCCAAGCCTCATCCAACCTGGCCTTGGGCACTGCCAGGGATCCAGGGGCAGCCATCCCCCAGTACCGGGCACCAAGGCGCCCCTGGACCTGTGGGGTGTGAGGTGTCCCTGTGCTGCTGCCCTCCAGATCCCACTGGGAGGGGCTGGGGCACAGCGGGACAAGCACAGCCCCACTCCCCTCCCGTCCCAGGGCAGTGGGGACGATCTGAACGCAAAGGTGTGGGAAGTGTCTGGATCGGAGCGCTTCACCTGAGAACTTCAGCTGCTCCCTTTGGGGCTGCACAGATCAAGGTCTCTCTCCTCGGTGCCCAGCTCCAGCTGACGGCCGGGAGCCAGGAGCCCTCCCAGGGTTGGGAATGTCACTGTGCAGCATTTCCGTGCGCAGCCTGGCCTGGCTGTGTCAGCAGAGGATGCTCCACGCTCTCCTCCTGGCCAGGAGCAGCAGGATTTGTGGGAGCTGCCAACTTCCCCACTCCCTTCCAGCCCGGAGAGCACACGCAGCCCCCGGGCTCTGCAATCTCCAGCTGCAAAGCTCTCCTCCAAACTGCATTGCTACCCACTGGAAGTGATTCTATTTTCCTGGAAGGATTTGACCCTCTGGTTGCGGCAGCAGCGCTCCCTCTCTGAACTGGGGGCTTGGCAGGGCAACAGCCGGAGCTGGGAACAATCCTTGGAAGCAGCTGTGGAGGCTCCTGGCTTGCAGCAGGGTCAGATGGGCAGAGCAGATCTCCAGGGCACAGGAGGAGATGTTTCACCCCAAAAGGAACCACACAGGCACAGGGGGAGGTGTTTCACCCCCAAGAGGATGCACACAGGCACAGCACGATGTATTTCACCCCCAAAAGGAACCACACAGGCACAGGAGGAAGTGTTCCACCCCCAGAAGGAAGCACACAGGGCACAGGAGGAGATGTTTCACCCCAAAAAGGAACCACACAGGGCACAGGAGGAGGTGTGGTGCAGATATTCTGCCTCTCCAGCCCAGGACAAACCCCAGCCAGGATGGAGAATGTGACACCAAATCACATCTGGATTTCTGCAGCATCGGAGCCGTGGAACCAGCCAAGGGTCAGGGGTTTGGCAGCTGTCTCAGGTCTGGGAAGGCTTCGCTTCCCTGGAAGCGGGTGGGTGCTGAGCTGGGAGAGTCACTGCTTGGCTGCAGAGTTGTAACCGGCACCTTCTCAGTCCTGTCCCCCTCCAGCCCCACTGAAATCCTGGGAATGCTGCAGCACTTCAGACAGCAAAACCTGCAGGGTTCCTGCAGACAGTTCCCTGCAGGGCCCCGAGCAGGGGAGAACTCCCTCTTCTCCTGGTTTTGTGGGTGAGGGTCCCTGGGGAGCTCTAAGGGAGAAGTTCCTGTCTTGGGGTGATTTTATGGTGATACTTTATTCCCTAATCATCTGCTTTATGCCTGGAAACGGCTGCTGTAGCTTTAGGATGGACGCAGGGGTGGGGCAGTGATGCCTGGGGTGGCCACCTAAAAACAGAGACTAGACAGGAATAAGGGAATAAAGGTGGGTATTTATTTGAAGGGCCCTCAAAGGCGCACCCTGGGCAGGCCAAAGGCGACACCCAAGATGGACCCCGGGTCACGAGTTCTTCACACCTTTATAAGTTTGGTCCATTTGCATATCAGGGTTAATTCTCCAATTAAAGCTTCAGGTAATTATGTAATTTCCCCAAGCTTACCCCGCTTCTAAAGATGTTGGTTTACACATCTTGGGGCCTAGGACAGTCTGGGTGTCCTTGGAGAGCAAACCCAGAGAGGTTTGTTGTGTCCAACCAGCAGGAGAGAACAGCAGCTAACAGGCCACAGGAAACTGCAGAGTCACACACCAGGCAGCGCAGGATTCAAAAAATATAAAAGTTAAAACCTGAGGCATCAGCGGGGAGCGTTGGGCTCTGGTTCAAACCCTCTCTCTCCGCGTGCTCTGGGCGGTGTGGACCGAGATGTTACATAGTTCCTTTTGTTGGATTAGTTTTTGCTAGTGATGCCTTAGGTTTTAACTTTTATATTTTCAAATCCTGCACTGCCTGGTGTGTGACTCTGCAGTTTCCTGTGGCCTGTTAGCTGCTGTTCTCTCCTGCTGGTGGGACACAACAAACCTCTCTGGGTTTGCTCTCCAAGGACACCCAGACTGTCCTAGGCCCCAAAACATGTAAACCAAAATCTGAAGAGGAGGGACAAACTTGGGGTAGTTACATCATTAAGTGAAGTTTTAATTGGATAATTAACCCTGATATGCAAATGGACCAAACTTATAAAAGTGTGAAGAACTCGTGACCCGGGGTCCATCCTGGGTGTCGCCTTTGGCCTGCCCAGGGTGCACCTTTGAGGGCCCTTCAAATAAATACCCACCTTTATTCCCTTATTCCTGTCCAGTCTCTGGTTTTTAGGTGGCCACCCTAGTGGCATCACAAGCTTGAAGCAAGGAGGTTTTTCTTTCCCTTCCCCTAGCCTGGAGGCTGTACCAGGAATCCTCTCCTCGGCTTTTTTTTTTGTTGTTGTTTTTCCTTGAACTGTTTCAGCTTTGGGGTATTTTTTGCGGTCCGGCAGGGAGCTGGCAGGGGGCTGCCCCGAACCCGAGACCTCGGAGAAGCTGAACCAACATGAGAAAGGACTTTAGAACCCACCAGCTTCACCTGCTGTTGTTGCCTTTTCCTGGTCTTAAAATTAAGAGCCAAACACCGTTAAGAGAAAAGGGGTTTTTACTTTGGTGTTTATTTAAGGATCTTTAGGTGCATCACTTCGTCCAGGTGGAATGCACCGAAATGCACTCACACGATAGATCGCATATACAATTTACAGGCCTTGCAAATTAGCACATTTATCAAAGATTCCTGAATGAGAGGCTTGAATGAACCCCCCATCCCAAGGAATTCTCCCCTGGATGGGCCTATCTTAGTTTACAGGATGTGTTTTAGGGAAGATCTTGGTTTCTCAGGATAGCGTGAGGCTTTCTGGCCTCCAGGATGTTTGGTTTCCCGGCTTAACGGAATATTAGGTCTACGCTGAGTTATCAAACTTAAGGAATTACAAGTATGTGTGCTAAAAGCACTGGGGATACATAAAAGCTATATAAAAGGATATATAAAAGCTATATAAAAGGATATATAAAAGGTATATAAAAGGTATATAAAAGGTATATAAAAGGTATATAAAAGGTATATAAAAGGTATATAAAAGGTATATAAAAGAAAAGGCAAAAAAGCATCATGGCATCACTGTGAGGAGGAGACCAACACCAGAAAGGCTCCCATCTATCCTGCCCAAGCGGCTGCATGAGCCCCTGTTCCTCCCCTTCCCTGAGGCAAAGGGGGCAGACGCCGTCTTTGCCTCCCGGCCACGCAGCCCGGTGGGGGGTGGGGGTTAAGGTTTTGAAATTTCAATATCTAGCATTTATTCAATCCTTTTCTGTGCCTTGCGGGCACCCTTTTGGTTTTTTCTTTGTTAATAAGTAGTTGGGGTTTTTTTTTCACTTTCACTCACTTCTTTCATTGGCAAAACATTTCTTTCATTTCATTCATTTCATTTCTCTCATTGGCAAACAATTACTGTGAAGCCTTTCTCTTTAGAGACGCTCTTTTAGAACATTCTCTTTTAGAACGCCCATTCCAGGGTGTTTTCTCCTAATATTTGTCTCTAAACCTAGGCAGTTCCCAAGGGTGCTGGCAGCAGTGACACAGCTGTGAGGGGCACAGCTGGAGACCAGACAGATGTTGCTACTCTTACTCTTAGGATTAGGTCTGATTTGCTCAGAGCAGTGAAGTTACCCTTACACCCAAAACCTGTTGCTGTGCCACTTCTGTTATTGCCTGGAAAACAGAATAGATCTTCCCAACAGCGTTAGAGGGAGTATGAAAGCAAACCTTTACTTGGAAGCTTTCAGGTACACAACATGGCGAAAATCAGATGTGGTACGGTAATTCTACCATTTTTATAAGGTTAGTCAATTGGGGTATCTATCATTTATGGTCCAGTTAAAAGGTTAGTTGGTTAGGTAATAATTTTTGGGGTCCTGCCCTACTGGAAGCAGTCCAGAGGCTTCTTTTGCCCTACTTTTGTTATGTCTGGACCAGATTCTGGTTGGAAAATGGAACATCCTTGTAGCTGGTTCTCTTCTTGGAATAAGACTAAACAACATTTTAGGAATGTGTTTATAAGGTCAGCTTATTGTTCCTAAATGTAGGGAAGAAAGACCGGAAAAGCGCTAGAAGCTACAGAAAAGCGCTAGAAGCTACAGAAACGCGCTAGAAGCTACAGCCGTGCATTAGCAATCTACAGAGCTACAAATGTATGCAAAATAGCAAAAGCTAAAAATCTTCGGCATCACTGTAATTCCCTGACTTCCGGGTATTCCTCTGTATTTATAGGAGCAGAACAAAGCCATGGATGGTCCCAGCTGCTGGCACCTGCCTGAATTCCTTCTCCCGACCGTGTCCCATGGAGGGACACAGAGCAGGGCCCAGAGGCTGCATCCCTCCAGGGGCCCTTCCCTTCAGGAGGAGCCTGAGTTGGACCCAACCACTCCAGAGCGCCAGGAATGATGAGGAAATGAAGAGAAGGTGTGTCTCTTTGTCTCTCAGACTGGCCAAATGAAAACTGGGGCATGAGAAGCTGTGAAAGACAGAGTTCGTGGCCATTCATTCTGCCCAGGTGTCCTGGACAGAGGAAATGTGTGATGAACCATAAAGCTAAAGCTGTACAAAGCGCAGGAAGTTCAGAGCTGAGCCTTTCCCAAATGGGTGAGACGGACCCAGAAAATCTTATCTGCCACAACATCCCCAGAGACCCAGCCCTGACACCCCCATAGGCAATAAAAAGCTGCCTGGTACCAAGAAATCAGAAACTCTCAGTGTCCTTGGGACATCTCAGCCACCAAAACTCTGAAACAGCAGCGACCGCGACTTGTGCAGATGTTGAGGTACCCCAGAGCAGAGTGAGGCTTTCAGCAGCAGTACAGCTCTTAAAGCAGAGGAGAAAACCCATATTCCATCAATTTATAGGTTGTGAAGAGAGAGAACCAGTCTCAGATGGAGCCCTGTGTGGATGCTTTCACACGGACGCTGGCAGAAAGCTGGAAAATCTCTCAGCGACCGAGCCTTCAGCATCCACAATTCCCCCTTTTTGTTTTAAGACCAAAAAGGTAGTGTCTGTAATCCTCTGCAGAGCCCCTTGCAGAAAGGAGAACAAACACTACCTTTTTGGTCTTAAAACAAAGGGGGGGAATTGTGGATGCTGAAGGCTCGGTCGCTGAGAGATTTTCCAGCTTTCTGCCAGCGTCCGTGTGAAAGCATCCACAGCCCTGACCTCTCAAAGAGCAGACGGACAGAAGAGGGATTGCAGCAGTCCCCGTGGTTCCCAAAGCCATCCTTTCAAGGGGGAAGGCTTTCAAACCGACAGACAGAAGGTTTAGGTTGGATATCAGGAAAAAAATCTTGACTGGGAAAGAATCTTCATTCTCACCTGGGCAAAGCTGGGGCACAGTGCAGTTGACCCTTGCTTGGTCCCCCAGTCTGTCCTTGCCCATGGCAAAACCCACCTGCCCAGCCTGTGCTGGCTGCGCTAATTTGTACCAACAAAGCCAAATCCTCAGTCCTGAGCCCCAGATCTCTGAGCGGCTCCTGCCATGAATTCAGAGGCATTTCTCTAAAACTGGTTTAAAGATTTAATTCTTGCTGTTCTGAGCCCATCTTGGGGTTGGCACCAGACTGGGAGGAGTTTGTACCACCCTACATCTCCCGTGATGGGAAAAATCTGCTTTAAGGAATCCCTTAATCATCCCAAACTCTCCCTGTGCAGCTGGGCATGGCCCCCAGGCGTGCAGCCCAACACCAGCCATGTGCTGAGCCAGGACAAAGCTGATTGTCCCTGATGTGCTGCCAGGCAGGGGCAAGAGGAGGACCTGGAGCTGCTGGAGAGAGTCCAGAGGAGGCCACGGAGCTGCTCCAGGGCTGGATCCCCTCTGGAGCCAGGCTGGGAGAGCTGGGGGTGCTCACCTGGAGAGGAGAAGGCTCCAGGGAGAGCTCAGAGCCCCTTGCAGGGCCTGAAGGGGCTCCAGGAGAGCTGGAGAGGGACTGGGGACAAGGCACGGAGGGACAGGACACAGGGAATGGCTTCAAATTGGAAAAGGGGAGATTTGGGTGGGATGTTGGGCAGGAATTGTTCCCTGGGAGGGTGGGGAGGGGCTGGGCTGGAATTCCCAGAGCAGCTGTGGCTGCCCCTGGATCCCTGGCAGTGCCCAAGGCCAGGCTGGACATTGGGGCTGGGAGCAGCCTGGGACAGTGGGAGGTGTACCTGACATGGCAGGGGTGGGGTGCGATGGGGTTTAAGGTCCCTCCCAACCCAAACCATTCCAATGCCTGTAGGACACCCAGATGTGACAGCTGGATGCTGCTGTGACCCTCCTGTACCCCTGAAGTTCCGAGGCCAGAGGGGACCCCAGCAGCCTCCTGGCAGCTCTGTGGGGTCCCTGTGCAGGGAGCTGGGCTCACGTGGGGCTGCTCCCTCTGCCTTCCCCTGCAGCAGCTCCAGGCAGGGATCCCTGCGGGTCCTGGGAGCAGACAGCGGGAGCAGGAGGGCTGTAATTACAGAGATAACTCACACCGTGTCACCCAACAATGAGACATGAAAATGCTACATAAACCCGTCTATCTGCTGCTCTCGATTTATCTTTCTGCCTCTCTATTTATTTCTTCCTCCATCCTCTCGCCCGGGACCGAGCAGGAGCTGGAAATGCCAGCTGCTGGAAATGCAATTTGTTTTGATTCAACAGCGTCTCCCAAAATATCTCTGTGACCTCTCGAATTTTTTTCTTTTTGCCATGAATTATGATAGTGATGATTTTCACTTATATTAACAAACTGCACTAACTCAACAGGGCCAGCAAATATATATATATATATATAAAAACCCACCAAATATACATGTATTACTTCTGGGTTTTTTTTTTTATTAAGGAGGCCTTAAAGCAGAATCAAACAGGGTGGATTTTCTATCTTCTCCTTTTAGAAAAGACATCAGCGCCAAATTTCTAGCCTAATTATAACAATGCTTCTGCTAATGAAAGAATTCATTTGCCTTCTCTAATCAGCTGGCTGCCGTCAGGAATTGCAGCTGATCACCGCGGAGGAGGGGCCGCCGGCAGCTTTGGAGGAGGCAACTCGCAGTTTCCAAGGTACCCCCGAAATTAGGGAGCCACATCCGCGGGAGGTGTGAATTGGTGCTGCTGCCGAGCCGTGCTGCTCTCTGCTCCCCAGGGAATCCGGCTCTGGCGTCCTGGAGACTTCCCTGGCTCTGCTCCCAGGAGGGGGAACCGTGAGCCGCAGCCAGCGGTGCAGAAGGGAAAACGCTGCTGGTGGGAAGAGATGGCAAAGGGCATTAGGCTGCTCCTGTTTATTTTTTTTTCGGGGGGAAAATATAAAAAAAAAATAGAGATGTTGAGCCTAAAATGTGCTTCTCCCAGGCCCTGGAAGGTAACAGGCAGCAGAAGTGCAGGCGTTAGGAAGCTCAGGGAATTTGGGGGATTTCTGCTCCCTGTGCAGGGCTGCACGAGCCCCACTCTGGCTCGGGGCTGTGCTTTGGGGTGTTTCTGCTCCTCGATGGACTTTGAGGGATCTGTGTTTGCAGCACCTGCCCGACACTGGCTCCTCGATGAGTTTTGGGGTGTTTCCTTGTGCTCCTCGACGGGTTCTGGGGTTTTTGAGCTCCTCGGGGGGCTCTGGGGTATTTCTTTGTGCCCCTCGGGGGGCTCTCTCTTGGGGGACACCTCTGGTCATGGTGCTGGGACACCTCAAATTGGGGGCTGAGTCTCTCGCTCTCACTCTGGTTTTGGATGAGGGGCAGTGGGGTTTTGGGACTGCGTGTGTGACAGGGGTGTCCCCCCGCTTAAACCATCAGTCCTGTCACAGTGGCACTCGGGGTCTTGGACTCCCCGGGCTGCTCGCTGCTGCTGGGGGGGCTGGGACAGTCCCCAGCTCTGCAATAGGCACCCCCCCAGCCCAGCCCAACATCCCCACATTCCCAAAGAGTCCTTATCCAGCTCTAGCCGGGTGATCTGTGGGGCAGGAGAGCACAAAGCAGGGGAGAAGAGGTGTGATTGGTGATCACGCCAGTCCCGTAAGAGTTCTCAGAGTCCCTGGGTGCCAATCTACCCAGAGAGGAGCTGAGCATGGATCTCCTGAAGGCTTAAAATGGGCAGTGGACATAAGGAATATCTTATGATTACCTCATTCCATCAGTGACTGGTGACAAAGCCCTCGGGACATGGTGGAGGCTGTCTCAGGGACATGGCCCAGAGGTCCAGGTGATGGAATTCTTCACACAGCCCTGGCTTGGACCCACTTTGTGCTGCCAGACAAGTCACTGCTGCTCTGTCAGCTCCTGTGATGATGTTCAGTGCACTACGAGACATTAGGATATCCCATATATATAAATATTCCTGCTCCCTGATGGGCTTTGGGATATTCAGGGACCCCACACGTCAGGTTTATGGTCTTGGAGGAACAGTCACAGCAAAACAGTGAGGAGCCACCTCCCACACTGCAGGAAACTCAGAGTTTCCACAGCCCAGCAAGCTGTGATCAGTCTCACACTCATGCACAGATTACTCAACAGGAAAAAGCATCAGGCGATGTGGGACCAGCTCCAAAGTGTGGATAACTGGGAGTAATCTCTGCTCTGAGGAAGCCTTGGGAGAGCAGGGAATTTGCTGAGTGCTGCTCTGAGGTTCCTGCTGGTGAGGCTGACTCTGTTTGGGGGCGATGTGGGTTTAGCTGCCTGCACCGACCTCGTGCCACCCAGCAGCACCACGGGAGCTTCCAGGCTCCACACAGAGGTCTGGAGAACCTCCCAGCAGAGTGGGGATTTCAGCAAATGTGGCCTCCCTGAGCCTTGGGGCATGACAAGACGGGGAGGGGTTCACGTCCCAGTCTGTTCTGCCCCAGGCTGGGGTCAGCGCTCAGAGATCCTTGCGGGCTCTGGGGCACCCAGCAAGCCCAAGGATGCAGAGCTGAGTGAGAGCTGTGGTGGCATCACTACATCCTTAAGAAAGGCCCTTCCCTTCTGGGTGCCAGGGACCCTCCTGGCAGCTGGCACAGTCCATGATTTGTAAATGCCTGGGCAGGGGAGGATGTTGTATCCCAACCTCCCGTCTGGCTCCTCAGCAATCACAGAATCCCAGGATGGCTTGGGTTGGGAGGGACCTTAAAGCCCATCCAGTGCCCCCCCCTGCCATGGGCAGGGACACCTCCCACTATCCCAGGTTGCTCCCAGCCCCGTCCAACCTGGCCTGGGACACTGCCAGGGATCCAGGGGCAGCCACAGCTGCTCTGGGCACCCTGTGCCAGGGCCTCCCCACCCTCCCAGGGAAGGATTTATCCCCAGTATCCAATGTAAACCTACTCTCAGTTTGAATCCATTCCCCCTTGTCCTGTTCCTACCTCCTCCTGCAAGAAGTTCCTCTCCCGCTCTCCTGTCAGCTCCCTTCAGGTACCAAAAGCCCCCACTGAGGTCCCTCCAGAGCTGTCTCTTCTCCAGGCAATGCCCCAGCACCACTCCCCCATCCTGCTCTGCCCTCTCAGCCCCCTGCAGTGCCGGAGTTTTCATGGACACAAGCCCTTGCCTCGTGTTGTCACAAGGTTTAGGGAAGGTCAAGAGGAGCAGGAGCTTCCCAGAGTGACTGGTGGGGAGCAGCAGCTTGGGATCCCTCTTGCAGGGGCTCACCTGGGGGTGCTCCGGTGTTCAACACAACCACCAGGTGTTCCCAGTATGAATAATGGAACTTTTTAGCTGCACAATGAAATAAACCAAAGGCTTCAAGCCCGAAATTACCCAAATGCAGCCAAGAATGCCGCAAAATTCGCATTCACCCCAGGGTCAGAGCACAGCCACAGCGTGGGCAAGGACAGGGGATGAGCAAAGTCCTTAAAGACACAAGGAAAGCCAGAGATCAGCCAACACCCCCCGTGTGTGTGAACACTGCACGTACCCACGGGGACAGTGACATTCCCAGCTCCTGCTGCCTCCCCACAGGTATCTCCTCCCAGGTCAGGCAGATCTCCTGAACAGATGGATCTCTTCCTGGATCTGCTTGTGCCTGGCTTGTCATGCCCCAGGCTATATCAAATTTTCCTTCAGGGTGCCACGGCTGCTGTGACTCACAAAGGCCCTGGCCTTTCACACGCCCTCTTGTCACCGAGCAGGGAGGCTCAGGGGTTCTTGCTGCACTTTTTACCCAGGAGGAACCTCTCACCCTCACAGCAGCACCCATCCAAGCCAGGAAGGGGCTGGCTGGAACAACCTGAGTCTCACCTGAGCACACTGAACATCTTCTGTCAGGTGCAACGATGTTTAAATAAGATTTTTATATCACCATAATGGCAACATAAAACAGCTGGAAACTGGCCAGGAAAAGAGGCCAGGTTGGGTGGGGCTTGGAGCAACCTGGGATAGTGGGAGGTGTCCCTGCCCATGGCACTGGTTGGGCTTTAAGGTCCCTTCCAACCCAAACTGCTCCAGGATTCTGTGATGGTTTCACAAGCTGTCCCAGAAGAGATAAGGAAGCAGCACCTGCGCAGGTGGCACTGCAAAGGGACACTGCCACTTGCCTGTCCCCTCACAGCCCGGGAAACACCCAAAAGCTCCAGAGAGCCCTGAACAGAGTCCTTCAGCACTGGCGACACAGCACTGCTGACACACCCGCACTCACAGGGACACCTTGGTGACACACCTGCACTCCCGGGGACACTCTGGTGACACACTTGCACTCATGGGGACACCCTGGCTGGGCACACTCAGTCCTGTCACAGCTGCACTCCCAGGGACACCCGGGCACACAGCACTGCTGTCACACCCACGCTCACAGGGACATCCTGGCTGGGGACACACACTCCTGACACCCCTGCACTCCCAGGGACATCCCTGGGACACAGCACTGCTGTCACTCCTGCACTCCCAGAGACACCGTGGGGACACCCCTGCACTCACAGGGACACCCTGCCCTGCTGAGGACAGCAGCGCTGCTGTCACACCTGCACTCCCAGGGACACCCCGGGCACACTGACTCCTGTCACTCCTGCACTCGCAGGGACATCCCGGCTGGGCACAGACATTCCTGTCACCCCTGCACTCGCAGGGACATCCCTGGCTGGGCACAGACATTCCTGTCACCCCTGCACTCACAGGGACACCCCTGGCTGGGCACAGACATTCCTGTCACCCCTGCACTCGCAGGGACACCCCCGGCTGGGCACAGACATTCCTGTCACCCCTGCACTCGCAGGGACATCCCGGCTGGGCACAGCCTCACTCCCAGGCTCCCGCAGCTGCTGTCCCGTGTCCCTGGGGCTGCGCAGCGATGCAGCTGAGGGGAGCAGGGGCTGAGGGAGCAGGGGCTGAGGGATGCAGGGGCTGAGGGATGCAGGGGCTGAGGGAGGCAGGGGCCGAGGGGAGCAGGGGTCGAGGG